>OZ038382.1:110370660-110743454 GCA_964036045.1 Eutreptiella sp. 'Long Island Sound 2002'
TTACCGCCCTAGATAAAGGAATATCCAATATCCGCGGCCTGTGGTGTTACCTGCCCGTCGTGTGTTCTGCTGCAAGCCTTGAGTTTCGCGGTTACAGGTATACGGGGTAACACCATAGCGGTTACATCAGCGGTAACAACAACCAAATGGGCAGAGGTGCAATAATAATTGAAAATAAAATTCCCTCAAGAAAACGCGACCTTCACGACCCTGTCAGTTTGATCTTAACACCCTTGCACTCCACAATGAATTTTTTGTCTTGATTTGACGTGCCTATTTCTTGCAAACCTAAAATTGTGCTCAATAGAGCTGCAGAGGCATCTCTCCCTCTGGGTAACAATTTTCCTGGGTAACAGGTCAGCGGTTACACCTGCGGTAACACTACACATGTGCCCAATAGATCTGCACAGGTATCTCTCACTCTGGCTACCACAGGCCGCGGATATTCCTTTGTCTACCACGCGCAGAACGGAATCAACGTTTTTTGTTCGTCAAAAATGAATCCATAAAGTTTTGTTGTTCCGGGGGGTTTTCGAACGTGCCGGACGTCATGGAAGCATCCGTTTTGTTCATTTCCACCGTTTTCCATGTGAGAAGCGTATCGTGCCGTTGCCTCTACCTTGGCTTTCGTGCTCCGTGTGCCGCGCGTGTTACGCGTGTTACGTGTTCTAAGCGTTCGCTTCTAGGTGTGCCTCTGGAACTCGAATAACTCGTGTCGCATATCCGTGCAAGGCGTGTTCCGCGTTCCGCACGTAACCGACATCACGCTTCTGGAGGCCGGAACCCACGTTTTGCGCGAGCTACGCGTCCTCCTGTACCTCAGCCCTTTCTTTATGCCCGCACCGCTTTTCCCGGATAGCCACAAGCAGTGGCTCGCCAAGGGGGGCCACCTGGGCAGTTGGGGGAGCGCGGCCACGCTGAAGCACAACGCGTTCATCGTGTTCCAGATCAAACAACAGACATGTATGTGATTGTTCAATGGGGTGGAGTACGGGTGTTGTGCCTTTCGATGTCCCCCACGTCGATGTGGTTCGTTTCACATTTTTTTTTTCTGTTTCTGGGCCGTGCCACACATTTCTGCACAGCTGGGTGGCACGCAGCCTGGGTCAACCGCAAGAAGCCCGGCAGCAAGGATCGCCGAGACGATGAGATGTACCTCACCAACGTCACCGCATATCAAGTATGCATGCATGACAAGTGCCATTATGTTCCGTTTCGTCGCACCGTGCCGGTCCCTAGTCTCCATTTTCGATAAGCTGCTTACCCCACCAACTGCCTGCAGATCAAGACGAAGCCAAGCAAGCCCCGGGATCCCGCAAAAGTCCAAGATTGCCGCGCTAAGCCGGATGGATGGTTCGAGTACACAAAGGTTGTTCTGGGCGTGCTGCGTGTTGCATCTGTATGTGATTCTGCCCCCTGTTCTACGTGTGTTGCGCGTGTTGCGCGTTCTGCACGTTCCGCCGGTGTGCCTCTCGCTCCGCCTCTGGGGGCACCACCACCGTGTTACGCGTGCTGCGCGTTCTGCAGATCCAAGCGAACCGGTTGTGGACCTGGTTGGAGGGCGAGGCAGAAGAGAGTGAGGAGGAGGAGGAGGAGGAGGAGGAGGCAGCGGACGATGGAGACGAGGAGGAGGAAGAGGAGGAAGAGGAGGAAGACGACGACGTGCCATTGACACCCCATGGCAAGAAGCAGGCCCGAGGCACAGTGAAGAGGGAGCATTCAGAGGACGAGCCAGATGATGTGCCGGAGAAACACTCCTCTTCTGCTGCAAAGGCTTCTGGAAAGGCAGCACGGTCCACCATGCTGGAGGTCAAGCAGGAGCCGCAGACAATGGCAGAGAAGAAGAAGCGGAAGGCAGAGGAGCGGAGCCCGCCCAAGGTGCCACCGAAGAAGTCCGAGGCCGAGATGCCCAAGAAAAAGAAGGACAAGGACAAGCCGGCCCGTGGGAACGTGTCCTTTGCGATTAGCGGGAAGGGCCCGCAGAAGAGCATCAGCGCCGCACCGACAAGAGCAGAGAAGTTCCAGCATGAAGGCGGGTACGACCGTGATCTGGACACAATGCAGAGAATCTTGGAGACGGACTTCAATGCGACCGTGGGTCGCCTGGTGATGCACTACAAGGAGTGCCTGTCGGAGGAACCCAGGTCCAAGCAAGAGCTCGGGTTGGCCCTGCTGCTGCACACCAGTGTGCGGGCCCTGAGCGTGCAAAGCGTGCTGAGATGCGGGACCAAGAACGCCCAGTCGGCTGCAGCAGCCCGTGAGCACTTCGAGAAGCGCTACCCATCGAGCAGCCCGAGACAAGTGGCGGAGGGGATTTTGAAGGGCCTTTCGGTTTGTACGGGTTGCGCCGCCGCGCCGCAATGGCCGGTGGACCTCAGCCCGCCGGCAGAGGGCCTGAGTTTGGGCAAGCTGAAAATGGAGGGCCTGCGAGGTGGTCGTGGAGGTGGGGTCAGCGATCGGGTGAGCGCAATGGGCATCGAAGACATCGTTGACATGGACACGGATGTTTTGCAGGTGTTGCGCGCGTCCTCTGTTGTGTTTCTACGTAGTCGCTCCGCGCGTCATGCGCGTTCTGCGCGTTCTGCGTGTTTGCTTCTACTGTGCCTCTGGAGGACCGATCGTGTTTTCCGCGTTCTGCAGGAGAAGTTTGTCCGGTTTGTCCGGATGGCCGGCCTGATGGCGTACGAATTGGAAGAGGAACGGCAACTCGAACTTCCGGCGTCTGGAGCATGGTCGTTGGTGCGCACCCGAGAGCTGGCGGCGAAGAAACCGCGGGTATCTGTGTGCTTTGTGGTCTCGGTGGTGTGCGCGCTGGTGCCTCCGCGCCGCCTCTGGAGGCCCATGGTAGCGTGATGCGCGTTCTACGCGTGTTACACGCATGATTCCTTGCACGCTTCTGGAGGAGTGCCGTGGTCAACGCATACGCGACCTGCCGGTCCCTCGGGGGGGTCCGAACGGGTACCATGTTTGACTGGCAGTTGGACCTTATCCGGCGCCGCTTTTGTACAGTGGCGGTGGCCAAGCCCATCCACGTGCCGGTGCGGATGCCGGGCCGCCGGGTGTGCGCCCATTGCAACCGGGGCAAGACCCACTACGTTTGTTGTGGGTGCGGCAAGTGGTACCATGTGGGGTGCTTTGCCGTGGCGCATGGGGTGACCGGGGTGGTAGAGGCAGATGTGGAGGAGGAGGGCGACGAGGCCGAGGTGGATGGCAGCGAGAGGGAGGAGAGTGAGGATGACACGGAGGAGGAGAGTGAGGAGGAGGGGGAGGAGGATGAGGAGGAAGAGAGTGAGGAGGAGGAGGAGAGTGACGGGGAAGAGGACGAGGACATGGAGGTTGACGAAGATTAGGAAGGAGAAGGTGGTGGAGGGCGGACGTGGTGGAATCGTGAACTTCATGGCCGCCAAGCCTCTGCCATCCCTACCCATGGGACCAGTGCGAACCCTGGGGGACAACCGCGTAGGCTGGATACCCAAACTGTGAGGACGCGGCCCCCCAAAAGTGCGCGCGTGTGCAATAGTGACGTGCTACGCGTGCTACGCGTTTTGCGCGTGCCGGAAGTCTGCTTCTAAGTCTGCCTCTAGAACTCCGTGCTGCGCGTTCTGCGCGTTCTGCGCGTGATGCGTGTGTTGTTTGCGTTCTGCACGTGCTGCGCGTGCTGCGCGTTTTGAAGCAACACGCGCAGCACGTATTGTGCCGCGCAGACCGCTTCCGGACAATAACGTCCCCTCCGTAGACAAAGGAATATACTGTCACAACATCCCCACTCGCACCCCTCAAAGTGGATACCACGGGGTCACCGAGGTTGCCAAAACCGCCAACATAGCAAAAATGGCTGAAAAGTGCATAAACTGCATAAGCGCTCGTCCCACTCCGCCCCATACAAACCCTATGGAGTTGGGACCCGGAAAAACTTTTTCGGCTCAAAATCGAAAAAAACCAAAAGATTCATGATTTTCGACCCAAAAAAAGGGGGGGTCATTTTTTGACCCCCCCCCCACCCCCCCACCCCCCCCCCCTCCTTGAAAACCTCAAAAAAGTGGGTTTCAAGTGGGGGGGGTCTAGGGGGGTCCGGACCAAAACCTCATTGGGGGATGCGTTTATTGGACAAAATAATGATTTTACAAGGGGTTAAACTAACAATTCAACCCCTTGGGGTAGGGTACGCGAATAGGCCCAAAAAAGCCAAAATGGGGGGGTATGTGGCGTTTTCCCCATATATACGCCTGCCTGGCTTTGATCTAACAACCTCTGCGAGGTGACTTCGATTTTTGAGCTCTCCACGGTGAAAAACTGCACAAGCAGGTTGTGTACCAATCCCCTAGGAGACCCCCCCCCTGACCCAATACCCAAATAAGGTTACAAACACGTAAATACAGCCTAAAACATGCTTTACATTGCTTGAATGGTCATTTTGGGTGATGACAATATCAAAAAAACAAGTTTCGAAAACTTCGATTTTTGAGCTATCCGGGGTGAAAAACTGCATAGGCAGGTTGTGTACCAATCCCTTGGGAGACCCCCCCCCCCCTAACCCAATACCCAAATAGGGTGAAAAACATGTAAATACGGCCTAAAACATGCTTTACATACCTTGGATGGTCATTTTAGGTGGTCACAATATCAAACAAACAAGTTTCGAAAACTTCGATTTTGGAGCTGCCCGGGTTGAAAAACTGCATAAGCAGGTTGTGTACCAAACCCTTGGGAGCCCCCCCCCCCCCCCCCCGGACCTGATTCCCAAATCGGGTGAAAAACACGTAAATACGGCCTAAAACATGCTTTACATACCTTGGATGGTCATATTGTGTGGTCACAATATCAAAAAAACAAGTTTCGGAAACTTCGATTTTTGAGCTGTCCGGGGTGAAAAACTGCATAAGCAGGTTGTGTACCAATCCCTTGGGAGACCCCCCCCCCCCCCCCGGACCTAATACCCATATCGGGTGAAAAACACGTAAATACGGCCTAAAACATGCTTTACATACCTTGGATGGTCATATTGTGTGGTCACAATATCAAAAAAACAAGTTTCGGAAACTTCGATTTTTGAGCTGTCCAAGGTGAAAAACTGCATAAGCAGGTTGTGTACCAATCCCTTGGGAGACCCCCCCCCCCCCCCCCCCGGACCTAACACCCAAATAGGGTGAAAAACACGTAAATACGGCCTAAAACATGCTTTGCATAGCTTGAAATGTCATTTTGGGTGGTCACAATATCAAAAAAACAGGTTTCGAAAACTTCGATTTTTGAGCTGCCTGGGGTGAAAAACTGCATAAGCAGGTTGTGTACTGGCCCATTCACTAAGCCATTATTGGTGGAAACAGTCATTTCGCGTCTTTGGCACGGGTTGTGGACGGCCCTAGGAAAGGCTAGAGACTGCAAAAAACGTCCTTCCGTATCCTAGTAGGCATATACTGTCACAACATCCCCACTTGCACCCCTCAGAGTAGGTACCACAGGGTCACCGAGGTCGACGAACATAGCAAAAATGGCTGAAAAGTGCATAAACTGCATAAGCGCTCGTCCCACTCCGCCCCATACAAACCCCATAGAGTCGGGACCCGGAAAAACTTTTTCGGCTCAAAATCGAAAAAAACCAAAAGATTCATGATTTTCGACCCAAAAAAAGGGGGGGTCATTTTTTGACCCCCCCCCCACCCCCCCCCCACCCCCCCCCACCCCCCCCCCTCCCTCAAAACCTGAAAAAAGTGGGTCTCAAGTGGGGGGGGTCTGGGGGGGTCCGGACCAAAAACTCATTGGGGGATGCGTTTATTGGACAAAATAATGATTTTACAAGGGGTTAAACTAACAATTCAACCCCTTGGGGTAGGGTACGCGAATAGCCCCAAAATGGCCAAAATGGGGGGGTATGTGGCGTTTTCCCCTATATACGCCTGCCTGGCTTTGATCTAACAACCTCTGCGAGGTGATTTGATTTTTTTTGCCTTCAGCCAAGCAGTTGAAGACTTCCCCCCTATTTTGAGGGTGCTGGATGCGAAAAAAAAGGTTGTAGGCACACACAGATCAGGAAAACACAACTTACAGCATCCATATGCACCAAAATTTCCCATTTTTCATGAAAAAACGGCAAAAAATGGCCGCTTTTTGGTCAACAATTGAGTTTTTCGGCTTCAGCCAAACAATTGAAAACCCCCCGCCCTATTTTGAGGGTGTTGGATGCAAAAAAGCAGGTTCTAGAGAGACACAGATCACGAAAACACAATTTACAGCATACATTTTTCATGAAAAAAACGGCCAAGAATGGCCGTTTTTGGTCGAAAATTGAGTTTTTTGGCCTCAGACAAGCATTTGAAGACCCCCCCCCCATTCCGAGGGTGCTGGATGCGAAAAAGCAGGTTCTAGGCAGACACAGATCACGAAAACACAATTTACAGCATGCGTATGCACCAAAATTTACCATTTTTCATGAAAAAAACGGCCAAAAATGGTTATTTTTTGGCCAAAAATTGAGTTTTTTTTAGCTTCAGATAAGCAGTTGAAGACCCCCCCCCTATTTTGAGGGTGCTGGATGCTAACAAGCAGGTTGTAGGGGCACACGGATCACAAAAACGCAATTTACAGCATGCGTATGCACCAAAATTTGCCATTTTTCATGGAAAAAACGGCAAAAAATGGCCGCTTTTTGGTGAAAAATTGTGTTTTTTGGCCTCAGCAAAGCAGTTGAAGACCTCCCCACCCCTATTTTTAGGGTGCTGGATGCAAAAAAGCATGTTGTACGGGGACACAGATCGCCCAAACACAATTTACAGCATGCTAACTACTTAAAAGGGTGTTTTTTTTGATGCTGCAGGTTTTGGGATTTTCGGACGTCATAAAATCCTATGTATATATCACAGCAGGGCTGCAGTTAGGCAAAGCAGGCTTAAGTACAAAGATTCAATCACAAATGGATAAAACAGATGAATTTTATGTGAAACCTGGCATGACTCAGGCCTCCAAGGTAGCAGCAAGCACTTAATGTGCACTATTTTGGATAAGATGGAGTTGGTTAGGAATCTGGGGGATAGGAGTTATGCCAGACACAGGATATGGTGTGGCCAGCATGGCCAAGCAACTGATTTCCGAATCAGTGAAAAGGTGAACAAAAATAAGTTCTCGAATTGGTTGAGTATAGGGGCCTTGAGATGGGGGACCATTAGGTTTAATCTACAAGGCCTTAGGCATGAAGTGTCTACTCTTTTTCAGTATTACCTCCATGAATAAATCTTCTTACTAAGTCGCCAGGGACTTGCAACTGGGCGCCAGGACGTGTGATCTGACAGCTCTTGCTGGATATCAGGGGAAGGAAGTACAGTGGAGGTATGCAAAACGCAGGAAAGGGCTTCATCGACCATCGCCTCATTGGTCTGGTCCCAGTCTGTACCAGCTGCCGGGACCCTCAATTGCGACCGGATGGACTCACCAGTCGTTGGCACTTCTGGCCATGCTGAATGCTTTTCTGGCCGGACGGAGTGGGGTGCCTTCATCTGAAGGCACAAGCCAGCCAAGAGAGATGTCATGATGCATAGGGCGTCCACCAGCTGTGGGTCGCCCCTTGTTGGCGCTGAAGCAGGGGGATTATGTTTTTCAATCCATAGTCCGGAACTCTGGCGAATCCAAGCCTGGACGGCTATACTCCCGGACAGGGCGAGTACAACTGACACTAACTTATGGTTATCGCATCCTCCGGACTGAGATTCTGGGTCACTGCCCTTGGGGGCAGCCCAGGTCAGTTTGTGGACCGCTGATAGGTCCTCTCTCAAGCCCTGCTCATGCTGTAATCCTCCTGAACTCGGCGTCAACAAACTGGTCAGCACGTCAGGTGTAATGGGGATGATCGTCGGGGACATGACATGGGCATCAGGACCGCTTCCGCAGCTGGTCCCTGCCGGGGAGAGTAGAACCTAGAAGGCCTCTCCATCATTTCCTGAGGTACAGATTGTGTGTTCAGCATTGACTGTGTAGGGTCAACTGTCCCATGAGGTGCTGTCACTTCAGAATACGTCAGGGTATTGATGGTAGGCGACGGACTGTTGAACCGTTAAGACCAAGGCACAAAAGTACCCAGGCTGCCCTGTGCCCTGTATCCCGCACAACTTGTGTCGTGCATTTGTAGGGCGCAGAGGTATCCCGCGGAGGCAGGGACATGGCACCAATCGACGAAAGCGAATCCCTCTGCGCAGGAGTCGACCCCTTCATAAGGGACCAAATGCGGAGTCTGAGGCTCCACTAGGGCACTAAACCTTCGGATGCCCATTCCCAAAGATCTCACTGAACCCTCGTCGCGATTGAAATCTGAAGGACCATCATCAGTGACCGTTGGCGCGAAAACAGAGGATAATGGGATGACCGACTGAATTGGGTTGTCCCTCTCAGCCCAGCTCAGTTCCGGCCCAGGTGGGGGCTCAGAGGCCGGGGCAGTGAGGGTCTCTCCACTGAGATCTTCTTCAAACCTTAATCACCCTTGCCCCGGGAAGACTGCCAAACCATACTGAGCCAATAAGGGATACCCCACCATGGCTATTAGAGGAGCATAGGGCGCCACTGTCAACTGGCCTTGGAGCCTGTTGGTTCCCGGGAACACGCCCGTGGCTTGTCAGGAGACCCCTCGCATGGCAGGGGAGTAGGGTCTAGTTTGGGCAGGTCCGTGGGTTGTGTTTGAACCCCCGTACCTGCATGCCACTGAGGAGGTGGGACCTAGGGTTGGGATATGGTTGGGGACTCAGTGTCTTTTGCCCTGAGGCACCCTACCCCAGTCCATGGCTTAACCCACCTGTGCCCTAACCTGATGTGTTTTTGTACATAACCTTTTTTTTGTTTCAGAGTGGCAAGGATCCTACAACCCCCTCTTCTATGAGGATGCCCCTGTGAGAACAGTGCTTTGCCTGCCTGCCTCCTTGCGTGTCCACCGCAGCGTCCTGTGGCCACGCCCCCTCACGGAAACACGTCGAAAGCGTTCTACCACCGCTGAGGTACCCAATCCCAGCGTGCCGGACGGGGTCTTTGAGGAGACAAACAAGTACCCCGACCCCGAGAATTCCGATTTCAACGACCCTTTGCAGCTTTCGCACCAACAACTACAGCCGCAGCCACAACCAGGCCCCAATGCCAGCCCCAAGTAGCCCAGCCTGACCATCATCCGCAGCCTCATGCAGGGGCTGGAGAGGGACTGGGACTACCGCCACTCTTAGCTCCAGGGGGAAGCTGCCCCCGAGTACGCGGAAATCCGCGAGGAAGGTGAAACATCATCGCGAGATGGAAGCGGAGCTCCAAGCCCTGGGCTACAAGTGCGTGTGGCAGCAGAAGCGGTGGCGTGTCTGGCGTGACAGCCGCTACGTCGCTGACTTCAGCCCCGACCTCAACCAGAAGGACCGGCCGGCCGAAGAACCAAGCGCCCGCGCCCCGGGCAGCGGCAGCCCCCATCCGAGAGCAGCCACTCTGGGCGACTTCATGGAGGTCGCCGGAAGATCCAAGGCCAACCTTGCGCGTCCGGTGCACCTGAAGCACTCAGATCCAAGCAGCAACGTGCAGTTGGCCCACCGGGGGGCGCCAACCCGGCAAGGACCCTCCGCCACCAGCAGCAGCAGTGTGGCCCCACCCTTCGCTGCCCCTCAGCGAGGCAAAGTGGCCTGCGCGTGCGAGTGCGTCTGCGGCTTGCCCTGCAACGTCGCAGCAGAACGCGGCGGTGGACGGAGCCGTCCTGATTCCCCAGGAGGGGGCTGGCCAGTAGGACAGCGGCATGGCGATCCACGCCTCAGCCATGGCAGCCATTTCGGCCCCTCCTACGAATCGTAACGCGTTAGTTCCAGAAAACAACAGCAAAGCCGCATATGCACAACGTGCCCCGCCACTGATGCCTTCTCAGCGAATTGAATCAACCAGTATGCCAACGAAGTAATTAGAGTGGTGTCCAAGTCCCTAATGGAGGTGAAGGAACGCTTCGTATAAGCCATCTGCTGAAATTTGAGCCAAGCTCTATTGTATCGCTTGAAGGTGTGATCCCCCAAGGCTTTCAAGTGCGACTGGACTTCTTCTTCGGTGGTTCCTTTGAGTCTGAGGTAGTCTTGCAAAGGCATCCGCAAATCATAGGTTGACGCGCTTTGACCGCCATTCCGTCTGGAAGCTGATAGGACGCTTGGTAAAATGTGATTGTCATCTGAGTCATGAATTGGAACTTGTGCCACTACGGCTTCAATGGATGATACGGGACCACTAACAGAACCTCGTAATGCGTAGCTTCCTCTAGGAAAGTTAGCATCTTGGGAATTAGATGCCACGGCGGATTGCAGAAACCCGGAGACACCTTGTGTGTTCGTTGGGTGAAAATGTCCACCCCGAACGCCCCTGGTTGAGTGTATTCTGAAATGAATTTTGGACATTGCGTGTTCACCGCACTCGCCATCCAATCTGTTCCCGCACTCATCCACGAAAATTTCTTCCAAATGACTTCCATACTGCGTGGGTCCAGTGATGCCTCTGTCAATGTGATTTGTTGGCGGCTCCACACGTCCGCCGGATTTAACTTGCTGGGCACGTAGTGTGCAATGATGAACACGTTCATCTGACGACAGTATTCCCATAATTCTTGCATGAGATTGTTTAACCTCCGCATGCGACCTCCCCACTTTTTCAGGTAGTGGAAGAACACCATATTGTCTACCTGGAGATGGAGTTCGGTGTCTCGCAAGAGGTACGCTTTGATCGCATTGACTCCTGCCCTGAAATCCTTCAAGTCTATGTGACCCTGTGTCGTGCTGAAGCAGCCGAACGTAGCCATCTGATTCTGCATGGTGGCGCCCCAACCGTAATCGGACGCATCTGTCCACATGTGCGTCTTCTCCAAATCGACTGTGAACTGACGACCTCTCCACTGATGTAATTCCTCCGTGACTAACTCCAGCTGAATAGTCACCTGTTCCGGAAGACTTGCTTGTGTCTCCCTTCCCCTTCTGCTGAGCACCACCACGTGCTGTGCCAGGGGGTCGGTGTACAGCACCATCTGAGGTGCTGCGAAAAGCAACGCCCGAAGTCGACCCAAAACCGACGAGCACGTCCTGCAGGTTGGTGTTTCTGCTTCCATTAATCGACGCACATCGTGGAGTAGAGACTTGAGCTTGTGTGGTGGTATGCGCACCGTCGCGTCTTGCAGGTCCAGTAAGAAACCCAAAAAGACCAAGACGCGTGTTGGCGTCAAGACGGACTTGGCGATGTGGATCTGTACCCCGAGCCTACACAGAAGATCGGCGAGCCATTGGTTATGCAACGCACAGCCTTCTCCTGTTGGAACGATAATCAGGAAATCTTCCAAATAAACCCAAAGTAAAACACCTTTTCTCCGCAAGTGGCTAACCACTGGGAGCAGCATTCTTTGCCATTGCCTTGGGGCGATCTTCAAACCGAAAGGTAAACAATTCCACGTGAAAATACAGCCTCGGTGTCTGAAAGCCAGCCAAGGCGCATCACGTTGCGCGATCGGCATATGAGAATAGGCCGACTTCAAATCCAGTTTGCACGCGTAGTACCCCTTCTTTAAGTACGGTAAAATTTCACGAAGTGTTGTTAAAGAAAAATATGTAACATGTATGAAACGATTGAGCGGTTTCAAATTTGTGCACGGTCGTGACGACCCCTGTGGGTTCTCTGGGTCCGGCTCGTTCTCAACCAAGAAAATAGAAGTGACACATTTCGCTTCTACAGGTTCAATTTCGCTGA
Source organism: Eutreptiella sp. 'Long Island Sound 2002' (assembly GCA_964036045.1). Classification (NCBI taxonomy): domain Eukaryota; phylum Euglenozoa; class Euglenophyceae; order Eutreptiales; family Eutreptiaceae; genus Eutreptiella; species Eutreptiella sp. 'Long Island Sound 2002'. The sequence continues at coordinate 110,382,376 of OZ038382.1, forward strand.
CATGACCAGCCAGAATCAACTTGTCTATCTCCCGCTGCAAGACTTCATTGTCCTCTAGATCGTCACGTGTCTAAGGCGACAGCGAAAAAGGTCTCTAGTTGTCATCCGGATGTAACGGGTCAAAACCAGGAACCCAATCAAATTGTAGCCCATTGCGAGCTATGCGGGTAACATACGAGTCTCCAAGTGCTTCCCACTCGCGCCATGCCGCCTGCACACGCTTGTGTGGTGGGACGGAAGTGTCCACACCACGTACCACCACGTGCGACATAAGTAGCTCGTTGACGGATGTCATTTTTCTGCAACACCCTCCGTGTGGAAGGGTCTATCGAAGCCTTTACCCTTTTCTTTACCTTTGCCTTTGCCCTTTTCAGGCCGAAACGTGTGACCCTTACTGAAACGACTTCTCGGTTAATGGATTGAAGAGTATGACGATCTGCCGCGCAATCTACTGTTCAAGGTATCTTTGTGTTTCAACAGTTTCAGTTCTGTCTCTGCAAACAAGGGTGTCGAACCTGGTTTATCGACTTCGAGACGCTTATCCACTGCTACACGCCTGGACTGTGTGATCAACAAATACAGCGCCCCCAATAAAGCGTTGGAGTGATGTAACAAATTCACCGGGTCGATTTCTGGGACAGACTCTGGATCTTCAGACACTAGTTGCAGTGTGGTAAGCATACGCAAACCCTCGCGCACGTGGTTGTCCCAGCGCACGTTCTCTGCGTCCAGTTCTCGGCGTACTGGAGCGTTGAAAACTGGTGTACGTCCAATTTCCGCGTAATGTGGGACCTCTTTCATGACTTTGCGTCGTTTTGCAGGGTCCCCTAACGTGGGCGCTTCCGAAAGAAGATGCTTGACGATCGCTGGCGTCGTCTGCGTTTTATCCTGCCACACGAAAGACTGTTCTGCAGACCCGGGGCGTTTCAGTGCCTCCTCCAACGCAGACGATATCATGAAGACGTCTTCCTTGATCGCCGAGGTGTTCGCCCTCTTGGGTTTCCCAGAGTGCATTTAATGTAAGGCATTGTGTAACAGAGGCAAGAAGTCTTTTGCGACGCATACCGTTTTGTGACCAGTCAATTTGGCGAATGCTTTTGTCGCTTGCCACTCTGATAATGCGTTTGCATCCATCTCTTCCATTGCATCCAGTAAGAGCTGCATGTCTGTTATCTGTTGCATCGACTCTGGCAATTTTGTAATGAAATCCATGATGTCTTGAGTATCCATTGTGGTGAAACTGCAATCTGGAATTTGAAATTGAAATAGCCACTCAAAATATCAAGTCGCTCAGAATGATATCAATGCTTGAAGCAAACCGGTTTTTTTGAGCATAGGGAGTCAGTTATTGGCAGTTCGTCAGTGAGTGTGAACTGATTTTGATTTTGTTTAATCTACTTTATGTCAGGCATTGAGGCAGATTGGCCAGTTGCCTTAGTGGATATAGGCTTTGCATTGTATTCAGGGGACCTAGGTTCAAACCCCAAAATTGTTGAAAATTCAACCATTTTTATAAGAGGCAATACCCCCATAATTTGGGGGTGCCAGATCCATTGCCGATGGCCGTTTTCCCTGTTCGGGCCTCAGTGCAGAGATATAGGCAAAACAAAATCAGGGGACAAGTGTACCATAAAGGGGAATGTAGAGTACACTTGTGACGTAAACCGGTAGTTTTGAGTAGTGCTCAGTATGGGGATTGTGCTGTGCTGAGACCGAGCCTCCTCCAGCGGGCCCCACCCTACGTTCTTTAAGAGAACGGGTGGAGTTCCTTAAGCTTGCTCGCTTGTACTTGGGTTCAGGAACAGCGTATTATAGGGCAGCCTGAGAAGCGTACAATACGTGGAGGCTGTCTTGGTTCCTCAGTCCTGAACCCAAGTCATTTGCCTCTGCTTTCCAGGTGGGCAGGTCAGGGTGAATTGGTGCAGCAGCAGTTGCCTTTGGCGACTTTGCACTTTTCTGCCCACACTAAAACGGGCGCTGATCACACAATCAAAAAACTGCCCCTCTGCCAGGAGTGGCGAGAGCAGTTCGACCTCTTCAAAATTCACGCTGTGCACGTAACCAGAGCACTCCTTCCCTCCAAGTTCTATCAGGAAAACGCGTAGTGGCGTCCCTGTCAGGCCACAGTTGCTTAGTAGCTCTGTGTACTCTTGTCCCTTTCACAGGTAGGCCACTAGGCCCTGTGACATGTTCCTCATCAACCCCAAGTAGCGTTGGGGTGTAGGAGTGGCAAGCCAGGGTGAGGGCTTGGGCCTCTGAGCCCGCTCATCCTTCGATGGCTGGTGTCACTGTAGTGAGTGTAGGACCTGTAGTGTGTGTGTCACTGTCCCGCCTTTTTCTTGAAATTTTATCAGGGTTTTGGTGGGCAGTGGCAGTGGTAGTCTGGGTTTTGGCCACGTAGCAAACAGGCGTTCTCATGCCGCATAGCTTTTGAACACCCCTCCCCTGTAGTAGGCAGGCAGGTAGGAAAGACCAATACCTCGGCGTTATCACTGGGTATTCCCGCAATGATTTTTGGTGCGAGCACAGAAACTGGGCACCTAGGGGCAGAAAGACCCTGGGCGTACCCCGTGACCCCGGTGAGACAGCCGCCGGGTTCAGCAAGGGCGCAGTATAATTAGGACACCATTTCTGCAGCTTGCTCATAGGTCCTCAGGATCAGCACACTCACACACATGCATAGGACGGTATAGGAAGGGTTCAGTCCCTAGGTTTCTTATCAGAGGCAAGCGTTTCAGCGAGCCTCAGCAACTCTCCTAGGCTGTTCTGGGACAAGTAGTCTACCAGAACAGAATTCAAGTTTCCTTCAGGAAGAACGGAGGCAGAGAACGGTTCCCAGGTAGCTTCTTCAACTCCTAACCCTTCCCAGAGGGTGAGGAAACGCCACCCTTGGCAAAAGCGGTGTCGGGTGACCAACCTCACCAGGCAGAAGCCTTCCTTAGCCATCTCCTCGACATTCATGTCGGGGAGTTCTCTATCTACTTCCATTGGGCCGGCAGCCCCCTGTAGGTCCGGAGCGGCGATCTTCTCGTCGTTTAGTTCCCATTCTTCCCCACAGAGGTCCTCGGGGTCGTAGTAGCGTTTGAGCTGTTGAGCAGCGCACACCAGGGTCCCCCCTAGTCGGGGAGAACACCGCACGGTGACACGGTGACCATCCAGAGATAGGATCTCGTAGGGCCCAAAGTAGGAGTCATCGCTGGTTGTGCTTGGCCAGGGCGCTAGGCGACTGTGGTGCACCAGCACCCAGTCTCCCTCTTGGTAGGAGGCGGGCACCCTGTGTTTGTTCTTCTTGTTCAACTGGCGTTCCCTCACTCTCTGGAGCATAGCTCTGGCCTTGTCCACCTTGTCTTGTTGCTCCATTACCCACTTACCCACAGTGGAGTAGGAATCTCCAGGATAGGGAGTGTGTAGGAACCACGCTGGGCGTCCCATGAACAGCTCATGGGGCGTATAGCCAGTTGCCGAACTCTCTTGGGAGTTCGTCATCAAGGATACGAGCAGAAGTAGTCTCACCCAGTCTTTGGTTCGCTCAGTCTTGCACCATATCCTTACGTTCTACAAATCTGTCGCTCACATAGGGGGATACTCGTATGAGTATAGGGAATCCTCGTTGACACCTGGAGTTTGAGGGATTTCAGGACTCTCTTGTACCAGCAAGTGTTGGAGCGCACTCGGACTTCTTCGTCTGAGTTAATCTCTTTGATTGCTCCATAGACACGGAACCACTCCCCCAGGAGTATCTTGATGGTCCCCTCGCCGGTGATGTGTTTGGTACATGGGAACACCCTGGTAAACCTGGTCAGGCAACAGGTTCCCACTAGGGCAAAGTCATAGTCCCCGAACTTAGGCATCTTAGTGTAGACGCTCCCCCTGGCCCTCGCAATCGAGCAGGATTACCCGGCCTACGCACCCTACCCCCTCCTCTCCCCCCTGGTCGGCTTCGCGGACGACACCAACCTCACCGTCGCGCACACCCCACACGACCCCCATGCCCCGGACCCCGGGCCAACGGTCACCCAACAGGCCAACAACTTACTGGACGTGACCGTCTCCTACCTCTCCCACAACAACCTCATTGTCCACCCCACAAAGTCAGTGGCCATGATCAAGGGGTCTGCCACACCTCCCACCCTAGGGCCACAAGGGCCCCCCATGCACGTCGTGACAACCACCACGCACCTGGGGGTAGTCCAGGCCGCCAACGCTGAGGACGCCACCCTCCCTCCCAAGTTGCAATCACACCTCGCCCATCTCCCCAGATATGCGTCCCCGACGACAAAGGCCCTCTCCCTGTCCCACCAGAGCCTGGCGTACTACCTCACCGGGGTCTTGAACGCCTCCATAGGCTTCCAAGCACTCCACCTGACACACCCCACCACCGCCCTCCAGCCGGCCACACGCGCCGTGACCAAGGCATGGGCAGCACACGGGGGCTGGCCCACCTCCATACCCACCCGCGCCATCCGAGCGGCATGGCCCCACTATGGAGACGCCATAGGGGACGAGGTGAAAGCGGCCTACACCAGACACACCGCCCTCCTCCTTCACCGCATGACCCACAACCACTCACCGGAGGTCCGCGAGGTCACCGCCATCCGCCTCCAAGCCGCACAACGGGCCCGCAACACATGCCCGCGCTGGGTACTCCACCAGACGGGCATGCCCACCAACATGAACACGCGCCTGTGGAACCACCTGCAGCTTCTCCTCCCGTCCCCTCACCACGCCATACTCACCAACCACACGTGCCCAGAGGAAGGGCCACTAGCGGTCCTCTGCGGGGTCCTCCACCATCACCCCAAGGGCACCATCCACACCATAGACCTTGTCGGGGCCTCCATCACCGTAGTATACGTCACCCTCCCCCAAATGCGGGTCCTGCACCACAGCGGGGCACACCACACCCCCTTTCTACAGCTTCCCGAATGGCCACAATACCGCCTCTTCCACCAGTACCTCACGCAGACGGCACGAGCAGCGGGACACACTCTACCGGGCAGCAAAGACATGCGCACAGCCTACCGAGAATTCACAAAGCAACACCCGCGACCCATCCCAGCGACACCGCCCTACGCACCCACCGGATCGAAACACGAACCCGTCCCCCCGGTGACGGGCCCGGTCCCACCACTAACCCTACTACTGGCCCCGAATGAAGCCAAACCCACGCAGACCACCGTCATCCACCACGGGGCAAAATAACGCATACCGAAACACCACATGACCGCCCGAGACCTAACAAAGGTCCCCCAAGATTACCAGAGCATGCCACGCACATGCTGGGCCTGTGACCCCGAGGCACCAACCACACCATGGCCCGTACTACACCTCATAGCACGCCACCACACCCACCCCACAACCCACCTACCACCACAGGCCTACGCATGGATAGCCCCAGGGTTCCACCGCACCGACACTAACCCCACGGTTGCATGGAACCCCGACCACGCGCCCCAATGGCTCTTCACCACTACACCCACATGCCCCCGCCCCGACCCGGCAGGGGTCGCCATCCGTTACAGCATGTACGAGCCAGGCAGAACGGGCAAGCACGAGCACCCCTACTATCCGCTCCGCCACTCCTGCCACACACCGGAGCACCGAACACAAACCCTCACATGCCACAACCTAAACCCCGACACAGCCTACATCCTCCACTACATCTACTCCTACCTCACACAAGGACAGCCGGAGCAGGGACTCATAGCCCTGTCCCCCCAAGCGAAGCACATCATCTCCAAAGGAATAGGGGTGTACACCACCCCCATCCTGCAGCCCACAACCCCAGTAGCCCACCTCGCCACGGGCCTTGCCGTATACGCCTACCTGCCCATGAACCCATGCCTCCTCCCACAACCATCACCGGCGGACCGGCTCTTCTTCACCGACGCCTCAGGCGAATCCGCCCTCACGCCCATCACCGGGGGGGCCACCCTGCAGCTAACCCACACCGGGGGACACTACTACATGGACCACCACACGGGCCACACCACCTATGGGGCCTCTTCCCACGGGGAGCTAGGGGCCATGGCCGACGCCATCACCGAGGTCGCGGCCCACCTACCCGCCCACTCCCCGCACATCGTCCGGGTCTGGTTCGTGGTAGACGCCACTGTCGACACACACCTGCTCCTCCGCATAGCAAGGCAACCACTTCACAAAGCAACCGCGACGAGCCTCGGCACCCAGGCACTGCTACTTCGGAAAGCCCTACACAGCCTTCCCCCCTACGTCCAACTCCACATCGTGAAACAAGAGTCCCACAGACACCAATACGGAAATGGTAAGGTCGACAACCAGGCAGTACACCAGCGCACAACACACCTACCAGCCCTCCAGATCCCTGACCTCGGCCGCAACCACACACACCTCCAACACGTGCCCCCTGTACCCGAGCCCCATCAGACCCCGGACTGGGTACCAGAGGACGCCCCCTATTCCTCCCACGACACAGCATACCACTACCCCAACCCCATCCAACATCTCGCCCGCGTGCTCGGCGACGCAGACAGCCGGGCGCACATCCAGGAGCTCCAGGACAGACTGCAAGTCCCCCTCTACCACTCAGCGCTCCGCCCAGCAAACGTCCCAGCCCACCTCCAAAAAAGACGCATCCAGCTCCTCAGGGAGCAACTGCCATTCCTCACCAGGGTCGCCAGATGGCTCGCCCGCAAGCACATCCACGTCCCCGACGAACACACCTGTTGCCCATGCGACCACACCACCCCGGAGGACTGGGAACACTTCAAGAAATGCCCCCTCCATACAGACAGGGACACCCTAGTGGGCTGGTCCCCGGCGGAAACCCTGCGACAACACGAAGGATGGCCAACCCACAGCCACGCACACCAGGCCACCGAACACCTCTTCCGGGACCGCCTGATCAAAGAAGCCAGCATGAGAGGGGCAGTGACACAGGCCCTGCACCGACACCTCACCAAACACACAGAAAGCCCCATGGAGGCAGCAGCACACCTCCAGCTAGAAGCAGTCCGCAGAGCAGCGGCCCAAATGGTACACCGCAAACACCTCCTGCTAACACACGCGGAGCAACTCACCGACCCCACCGCCAGGGAACACATGCAGCGTCTCATCCATTACCATGCCGTGCATGACCCAGACGTCCACTAACCCGCTCCGCGCCCCGCACGCGCCCCCCGTCTCCATCCACAGGTCTCCAAGGCACCACCACAGCGCCCCGAGACCATTCTCACACCCAAGAAGCCACCCGGCAACGCCCAGTCCGGCCGAGCCCAACCAGGGCCAACCATCCATCGACGTAGACGCGCAAGACCCCGGCAGCCAATCCAGCCCACCCCCCCCGGACCCGGGCCATCCCCCCCTCACACCGGCCACCATCCGCGACCCCGACCTCCTCCGAGCAACCCTCCAAGACAGGGCCCCGACCACCCCCCTGGGCTGGTACCGCCTACAAGAAGACTGGACCAAGCTCACCGTCAAAGCCCTCCGGGACCTGACCACCCCAGGCAGCGGCCTCCACGAGACCATCGTAGACCTCGTGCTCTGACGAGCCCGCAAACACACCCGGGGCCAGCACATCTGGATCCCCCCCATCGAGTGGGGCCAGGCCCTGACGCACAACACCGGCATCAACGTCACGCGTCAAGGGACCGTACGCCTACGACGGGCCCCAGCGGAGACGGACCACCCAGCCGACCCGAACCGCCCGGAGCAGTGGGAACAGGCCACCGCGCCCAACCGCGACACCGCCCTCCGCGCCGCCGGCCTCCGCACCCCGGACGACGACCTCCCCCCCCCACCTACAGACAGTGACCACCCCCCGCCGGAGGTCTGGGTTACAGTCCTCGAGCGCGGCCACTACTACGTGATAGCTGCTACGGCTACGTCCCCCGGCCCGCAATGGATCATCCAGGGGACAGACACCATGTTCGCCCCGGAGACCGCCCCACCAGGGGCAGTGGGGGACACCACCACCCAGCACAGGATCCTCAGGGGTGTCCTCCAGCCAGGGGACACCCCCCTTCCCGCGCCCCAGCCCAAATCACCTCAGGGAAGGCGGGCTACCACCTGGGATTGGCCATGCTCTGCCTAACCCACTGGATCCAGCGCCACTGGCCACCCACGGGGACCGTGCCCTGGGTTTGGGCCATCCCCACCGCCCACACACAAGTCGAGGCAGGCCCGGACACACGACCAAACCCCCCCCCCAGACCGCAGCAGTCCCTCACCTGCGGGTACCACGCCATCCACAGGGTCCTCAACCGCGCGGGTCTTAGCCCAAAGCTAGCATGCCCCCTTCCGACCACTGACCAAGAGGTCCACCAGATACGAAAGCTCGTCTGCGAAATCCTTGCCGCGGCAGACACAAGACGGCAAGCTTCTCCTCCAAACCGCCCGGCCTACAACTGCCCACGCAAGCGCGCGGCAAGCGGACACATACACCGACACAGCACACCCCGCCGCACAATCCCCGCCCATGCCCCCCCCCTCTCGCTGCTCAACCGGAGACCCACACACGTCCACCATCGCGCGCACCCCCGGGCCCCGCGACACGGGCCTCCCCCACCCGCCCGAACACCAGCACACGCCCGCCACACACCCAACTGCCGGACACCCTTCACCGCCCTCCACACTCGACAACCCACACACACCCGCCGAGGGGAGCCCCGCGCCCCGCGGCACGCCCATCCCACCCAGTGGCCCGCCCACGCCCCCAACACACACCCCAGAGGACCCAGGCCCAGCCCCCCGGCCCCTGAATGCAGCCAACGCGAACTGTTCCCCCCCGCGGACACCAACCCACACGACCTCGCAAATTGCAGGACCCGGGCCCAGCCGAGCCCAGAAGGAGAAGACCACAGCCCCACGCCTCCCTCCCCCGCCGCTGCCGACCAGATCGGCCCGCCGGGCCGCCAGGTCACGACCGGCCCCCCCCAGCCGCCCGCCCCCAACCTACAGCCCGAGGATTTGCCCTCCATCCTCCCCGCCGTGGCCGCAGCAGAAGCCGCCGCGCACAAGCCCGCCCGCATCACAGCCCAACCCGCGTCCACCACCTCCTCCTCATCCTCAGCCTCGCTCACCTCCTCCACCTCATCCTCCGACCCCCCCCTCCCCGCCAAACTCATCCTCAAGGCCACGGCGAAAGCCAAAGCCGCGGCCGCACGCACCGACCCCCCAACCCCCACACAGGCGACTCAGGCACCCCGGCAACCCACCGGGACGACCCCCGACCCAACATCGGCGCCCTCACACCTCCAGACAGAGGTACTCCTCAACTTGGAACCGGACCCCAACCCCAAACCCGACCCCAAACCCAAACCGGACCCCAACCCCAAACCCGACCCCAAACCCAAGCCGGCGCCCACGCAAGCACACACAACACCGCAGACGCAACGACACAAACCCACCCGACACCACCCCAGCCCGGGCCCTCGCCCAAGCCAGGACCCCCCACCCACCGTAACCCGCGCCCCCCTCCCGCCGGCACCCACCACCACCGCAGAGACGGCCACCCAGCACGACCCCGTCCAAGCCCTCGTCGGCATCCCCGTCACCAAGCGCCCCGTCATCCATCACCCACAATCCACCACCACCGCCGGCCAAACCGACCCAGGGACGTGGGACCCCTCGACCACCGTCACCGTCAAGCCCGGCCCCCAACCCTTCCCCCATGCCCACCACATAGTGCAGCCCCGGGGACTGCCCACGATGCCCAACCCCCCACCCCCACAAGGGGGACCAGAAACCCTACAGGGGGTCCATGGGCCATACCCGCAACACCAACCCCACCACTACCCACACCACCACCACCAGCGGCCCCACCACCACCACTACCAACACCACCCAAGCCACTACCACTGCCCACCGCCCTACCCCACCGGGCCACAACCCCCCGTGCACGAACAGCACCAGCGGACGGGATGGCAGCCACCGAGCGCTCCACCCGCATACCCCACCTACCGCCAGGAGCCACCCCCCCCGTACCAGCCACCACCCCCGTACCAGGAACCATATCCGTACCCCCCGGGCCACCATCCGATGGCCGAAGGGGCCCCCCGGGCCCAACCCCGCCAAGGACAGCCACTCGACCCATACCACCAGCCACTGCCGCCACCACACCCCTACGTGGCGGATCCATGGACGACGGGGGACCCCCCCCCCCCCAGTACCAGGCGGCACCGCGCGAGGCCCCCCAGGGGCCGCCGACGCCTCCAGACTGGCCCGACTCGAGCGATGAGGCCCGGTCCCGCAAACGGCGGCGCTCCCGCTCCCCCCCCGCACGGCACACTCGCCCACGGCGCCCACACTCCCACCGCGCCTCAACCACCCACTCGCGCCGCTCCCGCTCCCCCGGGCACCACCACGAGCGTTACCGCCGCCCCATGTCCCCCTCCCCCTCCCCCCACCAGCCAAACAAGACCCCCACCCCCAGCCCCCGCCACCACCACTCCCGCTCCCCCCGACGCAGCCAGGCACGCCACTGCCGCCCCACGTCCACCTCCCCCTCCCCCCACATGCCCCGCCGGGCTCCCCGATCCCCCCGCCACCCGTACCCATCCACCACCCCCAGCCCCCGCCACCACCACTCCCGCTTCCCCGGACGCCACCGAGCGCGCCACCGCCGCCCCCTGTCCACCTTCCCCTCCCGCTCCCCCCTCCGCCCGTACCCGTCCTCCACCCCCAGCCCCCGCCGCCGCCGCTCCCGCTCCCCCAGGCACCGCCACCCCCGCCACCACCGCAGGTCCACGTCCTCCCCCCGCCGCACCACGACCACGGGCACGGACCCCTCCCCCCCCCGGGCCCCCGCCCACCTCGCCTGGTGGTCTCCCCCCGCTCTGCAGGAGCTCCGCCGCTGGGTGAAGTGGGCCGGAGGAGCGGGAAGGCACGAAGGGGTGCACATGGTGCATACCTTCGAGGAGGTGCGCACCTGCACCCCCGCAAACCCCAACGAGGCCGCCCCGGAAGCCATCATGCCGCAAGCGGCATGGGAGGCGCTCCTCCGCGATGCGGTCCAGGGCCTCCGCCCCCCCTACACCCCCCAAGCCCTCCGCCAGTGGCTCCAGGCCACCCACCCCCAGGCCTGGGCCGCCGGCGCCCCCTCCCCACCCCGCCCCTCCCGCCACCACCACACCGGGAAGGGGCAGGACAAGGGCAAGGGAAGGGCAAGGGGCACCAAGGAGCACTCAGGCAAGAGGGCACGGAAGGGCCCCAAGTGAGGGCAGGCACACGGAGGGACAGGACGCCGGAAGCGACACCACAAGGGGGCAGGAAACCACCCAAGAACCAGGAAGAGGCGGGAACGGGGACCAAGACACGGAGGAAAAGGGCACCACGGCAGGCACCACGACCCACACCCAGGAATTGCACACCACGACGGGGGGACCAGCGCCGCCCCAGCCCTACCAAACACCCCAACACACACCAGCGAAGCAAACATCGGACGCCATGCAGATCACACCAGCGCACGCCCACCGGCCACCGGAAACCACACGGAGAACGGAGGGCACACCTACACGGGGAGAACGGGCCACACCCGGAGAGGAAGCCACAGGGAACGCCGCCGCACGACGCACCACCACGCCCTCACCGCCAGGCGACGACCCCGGCCACCACAAAGGCCACCTCACAGGCACCGGAAGAGGACGAAGGCACGGCCGCGGCACCCACGACTAGGGACCGAAACCCCCAGAGGACACGGGACCAAGGCACAGGCCCCCAGGGAGGGCAACCCCACGGACCGTCACGCGACCACGCTTTGGCTATGAGGGCCGGGCTGCGGTACCGTCTCGGTTCGACGCAGAGTATTGCTATGCCCTTGGATTGACGGCCGGGGGCTTGATCTCAGCTGGTCTCACGTCCGTGAGGGTGTCCGTCACCAACCTGTTGCGTCCAGTGGAGGAATGGCACTGCGGCGGCACGCCGATCCCGTCCATGATGAATTTCGAGCGCCGCAAGGGGAAGTGAAAGGCTGTGATCGCGAAGGCCCTGGTGCTGCTGGACGGTGCCCCCTTCAAGGCCTTCTCCGAGCACCGTGGAGACTGGAAGTGCCAAGATTACTACCGGTGCCCCGGACCCCTGCAGTTCAGCACCGGAGATATGGACATCCCCCTGACCCTGAAGTATGAGCTCATGCGGGCCGGCGGCACCGACCCGGACCCTCATGTCCCTGCCAGCGCAGCCGAGCTGCAGTGCAAGCCTTTCGCCACTCAAACGGCGTTCGGAAGCCACCTCCACCGTCCGACTCCTGATTTCTGTTTGTCTGCCTTGGAGAAGGAACATCTTTCCTACACCCCGAGTACGCCTGCCTGTCTGAGAGGCCCGGTGAAGTTTGAGTCCATGGGTGAGAGTCAGTGTGCACGCCCCAAGGACACCGTGATCATTCAGCAGAATTTCCCGAAGACCTACCTGACCCACCAGCCCGAGCGGCACGCCCAAGCCCCCACAGCACGGACCCAGCGAGCCACCCACACCTAACCGCATCCCCCAACCACCAGCCGGCCACACTCCGGCCCGCACTCCACACCACCACACAGGCCAGGCTGACCTCCACTGACCCACCGCGGCACCACGCGAGACCACGGCACACCGCACCACAGCGCGCCACAGTGCAACGCACCACAGCACGACGCGAGGCGACGCGGCACAGAGCGGCACAGCACGACACAACTGACCCTAACCTGAGGGACTAACCGAAGCCAGCCACCGCACACCCTGGAAGGCGCCGCGCCAGCACGCCACACACCAGCACCGCGGGCCACACACGGGGCCACAGCGCGCCAGGCCACAACGGTGGCGGACCACCCAGAAGAATACAGCCGGCACCGCAGAGGGGAAAGGACACGAACAACCCCAGCCCCCTAACCCAAAACCACAGGCACCCGCCTGGCGCAGCCGCCCAGCCGGCAGAGCCAGGACCAAACCCGGCAAGAAGGGGCGCCGAGCCCACCGTGTACATAGCCCACCCGACCCATGGGGCCGGAACGCGGCCACACAGAACGCAACTGAAGACAACAGCCCGGAAGACAACACTGAATGCAGGCCAGTGCGTGCGCCAGCCCAGGGAAGGCAGAGGGAGGAACAGGCAAGCCCCCCCCCCGAAAAAAAAAAAGGAGGGGGGAGGGGGAAAAGGCACGAAAACAGCCCACAGCCGCCAAACCGCCCGCCAACACCACCACAGGCGGCCAAACCCCCCCCCAGAAGGCACCGAAGACAGGACCCCCACAGAGGCACAGGGGGACCACCCACCCAAAACCGGCAACACCAAGCCAGTAACAGCGGCCCACGGGGAAAAGGGACACCGAAACGAAAAAAAAAAAAGGAAGGAGAACCACCAGCCCAGCCCGAAAGAAAGGGGATGGAGGGACAGGGACCACAAAGCCCGGAAAAAAAAAAAAGAAAAACAAAAGAAAAAACAAAAGCGCAAAAAACACACCCTGACAACCCAGCCAAGAAGGGCTCGGCACAGCCGAGACCCGGGCCCAACACACACGCCCACACCGCACGCCGGAACCGGAAACGGCGGGGGGCAAGCGGGGCGCCCACGAAACCACACACGTCCCAAAAGCAGGCTGAAACCGAAGCCCAACCACGAACACCACAAACAGCCGACACTAGAGGGACAACGCCACAAACCGTGCCCAAACACACCCACCCAAGACCCCAGCCAGGACTGGCGAGGTTAACAAAACCCACACCCAACCGCCAACCGGACCCAAACACAAACGCCGCACAACAGTAGGAAACCCAGTGCCCACAGCCCGGGCACTGAGGCAGCCCGTGCCATGCAGGTGACCCGGCCAAACGAGATCCGGAGACCGGGGGTAAGGCTGCATCCTAAGGCCTGCGCTGGTTTGGGACTCGAGGCGGAGCGTGCGACACCCAAGCACCTTGGAACCCTAGTACCAAGAACGTGCATGCATGCCTTGGGAACGGGATACGCCAGGAAGTCCGATGAACCCCTAGGGTTCCGCCCAAAGGAGGGGACGTGCGCAAGCACGGGGGCACACCCTGCCGGCGAGACAAGCATGTCACGCTGGCGGCGATCAGCCCTCCCGGCGTTGCCCGGGGCCGCTTTGTTGGGAGCCAGCAGACAGGTCTAGCGGGAAGTAAGCCGCCTCCCCTCTTCACGCGCGGAGCCTCTTCCTGTTCGTCACAGGGGCGACGCCAGGGGGAACCATGAGGCGCCTCTCCACGACCGAGTGCACCTACCCTACCTACCTCAGTGTAGTCCACGTAGAGAACACTGTTGGCACAGTGGGGGATAGGGGGAGTCGAATAGAGACCTCTTTCCCTGATATCCCAAGAACTTCACGACCAATACGGGCACTTGTTCACAATAGGCTGAAGAGTTTTACGCAGCTGGTCATCAGTCCACGTAGAGCGCAACCACTGCTTGAAAAGCCCCAGGGTACGGTTCGCCCCCACATGACCACAGGACTCGGGGGTCCACTTGAAGGGCGCCAGGATTCTGTTGCAGGTCACGACCTCATTCCAGAGGTAGGTCTTGTCCCGTTTCAACTGTTCCTGGTTGACCCGGACGGGTTCCAGACGTTTCTCCGGGCGTTTGTAGATGTCCCCAAACTCCTTCAGGTACTCCACTTGTCCGAGTCCATCTAGAGGCCTGATCATGCTCATGTTCGAGTCCAGGTGTACATCCATACACCTCAACGCCTCCTTGGCTAGCTCCTCAGACCTGGCACCAATCATGTTGTGGAAGTTGTTGCGGCTGATGTAGTCCCCACACTCGTTCTTGACGCCCTGTATATGATATACTGAGAGCCGTACCTGGCTCAGGTAGGTCCACCAGCGTCTGAGCTCAGTCTTCTCAGGTGGGGGTCCCTTCCCTTCCAGGTTCTTGGTCGGACGACCATACCACAGGGTTACTCCCAGACAGTCGGGACTGAGAGGATAGCACCAGCATACCCGCGACCAGTTCCTGCTCATAGGTAGAGTAGTTACCCCGGGCCTGGTTCCATTTTGAGTTCCCATGACCCAGGGGAACCAGGACCCATTTGTCGTCAGGGTAGCTGTGCTTGAGAGTACCGTCTCGGTTGAGTCCATCCGTACCCCATTGGGAAATGGCCAAGTCGAACTTCTCATTCTCTAGCTCTCCGCACACATTGCTGGCGTCAGTGACCAGGATAATCTCCCCTTGTGCTCTAGGCACACCGCCCGGCATAGCGTTCATATGCGCGATTGCAGCAGAAGAAAAAAAAACCAAGAAAAGGACGCACAACCAGAAAATATAAAGCGCAAAATCGTTTTTTCTGACTTCAGAAACCCCCCAAAAAATTTTACGCCGCTGTTTGGCGAGGTCGCAAAATTTGGGACACTCACAGAAAAAGAAGAACAACAGAGTCGCCACGGCGACGAAGTTGAGTGTTGCTTGCCCCAAAGAGACCTATCAAAGTGCGTGTCCTAGGCGCTAGGGACTTGTGCGCGCACCGACAACAAAGAAGAAGATAAAAGGCGAGAGTAGGACAAAAACAACGATTGCCTTCGGCCAGGGATTGGTTGTAACTAGGGGCTAACGGTCCTGTCCTGCGAAGTAATGCGGGGCAACCATGACAACGGCTCTTACACACCAACCCAATATTGTAGCTAGGGCATGAGTGCACGCCCCAACAACACACAAAGTGCACAGAGGGGGGAAGGAAGGAAAAGCGCTTGCTCTTGGGCGTCGCCAAAAACAAAGAGACCGAGACACGACAAAAAATAGCATGTGTCATGGGTACAAGAGCACCACACGCATACTCTTGGGTGTGGTGAATGCATTAACCAAGGTAGGTAGGTAGGTGCACTCGGTCGTGGAGAGGCGCCCCATGGTTCCCCCTGGCGTCGCCCCTGTGACGAACAGGAAGAGGCTCCGCGCGTGAAGAGGGGAGGCGGCTTACTTCCCGCTAGACCTGACTGTTGGCCCCCAACAAAGCGGCCCCAGGCTACACCGGGAGGGCTGATCGCCGCCAGCGTGACGTGCTTGTCTCGCCAGGAGGGTGTGCCCCCGTGCTTGCGCACGTCCCCTCCTTTGGGCGGAACCCTAGGGGTTCACCGGACTTCCTGGCGTATCCCGTTCCCAAGGCATGCATGCATGTTCTTGGTACTAGGGTTCCGAGGCGCTTGGGTGTCGCACGCTCCGCCTCGAGTCCCAAAGCAGCGCTGGCCTTAGGATGCAGCCTTACCCCCTGTCTCCGGATCTTGTTTGGCCGGGTCACCTGCATGGCGCGGGCTGCCTCAGTGCCCGGGCTGTGGGCACTGGGTTTCCTACTGTTGGCTTGCGTTTGTGGTTGGGTCCGGGTTGCGAATGGTCGTGGGTTTTGTTAACCCCTGCCCGTCGTGGCTGGGGTCTTGGGTGGGTGTGTTTGGGCTCGGTTTGTGGTGTTGTCCCTCTTTTGCCGGCTGTTTGTGGTGCTCGTGGTTGGGCTTTGCTGTCGGCCCGCTCTCGGGACGTGTGTGGTTTCGTGCGCGTTTCCCTTGCCCCCCGCCGTTTTCGGTTCCGGTGTGCGGTGTGGGCGTGCGTGCTCGGCCTGGGTCTCCGCTGTGCCCCGCCCTTCTTGGCTGGGTCGTCGGGGTGTGTTTTTTGCCTTTTTTTTTTTTCCGGTTGCCGGGTGTTTCTGTCCCGGGCCTTGTGGTCTCTCCCCCCGTCTCCTTTCTTTCGGGCTGGGCCGCTGGCTTTTTTTTGTTTTTTTTTTGGTGGGTGTCTGCTTGTTTCGGTGCCCCTTTTCCCGGTGGGCCGCTGTTCCTGGCTTGGTGTTGCCGGATTTGGCTGGGTGGTCCCCCTGTTCCAATTATGGGGTCCTGTCCTCGGTGCCCTCTGGGTGGGGAATTTGGCCACCTTCTGTGTTGTTGGCGGGCGGTTTGGTGGCTGTGGGCTGTTTTCGCGCGGCCCCCCCTCCTCCGCCCCCCCCCTTTTTTTTTGGGGGGGGTGGGGGGGCGGCCTGGCTGTTCCTCTCTTTGCCTTCCCTCGGCTGGCGCTTGCTCTGTGGCTGGTGTGTGGTGTGGTTGGTCCCTCGCCACTCCTGGCGGAGGTTCCTGTGTGCTACTCCCCGCCACTCCTGGCTGGGTTTCGCTGCCGGTGGTGGTGGGCGGTCCCCGCCACTCCTGGCTGGGGTCCGCTGGCGGCGGTGGTGTGTGGTGTGTGGTGTGTGGCGGTGGTGTGTTGGTGGGGTTGTGGCTGGTGTGTGGTGTGGTTGGTCCCTCGCCACTCCTGGCGGAGGTTCCTGTGTGCTACTCCCCGCCACTCCTGGCTGGGTTTCGCTGCCGCTGGTGGTGGGCGGTCCCCGGCACTCCTGGCTGGGGTCCGTTGGCGGCGTTGCTGTGTAGTGTGTGGTGTGTGGCGGTGGTGTGTTGGTGGGGCTGTGGCTGGTGTGTGGTGTGGTTGGTCCCTCGCCACTCCTGGCGGAGGTTCCTGTGTGCTACTCCCCGCCACTCCTGGCTGGGTTTCGCTGCCGGTGGTGGTGGGCGGTCCCCGCCACTCCTGGCTGGGGTCCGCTTGCGGCGGTGGTGTGGGGTGTTTGGTGTGTGGTGTGTGGTGTGTGGCGGTGGTGTGATGGTGGGGTTGTGGCTGGTGTGTGGTGTGGTTGGTCCCTCGCCACTCCTGGCGGAGGTTCCCGTGTGCTACTCCCCGCCACTCCTGGCTGGGTTTCGCTGCCGCTAGTGGTGGGCGGTCCCCGCCACTCCTGGCTGGGGTCCACTGGCGGCGGTGGTGTGTGGTGTTTGGTGCGTGGTGTGTGGCGGTGGTGTGTTGTTGGGGTTGTGGTTGGTGTGTGGTGTGGTTGGTCCCTCGCCACTCCTGGCGGAGGTCCCTGTGTGCTACTCCCCGCCACCCCTGGCTGGATTTCGCTGCCGGTGGTGGTGGGCGGTCCCCGCCACTTCTGGCTGGGGTCCGTTGGCGGCGGTGGTGTGTGGCGTGTGGTGTGTGGTGTGTGGTGTGTTGTCCGGGTCCCTCGCCACTCCTGGCGGAGGTTCCTGTGTGCTACTCCCCGCCACTCCTGGCTGGGTTTCGCTGCCGCTGGTGGTGGGCAGTCCCCGCCACTCCTGGTTGGGGTCCGCTGGCGGCGGTGGTGTGTGGTGTGTGGTGTGTGGTGTGTGGCGGTGGTGTGATGTTGGGGTGGTGGTTGGTGTGTGGTGTGGTTGG
Source organism: Eutreptiella sp. 'Long Island Sound 2002' (assembly GCA_964036045.1). Taxonomy (NCBI): domain Eukaryota; phylum Euglenozoa; class Euglenophyceae; order Eutreptiales; family Eutreptiaceae; genus Eutreptiella; species Eutreptiella sp. 'Long Island Sound 2002'. The sequence goes on from OZ038382.1 coordinate 110,400,491, forward strand.
TCCCTCGCCACTCCTGGCGGAGGTCCCTGTGTGCTACTCCCCGCCACTTCTGGCTGGGTTTCGCTGCCGGTGGTGGTGGGCGGTCCCCGCCACTTCTGGCTGGGGTCCGTTGGCGGCGGTGGTGTGTGGCGTGTGGTGTGTGGTGTGTGGTGTGTTGGTGGGGTCCCTCGCCACTCCTGGCGGAGGTTCCTGTGTGCTACTCCCCGCCACTCCTGGCTGGGTTTCGCTGCCGCTGGTGGTGGGCAGTCCCCGCCACTCCTGGTTGGGGTCCGCTGGCGGCGGTGGTGTGTGGTGTGTGGTGTGTGGTGTGTGGCGGTGGTGTGATGTTGGGGTGGTGGTTGGTGTGTGGTGTGGTTGGTCCCTCGCCACTCCTGGCGGAGGTCCCTGTGTGCTACTCCCCGCCACTCCTGGCTGGGTTTCGCTGCCGGTGGTGGTGGGCGGTCCCCGCCACTTCTGGCTGGGGTCCGTTGGCGGCGGTGGTGTGTGGCGTGTGGTGTGTGGTGTGTGGTGTGATGGTGGGGTCCCTCGCCACTCCTGGCGGAGGTTCCTGTGTGCTACTCCCCGCCACTCCTGGCTGGGTTTCGCTGCCGCTGGTGGTGGGCAATCCCCGCCACTCCTGGTTGGGGTCCGCTGGCGGCGGTGGTGTGTGGTGTGTGGTGTGTGGTGTGTGGCGGTGGTGTGATGTTGGGGTGGTGGTTGGTGTGTGGTGTGGTTGGTCCCTCGCCACTCCTGGCGGAGGTCCCTGTGTGCTACTCCCCGCCACTCCTGGCTGGGTTTCGCTGCCGGTGGTGGTGGGCGGTCCCCGCCACTCCTGGCTGGGGCCCGTTGGCGGCGGTGGTGTGTGGTGTGTGGTGTGTGGTGTGTGGTGTGTTGGTGGGGTCCCTCGCCACTCCTGGCGGAGGTTCCTGTGTGCTACTCCCCGCCACTCCTGGCTGCGTTTCGCTGCCGCTGGTGGTGGGCGGTCCCCGCCACTCCTGGCTGGGGCCCGCTGGCGGCGGTGGTGTGTGGTGTGTGGTGTGTGGTGTGTGGCGGTGGTGTGTTGGTGGGGTTGTGGCTGGGCGCGCACTCGTTATTCTGGACGGCGGCTGGTGTGCGTGTGTGTTCGTGTGCGTGTGTGTTCTTGTGCGTGCTTTGCTTGGCCGGGTCGGGCGGGCCGGCCTCCCGGGCGCGTTCTGGTGCGCCTCACCTTTTCCTTTGGCCGCTTTGTCTTTCTGCTTTGCTTGGCTTGCCTCCGGGCTGGGATTGCCCCTCTCTCTTTCGCTGCTGTTGCCGTTCCCCGTTGGTTGTTTTTCTCGGCCTCCCGCTGCCTGGCTCTCCGTGCGCTCGCGCCTCGTTTGTGTCTCCCGCTTGGCCGTTGGCTGCTCTTTGGTGGTTGCTCCCCCGCCCCCCTCCCCTTTTGTGTCTCGCGGTTTTCGTCGCTCCTGCTTGGTGCCTTGGTGTTTTTTTTTCTTTTTTTTTGCTCCTTCTTCTACTTCCTCTGTGCGCCCCCGTTGTCTCCGGCTTTCGCTGGTTTCCGGCCCCGTTGCCCTGGGCCCCGGCGCTTGCGTTGTTTGCTTTGTTTGCCTTCCGCTTCTCGGCTCTCCGTGCGCTTTTCCCTCTTTCGTGCTTTCTGCCTGGTTGTTGGCTGCTCCCGCGTGATTGCTGCCCCCCCCCCCCCCCGCCCTTTGTGTTTCGCGGTTTTCGTTCCTGCCGCTCGGTGCTGTGTGCCGTGTTGTGCTGTGCGTCCCTGGGTGCGGTGCTACGCCGCGCTGCTGCGCGTTGTGTCGCCCTGTGTTGTGCTGTCGTGTGCTGTGTTGCGCTCGTTTGGTGCCGCTGGTTGTTGCGCCGTGCCCTCTGGCGCTGCCCGTCGCCCTGGGCCCCTGTGCTCTGCGGCGCTGTGTTTTGCGGTGTTCCCCCGCGCTGTGTGCTCTGTGCTGTGTGTGTTTTGTCGTGGCGCGGTGGTGCGTGCTGTTGTTCGCCGCTCTGCCTTGTGCTGTGTGTGTCTCGGGGTGCTGTGCTGTGCGTTCCCTGTGCTCTCCGTTCTGTGCGGTGCTGTGCTTAGCTGTGCTGGTGCGCTCGCGTTGTGCTGTTCGTGTGGTGCGTGCTGTTGCTGGCGCTTGGTGCTGTGGTGCGCTGCTGTGTGTTGTGCTGTTTCCTGTGGTGTGCCGTGGTGCGGTGCTGGGTCTGGTGGCCCGTGGTTGTCTGCTGGTGGCGTGTTTCGGTGTCGGTGTCCCTGTCTGGCCGCGTGGTCTGCTTCCCTGTGGTTGGTGTGGTTTGCTGCGGTGCCCTGCTTTCCTGTGTCGTGTTCTGTGGTGCTTTGCTGTCGCGTGGTGCTGTGCTGTTGTGCTCTGCTGTTGTGTTGCGGTGCTGTTGGGGCTTGCTTTGCCCTCCTGTGGGCTGTCGTGCTGTGCTGTGTTGTGCTGTTGGTGGGCTGTGCTGTCTTTGGCCCGGTAGTGGTATCTGCGTGCTGTGGTGCTCTTTTCCTCGTGCTGTGCGTTCCCGTTCTTCTCCGCTCTGTGCGCTGCGGTGCCTTGTTGTGCTGGCTGTGGTGCCCTGCTTCCCTGTGTCGTGTGCTGTGGCGCAGTGCTGTCGTGTTGTGCTGTGCTGTTGTGCTCTGCTGTCGTTTTGCGGTGCTGTTTGTGTTTGCTTTGCCCTCCTGCGGCCTGTCGTGTGGCGCCAGTGTGGTCTGCGCTGTTGTTGGTGCCTCGTGCTGTGGCGTGTCCCTGTGCGTTGTGGTGTCTCCCTGGGCGTTCTGCGGTGTGGTGGTGCTGCTCTGGTGTGTCGTGGTGTCTTGCTGTGCTGTGCGTTGTCCTGTGGTGTCCTGCGCCCTGTGCCGTGTCCTGCGGTGCCGTGCTGCCCTGCGGTGCTGTGCTGGTTGGCTGTGCTGTGCGGTTGTCTGCGCTGCTGGTGTTTGTTTTTCCTTTTGTCCTCTTTTCCGTTGCTAAAAACCCCTGCCGTTTTTCCGTGCCTTTGAAAACTTTCTGAAAGCCAAAAATTTAAAATGTTTCTCTTTAGAAAATCAAACTCTACGCAACTCACGCAGGCAGGCAAGCAGCAATACCAAGGTGAATTTTCTGACTTACATGTTGCCACGCGACCGCGAAGATGGTGGTCTTGCTTGCTAGGGGTTGACCCCTTTTCCCCCAGGGCCGGTCGCCTAAGCTGATGAAAAGGGGTGAGGGGGGGCAGGAGGGAGGGGAGGTAGGTGCATGGAGAAGAAAAGAAAAAAGGGAAGCAGGGCGAAGGGACGCGGCGGCTTAGAAAATTTTTTCGAGTTTTACGTGCTGCTCGCGACGCGTTTTTCTTTGCGCCTACGGCTGGTTAGGCGAGGAGAGGGACGGCGTTAGGGTCCTACGAGCGTTACGGTTGTTACGGCGCTAACTATTCACCTATTTCACGTTCAAAAATTTCTCGTCGCGTTTTTACGCGTTCCGCAGCGCGCCTTTTGGCCTAAGCGCTTTTTATGTTTATTACCTTTAATTTCAACTATTTAGAAAATTTTTTCGTCGTGTTTTACTTATCTTTTAATTTCATTCTGGCGCCAGGCGCCAGCGCGCACGGAACGCATTAACCAAACACGCCTACACATGGGAGACGAAAAATACCAAGAGACCACAAACCGATGAGTAAGTAACAAATACCGCCATGCATGCATTAAGACACGCTTTCTCTCGGGCGTTGCAAAAAACAAAGAGTCCAAGACATACGGAAAAAGTAACATGACATGAATGCATTAAGCAAAAACGCTTACTCTTGGGCGTCGCAAAATACAAAGAGTCCGCACACCGACGAGTAAGTAGCATGTGCCGCCATGCAAGCATTGAGACACGCTTACTCTTGGGCGTCGCAAAAAACAACTAGTCCATGACATAAAGAATAAGTAGCCTAGCATGTCACGAATGCATAAAGCAAGCACGCCTAATGTAGGACGACGCCAAAAACAAAGAGGCCAAGACGGGAAGAATAAGTAAGACACCATAGGATGCCGGACACCTTAGGCTGGAATGCCAGTGGCGAGTTCGTCGCTGCGTTCGCCGGACACGAGGTAGGCAAAGGCAACACAAAGTGCATGCGACAAGGGACGGGACATGAAGAGGGACAAAGCACGAGAACAAAGAGCAGGCAGGAGAGAAAGGAGATGAATGAACGTGTGTGCCCGCCCCAGAACATAGCAACATTCGCGCGTAGAAACTAGGAGCTTGAGTGCGTGGCCCAGCAAAGCCACCACCAAGGGAGTGAAAGGGAGCAGGGGAAGAGAGAAACGGGGGCGGAGAGGGTGGGAAAAGGGCGGGAGGGAAAGCAAGGCGGAGTAGGGGGAGCCGGGGAGGAGCAACGACGATGGGCGCGTGAAAAAAAAAACAACACCAATGCACCGCACACGCAAACACTGAAGACAACAAAGAGAGAAAGAAACATGACGCCCCGGATCGGAGCATCCGGGGCAGAGTGGAGCTCCGCCAGAGCCCCCGGACTGGATCGCCCGGGGGTGAACCCGTTGCCACGGACTGGAGCGTTCGAGGCAACGGAGAGAATACGACAAATAGACGCCCCGGATTGGAGCATCCGGGGCGGATTGAAGCACGGCACTAGCCCCCGGACTGGATCGTCCGGGGGTGGACCCGGTGCCACGGACTGGAGCGTCTGAGGCAACGGAGAGAATACAACAAAAAGACGCCCCAGATTGGAGCATCCAGGGCGGAATGAGGCACAGCACTAGCCCCCGGACTGGATCGTCCGGGGGTGAACCCGGTGCCACGGACTGGAGCGTTCGAGGCAACGGAGAGAACACGATAAAAAGACCCCCTGGATTGGAGCATCCGGGGCGGAATGAAGCACGGCAATAGCCCCCAGACTGGATCGTCCGTGGGTGAGCCTGGTGCCACGGACTGGAGTGTCCGAGGCAGCGGAGAGAATATGATAAAAGGACGCCCCGGATTGGAGCATCCGGGGCGGAATGAAGCACGGCACTAGCCCCCGGACTGGATCGTCCGGGGGTGAACCCGGTGCCACGGACTGGAGCGTCTGAGGCAACGGAGAGAATACGACAAAAAGACGCCCCAGATTGGAGCATCCAGGGCGGGATGAAGCACGGCACTAGCCCCCAGACTGGATCGTCCGGGGCCGAACCCGGTGCCACGGATTGGAGCGTTCAAGGCAACGGAGAGAACACGATAAAAAGACCCCCTAGATTGGAGCATCCGGGGCGGAATGAAGCACGGCACTAGCCCCCAGACTGGATCGTCCTGGGGTGAACCTGGTGCCACGGACTGGAGTGTCCGAGGCAACGGAGACAATACGATAAAAGGACGCCCCGGATTGGAGCATCCGGGGCGGAAAGAAGCACGGCACTAGCCCCCAGACTGGATCGTCCGGGGGTGAACCCGGTGCCACGGACTGGAGCGTCCCAGGCAACGGAGAGAAAACGACAAAAGGACGCCCAGGAATGGAGCATCCGGGGCGGAATGAAGCACGGCACTAGCCCCCAGACTGGATCGTCCGGGGGAGAACCCAGTGCCACGGACTGGAGCATCCGAGGCAACGGAGAGAATACGATAAAAAGACGCCCCGGATTGGAGCATCCGGGGCGGAATGAAGCACGGCACTAGCCCCCGTACTGGATCGTCCGGGGGTGAACCCGGTGCCACGGACTGGAGCGTCCGAGGCAACGGAGAGAATACGATAAAAAGACGCCCAGGATTGGAGCATCCGGGGCAGAGTGGAGCACGGCCCGAGCCCCCGGACTGCATCGTCCGGGGGAGAACCCGGTGCAACGGACTAGAGCGTCCGAGGCAACTGAGAGAATACGACAAAAAAACGCCCCGGATTGGTGCATCCGAGGCGGAACGAAGCACGGCACTAGCCCCCGGACTGGATCGTCCGGGGGTGAACCCTTGCCACGGACTGGAGCGTCCGAGGCAACGGAGAGAATACGACAAAGAGACACCCCAGATTGGAGCATCCGGGGCGGAATGAGACACGGCCCGAGCCCCCGGACTGGATTGTCCGCGGGTGAACCAGGTGCCATGGACTGGAGCTTCCGAGGCAACGGAGAGAATACGACAAAAAGACGCCCCGGATCCGAGCGTCCGGGGCAGACAGGAGCAAGGCCCAAGCCCCCGGACTGGATCGTCCGGGGGTTCACCCGGTGCTGCGGGCTGGAACATCCGGGGAGGCAACGGACCCGGACTGGAACATCCGGGGACGAAGCGGCCCGGGAATGGCATGTCTGGGGCAACAAACAAGGAGAAGGAGACGGCGGCGGAGCGACACGGAGTGGAGAACAAGAACAAGAGCAAGGAACGGAAGGGGGAGGACAAGAAGGAGAGAAGACGGGAAGCGGGAGGAGAAAGAGCAAGAGGCGGGAAGAGAGAGGAGAAGAAGAAAAAAGAGAGGTGGATGGGCACATGGAACCCGGACCAGAACAGACTAGAGCGTCCGGGGTAGGTGCGGATTGGAACATCCGGGGCTGCGTACGGAGGGAACACGATGGTGGCATGGAGAGGCAAGAACAAGGTGAGGTGGGGGGGACAAGGAGGACAAAAGCCAGGGGGAAAGAGGAGTAGGAGAGGCCGAAAGAGCGAACTAACACAGACGGGGACTCGAACCCGAACGCCAAGAGCGCCACGAGGACGAGACGGCGGCGGCAGGAAAAAACAAGAGGGCAGTCAAGGAGAGCATGCACAAGAACAAGCAAAGATGGGGGAGGGGGATAGGACGCATGCGAGGAGCACACAACGAGCACGCGCACCGGTGAACAGGAGCCAGGAGGCCCAGGACGCCGCACATACAACACCACACACGAAGCGGTTTGAGGTTTGAGGTTTGATTTTGCGGGTACTAGACGCCTTTTGGCCCCGGGGGGCCACCTAGTCGGGCCAGGTGATATCCTCCCCACCGGGTCCTAGTGGGGGGCCCTCCAAGACGCACCTCCTGCCTGGTGGCGCAGTTCCCCGGGTTCACAGAGCTCGGAGCCCCGTCCTTCCCCAGCTTCCCCGTTCCGCCACTTCCTGGTCAGTGCATCAATTCGCAGCCGTGGCTGCGGGCGCTTACCCACTGCGTCGCCCCCCTAATGCGTGGTCGCCCGGGGCGCCGGCGCCGCCAGGCCCGTGCTACTGGCTTGTCGCCAGTGGGACCCCCTTGGGCTGGCGCGGAGGCTGCCTAGCCTAGGGGTTGGGGCGTGGCGCAGTGCGCCACTACTGCCTTGGCGGGTGCAGTGCCCCGTCCGTGTGTGTGCGGCGCTCGCGGCCGGCTCGGGGGGTTTGGGCCGGTACCTGGTGTTGTGTATCTCCCGTTCCCCCCTTCCCGCCCCGCGTGTTCCGGCGCTGCGTGTCGCGGGCCGTCCTGTCCGGGTGTCCCTTACCCTCGCTTGCCGGTACGCCATTCCACGCGGTCTGTGCGTTCCGCGTGCTCGGTCCGGTTGCCCTTCTGGTAGTCAGCTCCCAGTCTGGGGCGGGGCTCAGGGCTCTGGGCCCCCGGGGGTCGTCGGGTGGTGCCGGGGGGAGCCACACTAGGTGGACCCCCGTAACGGCGGTGACCTCCTGTGTTTGCAGGAAGGTGTGTACCCTGTCCCGCACTGCGGGCGCCAGGAGGGGGGGGCGGGGTACGGGTGCCGCCCCATAGAGGTCGGTGGGGGTGATCCCGAGGACCTCTTCCGGGTCCCCGCGGGTCACGACGACGAGGAGGAGCAGGGGGGTGCCAGGGCACTCTTGCCAGAGGACCTGCCCCCTGTGGTCGGCACCCCTGGTTCTGCAGAGGGGAGGGGGACAGGTCTGGGTTGGCCCAGCCGCGCGGTGCGTGCGTCACCGGCGGGAGGGCGGGGCACCAGGTGGGCTCCCTCGGGAACGCCTCGCTTACGATGGCGTACGGCGGGGTCGGCCTGGTGCCGTCGTACACCGGGTTGGTCGGCCGGGGGCGGGCGGGCGCCTCGTCCGCGCCTTCCACGAACACCGTGATTTCGCCCACCTCCAGGTCCTCGTCCGGCGGGTGTAGAAGATGGAGCGCCGCATCCAGCTCGGACACTCCCCCCGGTTATGTGGCCCGCGCCTGGTTCAGGTACTGGGCCGCGTCCCCGGGGTAGCGCGTCCTGAGGGCATGCAGCAGGGCTGGGGCGCTGCTGCGGAGGGACATGGCGGACCCCGCTCCCGTCAGCCGCAGGGTATCCCCCACGGACAGGGGCCGGCCCGACCGGTTTGACTCGTGCCACTCCATCCAGTGCCCCAAGAGGGCCGCCTCCAGGCTGATGAGCCCCGGCTGGACGGCTTTCACGATCCAGTGCATTGCCAGGAGCAGCGTAGGGGCCCCTACTCCGTTCAGGGCGCGGACGGCCGGGAGGGCGGTCTCGTTGAGGAAAGCCCTCGCACTGCCCGTCAGGTCACGCCGTGCGGCAGCGTGCGCCTCATGCGCCTCCGCCACCGTGTCTGCCACCAGGCCCCGGACGGTCGCCTCCTGCGCTTTGCGGCGGGCCCTGGCGTGTCCTGGCCCATCCCCCCGTAGGCGTGGCATGGTACTGCGGGCTCTGCAAAGGGCGGCGGCGGGGGGTCAGGGCGCGAACACCTGCGACAGGTGCGCAGCGAATGTGGGGTCCCGCAGGGGCACGTGGATCCACAGAAGGGCAGCGCCCGCGGGGCCCGCGCATTCGTGTGAGGGGGCGTGTGCCCCTCTGATGCGCCGGTGCAGGGCCTCCTCCTCTGTGCGCCTGCGCGGGCCTGCAGGAGGTTCAGGCCAGGGGCACGCGGCCACCTGGGCGCATCGCGCGCACCTGTTGGCACCTGTCGATGCTGCGGAGGACATCGTGTCACATTCCCCGCAGAGCCGGCAGCTGTGTGGGAGGTGGGAGGGCGGCAACCAAGGGTCAAGATGGCGGAGCCAGAGGTCGTCCCACCTCTGTCAGAGGGGGTCCCGGATGTCCAGCAGGCGGGCGCGGACACGGCGCCGGTAGTCCCTGCCGAGCGTCTTCCGCTGGACCTCCCGCCACGTGTCGTCGGGGAGAATCCCATGGTCGCGGAAGGCGGCGATGAGGTCGTCCCTCGCCGGGCCGGGGTGCCCCTGGGGGAGGGGTTGCCATGTACACGTGGCGCCCGGTGAGGTGGGGCGTCAGCGCATCCCATTGGCACCCGTTCGCGGCGTCCCGGTGGAGGAGGGCCAGTAGGGTGCCGTCCGCGACTGGCTCCCATCCCACTCGCGGCCCTTCGCAGCCGTCCAGCTCCTGGCGCAGGGCGGCTGCAATGTCGGTGGGGAGCATGAGGAGCAAGTTCCCCTGGGTGTCGCCCAGCCGTGACAGGGCGTCGTCGTATACCGGCTCCCTAGCTTTGAAGTGCGCCACGGTGAGCTGGGCGGCCCCGTCCTCTGGGGGGTGCGACCGGACGGTGGCCGCGGCGTGTCCCCATTTGCGTATCTCCGTAGCCCGGAGTACGTTGGCGGCGTGAAGGACGATGCGGGGGGGAACGGGTGTCCTGACGAGTGAGGACGCGTCCCCAGTCCATACTGTTTGCGGCTCGGGGCCGCTTGCAGCCATTCCCCCATCGCCGCGTCCCACAGGTGGTCAGGTCCCGCCCCGCGGATCACGGTGGGTCTCGGCCGGGTGTCCGGCCCCCATCCCTCGAGCGGGATGGCGGCGTATCGTTGCGCAGGGGTCTCCGGGGCGCGCGTGGCCGCGCACCACTGGCTCCACTCGCACGCCCATTCCTCACCCACTATGCGTGCCTCCCACGCGGTCATGGAGCCGCGCCCGATGATCCACGGTGGGAAGAGGGCGTCTTGTAGGTGCTTCGAGAACCCCCCCAGCAGGTCCTGGTACGGGTGGGGGCCCTCTTGTGGCGGGCACTCCAGAGTGCCATTCACGACACAGAGGGAGGCTACGAAGTCATTGTCAGGGCGCGGGGGAGGGGAGGGCTGGTCGCACTTCGCCGCAGTGAGCCATCGGTGCGCCCAGGCCGCCGCGCTTAGGGGCTCCCGGAGGAGTTGCTCCAGCCGGTGGTTGCGAAGCTCCCATGCGAAGTTCCCCAGCCGGAGCATGTGGTGGAGAAAATCGTCCACAGAGGTCCCCTCTGGCGGGTCGTAGCGGGCTATGGCACGGAGCTGCGCCTCCGCGTCCTCGGGCACCAGTCCGGAGCAGAAGACTTCCGTCCATGTGGCGCCTGCGGAGCGCCACGACCACCCACAGGGCTTTGCCCCCGGGTGGGAGATGGCGGGCCGCCTCGTGTACCGCCTGGCGGTAGTGGGGCCAGAGGAACCGTGAGTGGGCGCACCCCACGTGCATGTGCACCGGGGTCTCCTCCGGTGCAGAGGAGGCACGGTTGTGGGTTGACGGCGACGCCAGAGAGCCGCTCCTTACAGACGCGGAGCCTGGCGGTCTGGCTGTCTCGGGCCCGCAGCGCCCGGCGGTTGATGGCCGTCGCGGTGAGGTCCCGGGCGTGGACATAGGCTGTGGCGTGGGCCGCACCCAAAGGTGTGTGTCCCCGGTGCGTGAGCGCATGGTCCGTCTGCGCCCGCTGCGCGACCTCGAGGTGGCCGTCACGGCCGGCGACAATGAGTTGGGCGTGGCCAGGGTCCGGGGGCGTGTTCTGCAAGACGATGTCCTGGGACGCCGCCCAGTTTGCCTTGTGCAGTAGGGTGTCACTGTGGTGCGAGGCTGCTCGGACGTACCGGAACGGGTGCCCGGCGTGTCGCCCTCGCGCGCACAGGCCGTCCTGGGGCCACCATAGGGGCATCTGGTTGACCAGCTTCGCCACGCCCGCGGGGACCCCCAAGGTCCGCTCGCAATCTGCGTGCCGCAGGAGGTGGAGGATGACTTCGGCGCCAACAGTGTGGACCCATGGTCGGTGGGCACCGTATTGTAGGGGGAGGGAGGCGGCCACCCCCTCCCCGTCGGGCACCGTGCCCGAGATGGCCACGCCCACGTGCGGGTGAGGTCGGCGGCGAGAGCGACGCTGGCGGCGTTTTTACAGGGTCCGCCCCCGGACGCGTCGGAAGAGGTGTGGCCCCAGGCCTCCGGGATCCAGTAGTACCCGATGGGGCTGAGCCACCCCGCGTTGAGGTCGGCGGAGTGCAACCGGACGTCGGGGTGGCTGGGGGTCAGTTGGTCCACGCTCAGCGCCCTCGTGTCGCCGGGGCTGATCGCCGGCTGGTCTCGCAGCCGGATTTCCGCTCCGGCGATCGTGCTTGCCCAGGACCGAAGTGCCGTCACATGTTCCTTGAGCCACGCCGGGCCTCCGCGCTGGTGCACCACCAGGTGTCCCGTGTCTTCCGGCTGGTACTCCAGCGCGTGCACTGCCTCATGTGGGTTGTGCAGCACCCCCGTAGCTACCGGCAGGATGGTGCCACGGGGTTTGAGCTGGCCTGCCCCCACCTGCATTATTACCCACTCGGCCCAGAGCTGCACTTGCTCCGCCGCTTGGGTGCATTGGTGGTCCGTGGTCACCAACCACAACGGCGTCGGCGCGTGGGGCCGGGGGCGCAGGGGCTCGGGCCATGCCACATCTGCGTTAGGCTCTTTGTGCTCGCTTTCCGCGAGTACATTGTGGAGGATGTACATGAGGGCTGCCGGCTGGTGGTACGCCGCCTCCCGCGTGGGAAGGGATAGGCCCCCCCGGCGGCAGTAGCCCCCGACGTGGAGGTGCAGGCCGTCCGCGGTCACCCGTGGGCCGGTGTGCGCGTCCTGATTAGCCCTCGTGGGGTGGACGAGTCCCGGGCGGGGGTATGCGTGCCGGTAGTGTGGAAGAGGTGGACCAAGGCGTCGCGCCACCCGTGGTGGTTGGTGGGCTCCTGCTCGTGGTGGCAATAGTGGAGGTGTTCATCGGCGCATTGATTGAGGCATTCCCGCAGCGCCGTCGGCCACGGGTCGTCGTTGTCGGGGAAGGGGTGCCGTGGCCCGTGGTGCCCATGCCACGGCGTTGTGTGGGGCACCGTCAGGCGGCACGTGTCACGAGGTCGCAGCCTGGCGGTGCGCGCAGCGTGACGATGTTGCCTGGCGGGGACTGTAGTTGGACAAGGGCCGCCCTGGGGCACGCGATGCGGTTGTACAGCCCCACTTCGAGGGCGACCAGGTCCCGGGGTATGCGGTGGACCCAGTCACCACTCGCTAGAGTTGCGAACTCCGGGACAGGGTAGTGCACCTCGGGACATATTCCGTGCGCGCCGGCTATTTCCCAGAACATCTTGGTGACCTCGGCGCGCACGGAGGTTGAGCGGTGGTGAACGAGTGTACCCCTGCCTGCTGGCACCGCGTTGGCACCTGTGTGAGCCCCAGGGTCCGGCTGTCCCGCGAGGCGTCGAAGGCGTACCGCGCCCTGTCCTTCGCGACCTGGACCGTGATGTGGTCCAGGTGGCGTGCAGTGTCGGAGTCGTCCACGATGAAAGGGGCGACGTACTGTGTCACCCCCCCCGAGGATCGCCAGGATGACGTCCTGCACCACTTTCGGAGGCGCGAGGGTGTTGAGGCACCAGTGGTGCACCGCCGCCAGGCGTAGCTGGTGCTTGCGCTGCAGGGAGAACTCCTCATCCGGCTGCAGCTGGAGTCCCAGGTAGGGGACGGAGTCCGCCGCTGGTACCCAGTGCCATGGGTTTTCCAGGTGGCGACAGAGGCGCAGCTGCAGGCCCGGGATCCCCTCGGTGGTGGCCATGGCGCACTTGCGGGGGTTGAGCTACATGCCCATCATCCCCAGGTACGCGACCACCGCCTCCACGCCCTCGACGAAATGCTGCAGCGTGTGGGCCACCACCAGCAGGTCGTCGATGTAGGCCTGGATGAGGCCTTGCTCGGCCCCTCCCGGCGGGCGCACGCGGTGCCCCTGCGCCCTGAGCAGGGGCTCCAGGAGGAGCGCGTACAGCAGGGGGCTCTTGGGGTTGCCCTGCCGGACGCCGCGCGGCATGTGGACGGGCTGCGTTAGCCCGTGTGCGGTGACAATACACAGCCTGGCGCACGTGTGGAGGAAGAGCAGGAGGTCGATGACCTCCGGCGGCATGTGGAGGTGGCGCAGGATGAGGTGGAGGGCGCCGTGCAGGGCGGTGTCGAAGGCCTTGCGGGCGTCGAAGGAGAAAACGTAGTTGGGCCTTCCCCGCTGGAGCTGGCACTGCGCCATGCACAGTGGGGGGCCTGTGTTGGAGCCAGGGAGGGCCCCTTGCTGCCAGTCGCTGACCACTCCGTGCCGTGTGAGCACTTCCGTGATGCGCTGGGTGAGGGGGCTGTGAACAGCTTCATGTCCAGCTGGCCCAGGGCTATGGACCTGTAGTCGTCCAGTCTGGCGGAGCCAGGTACCTTGGGGCTGAGCCAGATGTGGGCGTCCCTCCAGTGCATCGGCGGCGGGGCGCCGCGGAGGATGGCCCGGTAGGAGTGGACGGGTGCCGGGAGGGCCTTGATGAAACGGGCCTCGTCGTGGTTGGGACCTGGGGCCTTGCCTTAGGCCTTGTCCAGGGCGGACTGCAGGTCCTGCATGGAGTACTGCTGGACCTGTGTCCGGGCCCCTTCAGGAACCCGGGGGACATGGCGGCCGAGGACTGCCTGGGAGCCCGGGAGGTCCAAAGGGGGTTTGTCATACAGTTCTCCCCGGAAGGCGCGAACTGCCAACATCACGTCGTGGGCCTCCTTGAGGAGCGTTTGGGTGTTGGGGACCCGCAAGTTCCAGAGGCCTCACGGGCCCGGGGCCTCTACCTTCATGGCTCCCCGCACGGCTTTCCATCGCTTGGATCGGGGGCGTGGCGGCGCCAGAAGTCCTTGATGGCGCGCTTGCGGTCTGCCGCCAGGAGTGCGCGGAGTTGGCGAATGTCCTCCTCGAGGGCGGCTGCTGGCCTCTCCAGCTCCTCCTGTAGCTGGCCCTGTATGGTCGGGCGGAACCCGGGCGACGCACCCCGCAGCTCCTCCGCGAGCCAGAGCGCCGCCTCGGACCGGATGCCATGCCGTGCCACGTCCACCTGGTACGCCGCCGGCGCGCACGCTGCCAGGGTATCATAGCGGAGGACCGCCGCCTGGAGCCGCTCTCCGCTCTCCGGGGGGTCCCCATCCGCCGGGTCCGTCCCCGCCGGGGACGGCTGCCGGCCTCCCACCACACGCGCCAGGGCGTCATGCGTCGCGTGGAGGTGTTCGAACACGTTGTCCACCGCGGCTGCGGGCATGGACCCGTAGGCGTGCTGCTCTGCGGGACCGAGCCAGGGCGCCAGGGAGGGTTCATCCTGCGCGGCGGTGACCGCCGCCCACAGGCAGTGTTGGACGGGCGCGGCTTCGGCGTTGTACGGGAGGAGGCGGCCCTCTGTGTGGCTGTAGGGGGTGGGCACCGCCGCACGCCCCACTGCGCTGAGGAGGCCCGGCAGGGCCAGGCGGAACGGGAGGTGGTCCGAGCCAATCACCCGGGGGTGTACCATGCCGCGAGCCCAGACGCTTTCCCGCAGGGACCACGGCGGGAGGGGCTCGTTGACCAGGAAGGTGTCCACCCTGTGCCGGAACGGGTGGAGCGTGGGGGTCATGTCCTCCTTGCCGCCTGCCTTGGCCCCCCGGAAACCGCAGGCCTCCCAGCCCGCGCGGAAGTGCTCCGTGGCCGGGTTGGTGGTGGCATCCATGTAGATGTTGGTGTCGCCGGCGATGACCACCGGGTGTCTCCCAGTGAGGCTGCGTGCCGTGGCATACATTTGTATGTCGGCCCAGAACGCCGCCCGTCCCGCCCACGGGGAGCAGCCTGCTTGCGGCCCGTGGACGTTGAAGAGGCTGAGGCCTCCCCCGTCCGTGCGGATCTCCAGGGCCCCGGACTTCCTGGGGACGATTTCCGTGAAGATGAGCACCTCGTGCTCCGCCACGTATTTGCTGCAGGCCGCGGTGAGGAGGGCCCGCCCTCTCGAGGTCGAAGTGGCTCCCGTCTCCGCCAGCCGGCTGCTGAAGAAGGGGGTGTACCCCTTGTCCCGGAGCGCCGCGGCCACGTGCATCTCCCGCGCCCGGGTGGCGATCCCTGTCTCTTGGAGCATGATGGCAAAGCCCCCCTCCTGGGGTAGCATGCCAGTGATGAGGTGCTCCTGGTCGGTACAGGCCGCCGGCCGCCAGCGCCGCCAGAGCGTGTCCCGGAGGGACCGGTCTGGCGGTACGAGGCCGTTGCGCAGGTTCCACGAGAGGAGCCATAGGGCGTCGCCCGCCGTGTCCCCCTGGAGTCAGCTACCCCGCATCGGCATCGCCGCTGGGTCCGCCGGTGCAGCCAAGGCATCATGGTGCGCCGGGGCCATGGGGTTGGAGCATGTTCCCAGCGGGGCCCACAGGGGGTCAGGGGGGCCGGGGGAGCCAGGGGGGCCGGGGGGGCCAGCCCCGCGGGGATGGACCCTTGTTGGGCTGCACCGCCGGTCCGCGGGGCCCCCCCTGGGTGCCTCCTCATCGCTGTCTGCATGGTCGGCCGCCTGTGGCGGGGGGCGCCGGGCCTACGGAGCGTGCCATGGGGACCTCCGTGCCCTCCCTTGCACGATGTTGGAGGCCGCCTCCTTGTCGTCCACCGGGGCTGCAGCCTGCACCGCGTGCCACGCCAGGTGTTCCAGCATCGCCCCGCTTGTGTAGTACTTGTCTGCGCACAGGGGGCATTTCGTTGGTTTCATGACCCCTCGCGCCGAGAAGAGCAGCACTGACTTCCGGATGGCGCCCTCCGTCGCTGGTTCGAAGGGCAGGTTGGCCAGTGGAACCGTGTGTGGCGCCAGCGCGCGGCCCGGGGCCGCCGCACCGAGGGCTCCTGTCGCGGGCGCGGGCCCGAGACTCCGGATGGCCTCGCGCTGCGCGTCTGCTTGCAGCCACGTTTGCCAGTGCTTGGAGCCGATTTGGCGGTCGGGATTGCCCCTCCATCGCAGGTCGTGGAAGGCTTGTAGCCAGTGGTACTGTGTGGTCGGGACCACCAGCTGGAGCTCTAGGTCGGCGGGGTGCGCCGCTGCGGGCGTTGTCCTTCAGCCTGACCTGGAGCAGGAGGGCTTGGTGTTCGCCCTCCCGTAGTGCCTTGACGATCATGCGGGTACAGTCTGCCACGCGGACCACGGCTTCGGGCCCTGGCAGGCGCTTGGGTTTACAGACGACGATGTGCGCGTCTGCCGGGCTGAACATGCAGACCACCCACTGCGGGTTCTGCTGTCCCCGTTGGGCCACTGCCAGGGTAGCCGCCGGGCGGGCGTGCGTGATTGGCCCCGCGTGGAGATCCGGGACGTCCGTGGCCCTGATGGCGTCTTGCTGCCACGCGGCCCGTAGATGCTCCTCCTGGTCGGGGCTCCACACCAGTGCGGGGGAGTTGACCCATCCCGGTTCCTGCCTCTTGTTGGGGGCGCTGACGGTGTGTAGCAGGACTGCCAGCGGCCAGGGGTCCGCCGACATATAGTAGGCCTGGGTGGGCCCCTGCTGGCAGTCGACGTGGGGCAGGGGCGGGAATGCCCCTTGCCTGGCGGTGCTGTGCCACACAGTCCAGCGGCCCCCGGCCCTGACGTGCGACCGGTACCCTCCGGCGTGGCCGTGCAGGATGGCCTGGTAGCCTGCCGTCTGCAGCACCAGTGCCTCCCCCTGCTGAGGTCAGGGAGGGGGTGTGCCGTCGCCCGCATCCCAGACGCGGGTGCGCCCGCGTAGTGTGGCGTGCCACGGGTGGGGTGCATCGCGCTCCGGCCCTTGTCTGCTTCCCGCAATCTGCGCCGGGCCGTGGTGGTGGACGAAGCTCTCCCCGCCGTCCCCCAGCAGCGCCGCCGCGACGATGTATAGCTGCTCTGCTGTGAGGGGTGCTGTCGGCGCGTGCGTTGCGGCCGGCTGGCGGGGCTGCGTGTCGCGGCAGGGGACTTCGGGCAGCAGTTGCGCTGGCAACGCCGCCACGGGACCCATGGTGACGGCCGCGACCGCGGACGCCAGCGCCGTGCGGTCGGCTGGTCTGTACTGCCGGAGCCCCGTGGTATCTCGAGCGAGGTGCCTGCAGGCTGCCGTCCAGGCCACCGCTCCGCAGTTCGTGACGTCCGGTTCGGCACCATCCGCGCCGTCGCGTCCCCTTTGTTGTACCCCGGTGGCGGTGTCGAGCGGGGGGCCCTACTGCAGCGCCTCGGGGCCCTGCCCCGGTGAGAGGGCGGGCGGGACTGGCTGCGGGAAGCCCTGCGCGCCTCGGCGCTCCGGGTGCGTGTGGTACGGGTTTTGCCGGCGGTGTTCCAGGGCCCGCCCGTGGTAGGAAGAGGAGTTGCTGTAGGTACCAGTGGCCTTGCGCGGCGGACGGGTTGCGGAGTGTTAGCCACTGTTCCACCACGCCTCCCGGGTGCGTGGCCTCGACGCGGCGCTGCAACCCCAGGCGGCCTAGGCGGTTGGACGTCCCCGCACGTGGGATCTGCGTCTGCGGGTAAAGCACCTGCAGCGGCTCCAGCGCCAGGTCTAGCACCTCGTCGTTGAGCTGCTCCGTGAGAGCCGACGCCCTGTGCAGGGCGTGGCGGACCCCGGGTGTGGGGGCCGTGAGCTGTTCGAGCACCGGCCCCGGCGGGTACCGTGCACCCGGGTTCGTTAGCCACTCCCTGGTGTGGCTCAGTATGGCCCTCCATACGTCCCTCGTAAAGGCGTGTTGAGGGGCCAATAAGGGGACCATCCGTAGGAGGCGGTGGCACGCCGGCGGCGATCGCATGGGCTGTGGGGCGGCCGCGGTGATCCACCTGCAGGCTGTGCCGGGCACGATTGCCCCTAATTCCACGGTCCCCATGCCCTCGGCGTGGAGCAGCGCCTGGCCCTGGACCAGAGTGAAATAGGGGCTCGAGCGCCCGCCTCCTTCCTTCCACCGTACCCAGGCCGCCGCCGCCTGCAGGCTGCAGAGCAGGGCCACGCCGGGGAGGAGCGGCTGCGGGAAAGCCCCCTTGACGGCTTGAGTGGCGTGGACCAGGGTGCCCATGGGCAAATACCTCAATGGGAGGACCCAGGGGCCCAGCAGCGGTTGCGCCTCCCCTGCGTCCCATCGCCACTCGGAGTCTGGCGGGGCGGCCGGGACCGTACCCGTCTGCAGGAAGTGGCGTGCCCTCTTGTCGGGTCGCCGTTGGAGGGTTGCCGCGAGGCTGAGCCCCTCTGCCGCGTTTGCCACTGGGAGGCCGCCGGGGCCTGCGCCAGGCTTAATCCTGGTCGGCCGGCCAGGTGTGGAGGTCCCGGGCGATTTCCTCCGCGGTCCCTGTGGGGGCGTCCTCCGGTGCCAGGTGCCACATGATGGCGAGCACCGCCCACGTGGAGAGGGGCCACGCCCGTGGGGGGGTGTACACCTGGATGGTCCACTGTGGGCGCGCCCGCCGCAAACGGGATGCGTGGAGCACACCTCAGACCATGTCCGCCGCCAGGACCAGCACCATTCCCGAGGGTTCCACAATGATCCCCTCTGCCGGTCCGCCGTGGCGGCCCCGGGGGTGCAAGGCCACTGCCGCTTGTCCCGCGTGGGTGACTCGGTCGACGGCCTCCTGGATGTTCACGCTGCCGCGTGCAGTCTCATCCAGGATCCAGCCCTGCGCCATCCCGTAGCGTAGGGCGGCGCATGCGGCCGCGGGTCCCACCTCGGGCAGCACTCCGTCATCGGGGCCGGGCTAAGGGTGCTGTTTGGGGCACCAGCCTTTGCCGGTGCAGTGGCCCCGTTTCCACTTGGGGCAGAGGCTGGGCACGCTGCCCGCCGGCGGCGCAGGTCCCGCGGGGGCGCTTCCCGTGGAGGCCTTTGGTACTGCCTTCAGGTCGGAGTCCGTGCCCGCGTCCCCTTGTGGGGGGTCTCCTTCGCCGTCTCTGAGTCCCAGCGCCCTGATGCCCTCATGTGCTGCTTCCAGCGTCGGAGATCGGGGGCGTGTTTTGCGTGGGGCCGCGGGTTCCCCCTTTGTTGTGTCGCTGTGCCTAAGAGCAAAGCGTGCACACCAGTGAACCGGAGCCAAGGGGCCCAGGACACCGTACACACGACACAGCACACCAAAGCAGGCACACCGGTGAACAGGAGCCAAGCGGCCATGGACACCGCGCACACAACACCACACAGAGATCGTGCACACCCGTGAACAGGAGCCAAGCCGCCATGGACACCGCACCCGCAACACCACACACAGAGCGTGCACACCGGTGAACAGGAACCAAGCGGCCCAGAACACCGCCCAGGAGGAGCTGGGCCGGAACATCAGGGAAGCAACACACCGAGGGTGGAAAGTCCAGGACGGAAGCATGAGGCAGGAACGCCATGAGGAGGTATGGAGTGTGCGGGGCAGCATCAAGTAGAGGAGACGGCGGCGGCAGGAGGAAAAGGCGACCGCAGGGGCCGGGACGGGGCTACAGCAGAGGGAAAGGATGGACGGAGGGAGGGAGGGGGAGGGGCAGCGCCAAGACGCAGAGGGGGAGACTCAGGGGGCAGAACAAAGAGGGGGCGAAAGGAAGGAAGGCGAAGCAGTGGGGAAAGGATTCAGCTGAGGAGTACCCCAGCGGCTACGTCGGCCCCAGGGGACTAGGACGGCATGGGAGGCGGCACAAGAGTGAGGGGCGGGGGCGGGAGGGGAGCGACCCGTGCTACGTGCACAAAACGGTCCCCGGATGGATGAGGATCCAGTGGGCCCGCGCCACAGGGTTGCTGGCGGCCAGGTGGGGTATAAACACGGGATGAGGGATGGTATGGGGCCACACAACAGCCCAGGGGATTAGGCTGGGGCCGCGGCACAGGGGAAAAGGGCGGGAAGGGAGCGACCCGTGCTAGGCGCACCAAACGGTCCCCGGATGGATGAGGATCCAGTGGGCCCGCGCCACAGGGTTGCTGGCGACCCGGTGGGGTATAAACACGGGATCGGGGATGGGATGGGGCCGCACAACAGCCCAGGGAATTAGGCCGGGGCCGCAGCACAGGGGAAAGGGACGGGGCCGGGAAGGGAGAGACCCGTGCTAGGCGCACGAAGCGGCCCCCGGATGGAAGAGGATCCAGTGGGCCCGCGCCACAGGGTTGCAGGTGACCCGGTGGGGTATAAACACGGGATGATGGGACAAGGGGACGGGGCGGGGAAGGGCGTGTGGCTAGGGCCGCACAACGGCCCGACGGGGTAGGGAGCCCATCAGACGCTGGGAACGGGCCGGTGCCGGGATGAGGCAAAGGGGAATGGGACATGGGATGGACAGGGAGACGGGAAGCGCCAAGCCACAGCCCCATGGGATTGGGAAACCAGTCGCCATGGAGTGGTGAACCATGGGCCAACCATGGGGAACCTGACCACGGGAAGTCGGGAAAATGCCCTGAACTCCGGGACGGCCGTGAGGTGTCCGCAGGGGTGAGGGTTGACCTTGAGATCCCCGGGTCAATGGCCTGAGTACACGTAGGTTCACAAGTGAGCGGGACCAGGGGGAACTTGGAGAGGGTTGCCCCCTGGCCTCCAGCCGTGGATGGACGACACCCAAGTGGATCCGGGAGCCGAGTTGGTACTCCAACCCGTGAGGGATGGGGAGTGGTGGAATGTGGTTGACAGAGAGAAATGCTCCGCTGTCGGCGAGGGCTATCCACAGGAAGCCCGCCTGCAGGCGCCCAATATGCTGTGCTGGGGGGGTAAGGCCGGGGGATCCCTCAAAGGGTGACCAGAAGGAGCTGAAACCGTGAGGGCAGCGACTGAAGGGAGCCTACCGCCGGTCATGCCCCAAGGAAACCTGGTTGAAGTTCTCGGCCGTGAGTAGGAACAGGGGTCGCCAGGGGAACTGATGGTGGAGAGCTCTCCTTCCCGCCAGAGGCAGCCACCATGTAAAACAAACAAGGAGATGTCAGATGAGGCTGCGGACGCGGCCGCCCTTACTTACTTACTTACTCTAGGCACACCCAGACAGTTAGCGTTGGCCACTTTGTCCTTGAGCTCGTCAAACGCTTGTTCTTCTTGAGGGCCCCAGCACCAGGTAGTAGTTTTCTTGATGAGATCGGTCAGGATTGCGCTGGCGTAAGTGAAGTTCTTGATGTTGCGGCGGTTGAAGCTGCAAGCCCCAATGAAACAGCGTACATCATCGAGCCCCTTCTTGGGGTCTCATCATCCATCAGGGGATTGGCCTTAGAGGCCGCTGGGGTCCACCACCCATAGCCAATGTCGGGCCCCAGGTACTGCATAGACTCCTGCATGAACTCACACTTCTCCAGCTTGAGTCTAGTGTGATTCTCCTGGCAGACCGCAAAGAACTCGCCATACATTGTCGATGTTTGTTTCAATCTGGGCGCCCCTGGATATGAGTTCTTGCACCACAGGTCTTCGACGTAAGATGGATAGGATCTTGTTCATCAGCTCTTGGAAAAGAGCGGGTGCGTTGGCCACGCCAAAGGGCATTACCCTCCACTTGAACACCCTCCCCTGAGGGGTGATGAAAGCAAGGAGTTCCTGGGCGTTGAGAGTCAGGTCCACTTGCCAGAATCCACTTTGTTTGTCCATCTTTGTCTTGTAGCAACATGAGGCCATCTTCTCAAGGGTTGACTCCATATTAGGAATGGACCCTGAGTGGTTCAACGTCTTCTTATTCAGCTCTCCGTAGTCCACTACCAGCCGTTTGGCTGTTGACCCAGGCTTAGCCACCAAGAAACAGAGGCTGCAGTGTTGGGGATAGTCCCCATCCTTGTATCCCAGGACCAGGCCAGCGTCGATACACTGTTGTATCTGTCGCTCCATCTCATCGACCTGCCCTTTAGGAGCCGGGTAGGGTCTCTTTCTTATCTTGTGACCCACGAACTCGGGCTTCAGCTTGAGGTCCATCTGTACCAGCTTGTCACAGGATGCTGGAGGGGGTAGTTCTCCGAATACCTCCAGGTAGGTCCTGATCAGCTTCTGTATTTGAGGGTCCAAGAGTTTGATCTTGTCCTCCATGTCCTTGTCAGAGTGTAGATTGCTTGCCCCTTGGTGTATAGGAGCAGGGAGGTGATCCTCAACCGGCTCAGCGTCCTTGGTCGTATCCTTCAGCCCTTGGTAGGCGTAGAGAAGGTTTCGTTCCACAGTTCCAGGTGGTCGGTGACAACATAGGCACACTGGAGGGGGTTCACATACGCATTCCTCTGAGAGTTCATCCTCCTCTGGGATCCTCACATGGGCACCCCATACGCTCTTCATGAGCTTCAGGTCCATCTCTTGTTGCCAGGTGGTATATCTTCTGTTCGAGGTCCCCCTTCAGTTGGGAAGTATCTTCCATAGACCCTTGCTTCAACGGCCATGAGCGGCATGTAGGCCTAGTGTAGCATTGCCTTCCCGCCACCAATCTCCTCTTGGAGTCCAGATACTCTCTCAGCCTGGATCAGGGGTCCAACTCCTCGTCCAGGGGCTCGTCTCCTCTCATGGAGAGTAGGGGTTTCAGTGGGGCAGTGTACTCGGCGTTCTCCACTTCCTCCACGCACGTCTGCACGAAGTCAGAGTGTATAGAGCTGGGTAGCTCGGATAGCCCACACTCTGAGACTACATCAGGATTAAATACACGGCAGGGGGAGTTGGGGGCAGCAGTGTCAGACACGACGTACTCGTCTCCCCCACTAGTAGTCTCAACGGCCTCTCGAGGTCGTAGTCAATCTTTCAAGACGTCCGAGGTGAAGCCGATGCTCTCACGTTAAATTTCCTGGACCAAAGCAGAGTCCAAAACTCTCTCCAGGGCACTGGGGCTAGACTCTCATCCACCACGCTTAGCATACCACCCCATCCAGGTTCCCCGATTGGCGTGTTGCGGCCCAGAGGCACGTAGATGGCGTCATCCGGCAGCTGGATCTCTTTCTGACAAAAGCCTTGATGGTTTCAATGCTTGCTTGACCACTAGACGCCGTTTGATTGATTTTATGAAATCACCAAATCTTTTCAAAATCTCAACCTCAATAGTAGTTAACACAGGCAAGCTCGTGACAATGAACCCACAATTGTTGGTCTCCCTTGAACTTGTACGCGTTTCGGGCTTATAGGCGCCTCATCAGCTACAAAGTGAGCAAGAGAAATCATGAGTATGGTACAGTCAAACACAAGGACCGTGCTGAAATCTGTCTATTGAAAAACCCTCATAACATAATAATTATTCCATCCATGCGTGCTGCAATTATTGATAATTAAAACAAAGTCCTGATCCAATCCCAAATCTGTCCACGCTGTCCAAAGAGCGCGCGCCAATCAAACTTGCTGCTGGCTGGATAAGGAAATCAGACCTGAATTCCTGAACAGACATTGGAGATTGCGTAAAGGCCTGAGAATGGCAAACAGTTTTAGGTCAGGAAGAAATTTCAATCGTCTTTTGAACACATGCATAGCTCGTGACAACGCCACAGGAATAGCACCATGGTGTGAAACCTTCAGGACATGCACCTGTCCAAAAGGTTCCCGCCCACCTCCCATCACACCATTTTGTCTGGAGCTCATCACCTCAGACTGTGACAACGACATAGGTTCATTAAGTGCCCCAGCGGGTACCACATCACGTCTCAGGGTTCTGAACCTGTTCCGTTCACCCCAGGGAATGTGCTTAGACTGGATAACTTCCCGAGGGTAGTTCAGCCAGCGAAGTGCTGAGACCAGTCTCTCGCAACATACCTGATATAGATGTGGGTGGCTGCAAATTCGAATGTAGCGGATAAATTCACCTCTCACCCATGCCACACGGATGTGTCTCGGCACATTGGAGTCCCAGGGGATATACTGACACGCATGTGTGTCCTTCCAGTGCAGACAGGTGGTTAGGGGTTTCAGTGACATGAAGCATACGTCCAGGAAAACCACTTTGGTTGTTTGGCCCACATGTTCCATACCAGACAGTAGGTCTGGGGGGTAGATCCATTGTAGGGCTTGCTCCAAGTCAGGGGAGTGTTCAGGGGGTTGCAGAATGGGCCCATCGTCAATGTATCTGTTCAAAGAATGGTTATTGGGCAGTGGCGTCAGAATGTCAAACATTCTCAATACCAATTGGGCCCAGGGGGGTGCGGCGTTTGTACCCATGGTAAACCCTACACGCTGCAGGTATATCCCGATACCAGGGTTGACAAACACACCAAGGTGGTATACATAATCCAGTAGTACCAATCCCAAACACAGGGCATCCTGGTCTGCCCTGTGGCATTCCATGTATGACAATTGCTCACAAAGATGATTCAAGTCCTCAGAGCTCACAGGGTCAAACATCGCCTTGATAAATGCAATCTCCACATCAGATATAGACAGTTGATCAGGTTGGAGAGACAAAAACCACGAACGCCACCATGCAAACGCCCTCTTCAGGTGTTCCCAGGTTATTCTCGTGTACAACGCATTAAAATCAAACACTGACAGTGCTACCTCGTTTAACTCATCGGCTTGCAACTTAGTGAGTTGCTTGCGAACCCGGTCCAGGAGGTTGTAGGTGTCGCACACAGGGGTGGCAGGGGGGTGCATTTTCCTGTCAATTTTCAGCAAGATTTGACCAACAATTCCCGTTAGCACGGTACACGTGGTGGTGCATGCCATGCTCATACCCACAATAGGTCTCGATGGAAACCGGCCGAGTTTGATGGCTCGGGATTTTAGGAGTTTTCGCCAACAATCTAAATCTTGGGAGTCTTAAAACTTTGCACGCGTCGAAGAACACGCAAAAGAAGTCAAAAAGACTCGGTGGCAAATAAGGCAAAAGGAAAGATTCGACCTTAGACTTCCAACCACTGGTTTGGGATAGCCAATGGTCATAGCCAACCTTTGGTACACGCGTGAGCGGTTAAATCGTTCGAGCATGTGGCCTTCGGCTTCACGCACGTATTTCACCGACGCGATGTTCATTGTACCGTTCTTGTCCCCTTCGACTATGATGTGTTCCTTAAGGTATTCCTGTAAATTGGATGGTGAGAAAGATGTACCTTTGAGTATTGGTTGCTTGCGTTTGGTGAAATCCAAAGCCTCTTTCAATTGATTCATAACCGTGGTGACGGGACCCTTGATAATCATCATTTTACCACCCAGTTTCTCTTCGACTGAGGAGTTGGAATAGTACCTTTCGGTGCGAACACTCGTGTGTAGGGAAACGACAGAAGGGTGGTCTAGTGTTGTTGTTTGATTCAGGTTCTGCACAACATACATGGAACGAAGTCCATACCAACACTCCGCGTAATTCATCCATTTGCTTGTTTAAATCCTTGATTTGATGAATTGCAAATTTCCGTGTGTCGGGATATGGAACATACTTAGGTCCTAAGCGAAGGAGGTACACAAGGTAAGGAGGAGGCAGCTTTGTGGAATAACCATGCAATGACACGGAGGACAAATCAAAAGGGGCCTCATGCATATCAAGCGATGATGTGCCGTCTTTAGGACATGAGCGTAGGCTTGACCGTTTTAGTTTCCGCCATTGCTTTTTCCTCTCTTTCTGCTTGGTCTCGATTTTTGTTGCGTTGACCTCTGTCTTTTCCCGCTCGATGATTCAGGTCTTCGGCCGGCCTTCTTGCCTCTTTCCTTGCTTTTGGATCGTCCCGGAGTTTGTGATCCTCTCTCCTTCTTGTTTGTGTTGCTTCTTGGTCCTTTTTTTGCGACGGAAATAGAATGTGCTCTCCTTCGGGAGTTCTTGAAATTGTTTTTCGGCCGCCTGTTGTTGTTGGTCTTCTTGTCCATCACGAGAATTGCCATTGCCTTGCTCAACATCTCCACTTGAGTACACGAACATCAAGTTGATTTTGATCGTCAACGAGATTGTCATATTTGCTTTCTCAATCTCCTCACGAATGGCATCGTTCTTGACCTTGGTTGCCTTGATAGCAAGTTTGGTTGTGAAATTTTGTTCCCAACGCTCATATTCATTGTCCGCAATTTCATCGGTGGCTACCTTTGCACTTGCAATAATCATGAACACCGCTTCCTTGGTTTCGTCTTGCCCAAGGGTCATTAGCATCATCGTCCATAGGCACGTTGCTGGCCACATTGTTCATCAAATTCATGAATTCGGATATGTGTACGAAGTGCTTGTCAATTTTCTCCGACATAGTGTTGCATAAGATCTTCTTTTTTGCTTCCCCTTCGTTGATATCCTTGTCCGCATATCCAATCTTGGTCTCATACTGTTCATCCCATATCTTCTCTTGTTCACTCTCGCCGATCACGACTTTGATTGATTGTGAACCATCTCGAGAAGATGAGCAATGCGCGTCAAATCCATGGACCAAGCGATGGGACAATTTTTTCTTTGCGATCTTTTTATACACATAGGCACGATGAGCGAAGAGATAATCCAAAGTTGCGTTCTCGAGGACATTGGGTACACCTTGTAAGTTCCATCTATGAGTTTGTTGCTTGGATGCCTTCTTGTACTTGTCGACACTTTTTGCACTCATTGTCACGAAGGTTTTAATTGGCGGCGGTAATTGATACACTTCTTTTGACAAAAGCCTTGATGGTTTCAACCCTTGCTTGACCACTAGACGCCGTTTGATTGATTTTGTGAAAGCACACCAAATCTTTTCGAAATCTCGACCTCAATAGTAGTCAACACAGGCACGGTCGTGACGATGAACCCACAATCGTTGGTGTCCCTTGAACTTGTATGCTTTTCGGGCGTATAGGCCCCTCATCAGCTAAAAAGTGGGCAAGTTAAAACATGAGTATGGTACATTCAAACACAAGGACCGTGCTGAAACCTGTCTATTGAAAAATGGTCATAACATAATAATTATTCCATCGATGCGTGCTGAAATTCTTAGTAAACAAAACAAAGTCCTGGTCCAATCCCAAATCTGTCGAAGCTGTCCAAAGAGCGCGCGCCAATCAAACTTGCTGCCGGCTGGATAAGTAAATCAGACCTGATTTCCTGAACAGACACTTGAGTTTGCGTAAAGGCCTGAGGATGGCAAACAGTTTTAGGTCAGGAAGAACTTCCAATCGTCTTTTCAACACATGCATAGCTCGTGACCACGCCACAGGAATAACACCATGGTGTGAAACTTTCAGGACATGCACCTGTCAAAAAGGGTTTCAGCACGGTCCTTGTGTTTGAATGTACCATACTCATGTTTTCTCTTGCTCACTTTGTAGCTGGTGAGGGGCCTATAAGCCCGAAACGCGTACACGTTCAAGGGATACCAACAATTGTGGGTTCATTGTCACGAGAGTGCCTCTGTTGACTACTATTGAGGTCGAGATTTTGAAAAGATTTGGTGATCTCACAAAATCAATCAAACGGCGTCTAGTGGTCAAGCAGGGGTTGAAACTATCAACGCTTTTGTCCAAAGGAGCAGATCTTTCGAGGGCACTGGGGCTAGACTCTCATCCACCACGCTTAGCATACTACCCCATCCAGGTTCCCAGATGGGCGTCTTGCGGCCCAGAGGCACGTAGATGGCGTCATCCGGCAGCTGGATGCAGGTGAGCGTCAGCTTGTTCAATAGAGTACGCCAGTACTCATTTCCCCCATGGGCTCCCAAATCGGGAGAGCACAGGACCATACAGGAACGTTCCAGGGCCACCTTGGTCAGGACTTTCCCCAGCTCACTGAATCTTGGATTCCCGTAGGCCATCCTGAAAGAGGGCCAGTAAAATTTATAGCAGCAATTTTTCTCCTTGCTGCACTAGAGGTGCCCCACATGTTGATTGTTGCTGGCGAATAGCTCCACGGTCACGTCTTCCCGGGAGTATCCCACCTCCCTCAGGCCTTGGTCTAGGACATCACCCAGGAGCTGATAATCCCTCGTTTCGGAGGCGACCATCATGGTTGAGGGATCCCTCGTGCATACCCTCAAGTAGCTAGACGTATGCTCAGACTGCTCCAGAGGTACAGATTCCCAGGCGTCACCATCGTCCACCTGGAAGATGTAGGGTGCTCGCAGGGTGAGGGATAGAATCTGGGAGTGAGGGACGAAGAAGTCAGTACCCAGTGAAGAAGTCGAATGCTTCGGTGTCCATTACGTACAACCGATGGGCAATGCTTCCAGAGCCCATAGGCACCGTCCCCACAACTGTGCACCACATGCCCATCTCCCATGCGGATGGCTGCAGTAGGCAAGATGTTCTTCAGGTCCGCACAAGGTGAATTTTTCTTGGCCACAATAGATATGGTGGCCCCAGTATCCAGTACCCCAACGTATTCACGTCCCAGATAACGGATACGTACCCAGAACACCAGGTCTGTATGCCCCCCGGAGAGTCCCTATCAGATCTCCGCGGGGCAGGTCACTTCGAACTCCTTCTTCTGGAGTCCACGCGCCATGCGCATGAAGCGGGAGCGCTTGCGGGCATTGGACTGGTCCCCATCTTCATTAGCACGCTCGGTCCCTTGTTCTTGTTGGCCTTGCGTCTGGGAACGGGTCGTAGGTCCCGTGTTGGGTTGCCCACGGGATGCCTCAGGGTTCTACCCTGGCGTAGGATTCGGGTTCCCTCTGGACGGGTTCGCTTTTTTGTCCTTGTCAGGCTATCGGTCGCCGCCTCCTCGTCCACCTTTACCTTTGCCCCCTTGGCTCTTGCCGTTCCCCTTGGACTTGCCTTGGTCATTGTCCTGGTTGGCGCTGCCATTGCCACCGCCCTTGCCACTAGCGTTCTTCGTCTTAAGCTTAGCCCATAGGCGTTGCTTATGGTAGCACTCATCCCCGTAGTGCTTCCTCTTCCTGCCGAAAGCACAGGTGATGGCACACCTGTAGTGGTCCAGCAGGTTTGCCTTGCCGCCGGGGTTGGTCTCCTGCTTCTTCCCCTGGACCACGAAGCAGTCATGCTGATCGCAGTCAGGGGCATGAAGCAGGGAACCCTGCTCGTCCCTGGCATCAGACGGGAAGATATCTTGAACATTGCTCATGATGTGAGCATTCCTCGGGGTAGTCCCCTGTCCGGGTCGGTGTCCTTGATACTGACGGCCTTGGCTCCCAGAGCCTCCTCCTCAAGGAAGGTAGGCGTTCAGGTGCTGGTCCCTTTCCTTCTCCAGCCCCAGCTCGAAAAGTAGCACAGACAAATCCTCGTAGTTGAGGGCTCTTGCCTTGCGCTCAGCCGTTGACCGGCACTCGTCCCACAGCTCCCGAGGGAGCTTGGCCACCAACCAGAGGAGCAGCTGGTCGCTGCCGTAGGAACCAGGCGTCAGTCGCCCCACCCAGTGGTCCAGGTCGCCCAGTAGCTCGGAGAACCTGGCTGGTTTGGGGTTGTTGGGCAGCACGGCAAGGTTCTGGTTCTCGGCCCTGGTAGAGAGGTCAGTTTCGTAGGTCCAGGGCAACCAACACGTCCGCCAAGGTAGCAGATTTGGTCACAATCTGCTTCACCTGCCTCTCCAGGTACTTAGTCTTGCAGCACTGCAGGAGCAGATCGCACTTGACTCGCCCACTAGCACGGGTTTGGCAGGTCATCCTGAGGAACCGGCCAAAGTTCTCAGCGAACTCGCTGAGATCCTTGCCTGTGAATTTAGGCAAGTTCACCACTATTGCAATTGCCTTAGCCTCATGAGACCTGCGGCCCTCAGACCGCATCGTCTTCCTCTTCTTCTTCTTCTGCCGCCCGCTCGTCTTCTCACAGTCCTCAGGGACATCGTCCTCCGAGGGTGAAGCAGAAGTCATGGATGGCGGCTGATCGTCAGAGGGGTCTGCGCCTAGGTCACTAGAGCCGTAGGACTCCACGTTGACCATTGCTCTTAGGGCTGTCAGCCCCAACCGATCCAGCTCGGCTCTCGTGGAGTTCTCCACGTGGCTGTAGGGGGGCTGGGCCGTCCTTGGTATGAAAGGGCTTCTCGGTATCACAGCAGGGGTCGGCATCGGTCGGCTCCTCAGGCTTCCCAGGGTGATTGTCAACCCCGCTACCAGGTGTTTGGCTTGTACTTGATGGGGCGAAACTGGGTAGGTGACGCTTGGGGAGGAATCAGGGGCTCCAGTTTAGCCCGTATCTCTTGAGTGAAACACCTACAAATTCACAGGTGGCTCCTCGGAGAGCCTCTTTTATCTCAGACCGCGTCAGGCACCTGTTGAAGGATGTTCCAAATCCTCTACTCCTTCCACCAAAAGACTCAGGGCCACGTAGGCCACTCAGGGGAGTGAACCCAGGTGGTGGCATAGTATAGCCAGGTTGGGGTGCCGCATAGCAACGTATCCCAGTCATGCACGCGCCCGCTGCAGGTCTGTGAGAACCATCCTCATATCGGCGCGGCATAGGCTCAGGTGCATCGGTGTAGGTGGAGCTGGATGCCACTGGTTCGCTGACTGCAGTTGCCATAGGTGGCACAGTTGCGGCTGGAGTCACACCATAGGTGGGGTAAGGCATTCCGGTAAAGCCTAGATCGTCAGCCATAGGTTGAGTGGATGTGGGTCAGGATGTAGCTGGATGTGTGGCTGGGAATGTAGTGGTTGTTGGAGAGCGTATTGCAGGGAAGGTAGGTAGGTAGGTATCTTCGGGAGCTCGGGATGCCTCCTTTGACATTGCAAGAAGAAGGTCTTACCAAGGGGACGTCCTGTCCCTCCCACTGCCCTATGTCAGGTGCCTCTTGAGCCGCTCCCGCATGTGCTTGGGAAGGCATTGTCGCGGCCACCCGGTCCATGTGTCCCAGGTGGGAGGGTGTCCCCACATGTGTCCATGGGTAGGGCCACATGCCCCCTCCTTTGGGCGGCAGCTCCCAGGGCTGCCCAGCCGTGTGGAGTATCTCTCACCACAAGGTGTATTGCTCCCGCTTGTCTACGGTACGACCGCCTCACCCTTGTGGCTTGAGTTGCGGGGCCACTCTGCTTGGCAGGTGACCCCCTCCTGGACTGTGTACCGGCTCGCCTGTCACCGGTTGCTTCCATGGCTCCGGGTGACGTTTGCCATGCTCCCCGATGCAGCCTGGCCGGCCTCGGACCAGTGGCCTTGGAGTACCGCTCCTGCCACTGGCCCGATGGGTCGGCTGGGTCGCCCCAGTGCGTCCGACCCATGGGGTATTGGTTCTTTCCTGTCCCTCGGCCGCCCTACGTGTGTGCAGTGTCCTGGGCCGCTGGGCTCCTGTTCACCGGTGTGCCCGCGTGGTTTGCTGTGTTGCGTCTGCCGTGTCCTGGGCCACCTGGCTCCTGTTCACCTGTGTGCTCGCTCGGTGTGTTGTGTTGCATGTGCGGTGTCCTTGGCCACTTGGCTCCCGTTCACCAGTGTGCGCGCTGTGTGCGGTGCGCGCGTGCCATGTGTGGTTGTGTCCCTCTTCCTCCCCCCCTAATTTTCGTTTTTTTTTTTTTGGAAAAAAGAAACAGAAAAACAGGGGCGCGTGTATATTGCAGGCACAGGCATGGGCAGCTGGTGCGGCGGTGCAATAGCGTTGTGTCCTCTGGCGTGTGTCGTCGGTGCTGTGGCGGCAGTCGTGTCCAAGGGGTGCGGCTCGCGCCTCCTGATTTACACGGGCTTGGGTCAGGGTGGGTTTGGTGGGGTGTCTCTTTGCTTCTGGAGCTGGCTGGTTTGGCGGCTGTGTGGGCTGTGGGTGTGGGCTGTGGTTACGTTGTTCCCTCGGCGGGCCAGGTTAGGAGTCAAGGGTTAGCGGTTTCGGGGTGTGGCTCAAGTTGGATTTGTGCTTGGGTTCTGGCGCGGTTAGGCAGTTGCGACGGTAGCGGGATTGGGTTCGGTGCCTTTGGGCGTAGTGGTGCCCGTTGTCGTGTGCGTTGGCGTCCTTCGGCGGCCAGTTCGTTTGGTGACTTCTGGGCAGGGCCTGGCGTGGCGCCCCGTGGTGGTGGTTTGCTGGGTAACGGAGTTAGGTGGCGGCCCCGCTGGCCGGGGGGTCAGGCGCGTCGTGTTGTGTGGTGCGCAGGGCTCCTGGGGTGCTGTGGGTGTCGCCGGTGTCGGTGCGCCGACGCTTGTGGGGTGGTGGGGGTGTGTGTTTGTGCGGGGCTGGGCTTTGGGTGATGTCCCACAGGCGGCTGCTGTCTCGCTGCGTCTCCTGGAGGGTCTCCCGCAGGCGCCTGAGGACATACGGGTGGTTCTGGGGCGCGGGGAGGTTGCGGGGGTGGACTCCCAGGGGGTGGAGCGCATCGGCCAGCATGGCTTCCCATGCAGCCTGCGGCATCCACCCCCCCGCCGGCCGGAGGCGGCAGTTCTCCACCGACCCCTTGCGGGGCCGATGGACCAGGCCCTCGAGGGAGGGCTCTCCCCGGGCCCACTTTCGCAGCTCCCAGAGCTGCATGTGGGTCCAGCGCTGCCACCACTGTTCCTGGGCGGGCCTGCGGTCTTGAGCGGAGGAGTGGGCGTGGGTGGGTGTGACGGGGTCGTGCGGACCGGTGGCGGTGGCGGGCCCGGGGGATTCCTCGTAGTCCTGTTCCGTGGGGGTGCGTGGGGAGTGAGGGCGCGCGCGGATGTGGACCCGCGGGTGTGCGCGCACGGTCTCTGCCTCGGGGTTGGGCGGGGACTCGCGGCGGCGGCGGTAGTGGGGCATGCGCTGTATGTTGGCTGTCATCGAGGGTTGGTAGGGGGGCGGGGATGCTGCTGGCGGACCCTGGCGTCGTTCCTGCCTGGTCGGGGGCGGTCCGTGGGCCTGGGGTGCGGGCTTTGAGAGGTGGCGGGACGAGGTGCGTCGTGCTTCGGCCGCGGCGCGCTCCGCCATGAAGGTTGTGGCGGTGGCGTCGGTGACGGTGGGGGGGCGCCGCGCTGGGCGCTGCTGCCTTCGGGCCGGGGACGGCTGGGGCCGAATGTCATAGAGGACGTCCTCGGGGGGTCGGGCTCGCGCTGCCGTCGTGGCGCCGGGTTTGGACTCGGGTTTGGGCCTGGCTGCGGGTTGCGGTCGTGGCGCACTGACGGGTTTTGGTGGCCGTTTGGCGGCGGTCTTGGGTTTCGGCTGGGTCGCGGGTGTGGGCCTCCCCGGGGCGTGGGCCTTGGCGGCGTCGGGGTTGCTCGCGGTGGGGGCGTGTTTGGGGGCCCGTTTGGGAGGTGTCCCCCGCGGCCTGGGGGGTGGAGTGCTGGATGACGACGTGGTGGTTGCGGTGGATGAGGTGGTCGTGGTGGTGGAGGTTGTGGAGTCGGAGGCGGAGGAGAGGGCTGTGGGAGACGGCGGAGGGTCCTGGGCTTCGGGGGCGGGCGTATGATGCTGGGTCCTGCAAGTAGCGAGAACGAGGGTGCGGGTTCGGGCACCGGGCGTGTGCGCGCATTTTCCCTGGTGATCTGTGCTTGCTGGTGCTGGTGTGGCGGCGTTGTCTCGGCTGTGCGGTCACGTGGGTTACCCGGGGGGTGGCCATATCTGCTCCAGGACGTGTGGCTGCGTTTGCTGGAGGTAGTCGAGGGTCTGGAAGAAGCATCGCTGGATGCCGGGCATGTCCTCCTCTGTGAGGTGGGGATAGTTTTGGGTGGGGGTGTCTGGGCCCGGCCACAGCAGCGTCATGAGAAATGTAGTGGTTGTTCGAGGGCGTATTGCAGGGAAGTCAGAGGCTCTCGGCGCGCTCTCCTCAGGTGTGACCTCGAAGGGCCACTTGTCGGATGGTCCGTATCCATCTCCACCGTGTACCTCTTTGGCTCCCATGTCCAGTGCTTACTTCTCCTTCTGCTCCTCTTTGCCTTCAGGTCCTCGCACTGATAGACCACTTAAGGCAGCTCTCGAGCCTTCCAGACAATCATCCCTCAGCCCACCTAAGGGCACTGAAGGTACAGGCCCCTCAGGTTCTGGTTCACAAGCAGGTTTGGGCTCTGGCGCTGGCTTTGCTGGTGTCACTGAGGGCACTGTCGTCTCAGCAGTGTCATTGGTGTCCATATTGCATTTCTTCGTCCTTCAGTGGAGTCAGTCTCGACGTACTGGTTGTACTGCACGGGGTTGCAGGTACGCAAAGACTGAAATTCTCTGCTACCAGAAAGTTAAAACAGGCTTTCACTGTCGATTGCTCTAATGATATAGTTTTGTTGATGCATCTGCTTGGTCCTGCTGCTTCTTGATGTAGTTCAGGTTTTCCAAACAAATAAACGTTGATCGAGTCAACCCAAATATGTACCCACAGTTGCAAGGCAAAGGACCACAGGATCAAATCCACAACATGAAGGGCTGCCGTCAAATGAGAATATGTAGCAACAATGGAAACTCACAATAACTACACATTTAGGAAAGGAGAATAAAGAAAGGATCCTACACAAATGGAAAAACTGCCCACATGGGCATCCTCTCTTTTAAAGTGCCATCCGGAGATGTGCACTCTTTGTTTTGGGTCCAATAGGTGATGAGGTGGCATTGCTTGTGGCGCTGAGGTCACTGCCATGTCACATGGGATAATCCTACTTAGCTAGGCTGACAGGGAATGGAACCCAAGCTCTCTGAAACAGAGGTGGTATAGCCCCCTAGGGTGCAGAACACTGGGATAGCTAAGCAATCAGGAGAAAACATAGAAAAATGTATAGGCTCTAGATTAATGTCAGCGCCTCAGTCAGTGGAGAAAATGATGTATAAGATCAATCAGTTGGGGGGTCAGGGGTCCACACAATATTCATAGATCAATGCTTGTTTTATAGGTCAGAATGTCTTGTCACCTCTTTTTGGATACGCCAATACTAAGATAAAAATGTGTTCTGCGTCTAGGCCTCTTTCTAACAACCAAAGCTAACCTTTTGGCAGGGAAATACACTTTTTATTACTATAATCCCACAGTCATCCAGCGGGCCAACGAATTGTTGGACGTTCCCATCTCCTACCTCTCCCACAACAACCTTATTGTCCGCCCCTACAGTCAATGGCCATAATCAAAGGGTTTGCCACAGCCCCCACCCTCGGGCCACAAGGGCTTCCCATGCACGCCATGGGGGCCGCCACACAGTTGGGAGTGATCCAGACCACAAACCCTGACCATACCACCTTCCCCCCAAAATAAAGTCACAGCCAGCCCATCTCCCGCGATATGCGTCCGCGGCCACAAATGCCCTCTCTCTATCACACCAAAAGATTGGCATACTACCTCACGAGGGTCTTGAACGCCTCTGCCGGCTTCCAAGAACTCCACTTGACACAGCCCACCACCGCCCTGCAACCGGCCACGCCCGCCTTCACCAAGGCATGGGCAGCGCACGGGGGCTGGCCCAGCTCCATACCCACTCGAGCCTTCTGTGCGGCATGGCCCCAATATTGTGACACCTCTGGGGGCGAAGTACCCTACACCAGACACACCGCACTCCTTCTCCACCGCATGACCCACAACCACTCCCCTGAAAGTCCGCGCAGTAGGCCCGATCCGCCTCCAGGCTGCCCAACGAACCCGCATCACATGCCCAGGCTGGATACTCAATCAGACAGGCATGCCCACCAATACCAGCACCCGCATCTGGAACGACCTGCAGCTCTTACTCCCTTCTCAACACCATGCCATACTCACCAACCACACATGCCAGGAAGAAGGGCCCCTGGCAATCCTCTGCGGGGACCTCCACCACCGCCCAAAAGGCATCATCGACACCATCGATCTCTTCCGCGCCTCCATCACAGTGTTGTATGTCACCCGCTTCCAAATGAGGGCCCTTGACCACAGCGGGGCACATCACACCCCTTTCCTACAGCTTCTGGAGTGGCCTCAGTGCCGCCTCTTCCACCGGTACCTCACACAAATGTCACGGGCAACAGGGAGCCATTTACTGGACAACAAAGACATGAAAACGGCCTACCGCGACTTCAGAGCGCAACACCGGTGTTCTGTCCCGGCAACGGCGCCCTACACACGAATCGGCTTGAAGCACGAACCAAATCCCCCGCTGACAGGCCAAGTCCCGCTGCTAACCCTACCACTGACCTCAAGCGAAGCCAAACCCACGCGAACCACCATCATCCGCCACGGAGCAAAGTGGCGCATACCAAAATACCACATGACACCCCAAGACCCACTGATGGTCCCCCAGGACTCCCAACAAATGGTCCGCATATGTCACGCCGGGGACCCCATCGCACCCACCACACCATCGCCCGTATTACACCTCATAGCACGCAACCACACCCACTGCAAAGCCAACCTGCCAACACAGGCCTACGTGTGGGTGACCCTGTGGTTCCACCAAGCCGACGCAAACCGCAGAGTGGCTTGGAACCCGGACCACAAACGCCAATTGCTATTCACCGCAACACCAACCTGGCCCCGACCTGACCCCCCAGGGATCGCAATCTGCTACAGTATGCACGCAACGGGCAGAACGGGCAAGCACAAGGACCCCTACTATCCACTCCATCACTAACACAAACCCTCTCATGCCAAAACCGAAACCAGGACACGGCCTACGTCCCCCACTACATCTACTCCTACACCACACAAGGACAACAAGAACAGGGACTCAAAGCCCTGTCCCCCCGTGGAAACACATCATCTGCAAAGTGTACGCCACCCCTATCCTGCAGCCCGAGACCCCGCTTGCCCACCTCACGACAGTCCTAACCATATACGCCTACCTGCCCATGAACCCATGCCGCGTCCCACAGCCATCACCAGCGGACCTCATCTTCTTCATCGACGCCTTGGACGAGTCCGCCCTCACACCCATCACCGGGGGAGCCAGCCTGCAACTAACGCACAAAGAGGGACACTACCACATGGACCACCACACGGGTCACACTACCTACGGGGCCTCCTCGCACAGGGAACTGGGGCCCATGGCGGATGCCATCACCGGAATCACGATTACCCTGCCCGCCTACCTCCCGCACGTCGTCCGCACCTACGGACGGTTCAGGTACCTGGACAGCAAACGAAGAGCTCCTCCAGCACCTACCCCCCAAGCCGGAACTCCATCAGACCCCGGACTGGGTACCAGAGGAAGCCCCCTATACCTCACACCACAAAGCAAACCACTACCCCAACCGAGTCCAACAGGTCACCCAAGTACTCTGAAACACGGACAGCTGAGCACACGTCCAACAGCTCCAGGAGACACTGAAAGCCCCCCTCTACCACTCGGCGCTACACCGAGCGTGCGTCCGCGCCCACCTGCAGAAGCGAGGTATCCAGCTCGTCAGAGAACAACTCCCATTCCTCACCAGCGGCGCCCGCTGACCAGCCAGCAAACACATCCACGTCCCGGAGGAGCACAGCTGCTGCCCATGCAACCACACCACCCATCAGGACTGAGAACACTTCAAGATGTGCCCCCTCTATGCGGGCAGGGATACAATAGTGGGCTGGTCCCCAGCAGAAACCCTACAGCAACACGGAGGCTTGCCGAGCGACAGCCACACACACCAGGCCACCGAACACCTCTTCAGGGATCCCCTGATCAGGGAGACCACCATGAGAGGGGCTGTGACACAAGCCCTGCGACGTCACCTCATCCAACACGCAGAGGATGCAACTAAGGCGGCAGCGCACCTCCAGCTAGAAGCAGTCCGCAGGGCAGTGGCTGAAATGGCACAACACGAACGCCTCGTGTTAGCACACACGGAACGACGCACTGACTCCACCGCCAGGGAAGACATGCTGCGTCTCATCCAGTACCATGCCGTGCATGACCCGGAGGTGCACTAACCTCCTCAATGCCCCGCAGATGCGCCCCATCCCCGTCCACAGGCCTCCAAGACACCACCAGCGCGCCCCGAAAGGAGGTTCACCACAGCAATCCCCCGCCAGCGGCACCTGTGACACTCCCAGACCACCCGTGTCTCACACAGGAGACCACCAGGCAACGCCAAGCCCAATCACTCCCGCCCAGGACCACGCATACACCGACGTGGACGCGTCAAACCTCAGCGGCCCACCCCGCCAGACCCCCCGCGGCCCCAGAGCATGCTCCCCTCACGCCGACCACCATCAGCGAACCCGACCTCCTGCGAGAAGCCCTCCAAGGCAGGCCGCTGGAGGCTCCCCTGGGCTGGTACCACCTACAAGTAAGCGGGACCGAGCTCACTGTCAAGGCCCTCCGGGACCTAGGCAGCCCAAAGCAAAGCCTCCACGAGGTCATTGTGGCCCTCATGCTTTGGAGGGCTCGCCAGCACACGCGAGACCAGCACATCTGGATCCCCCCGAATGAGTGGGTCAATGCCGTGACACACGACACCAACACCCACGTCCTACACAAGGGAATCTTGCGCCTTCGACGAGACCAAGCGAAGAAGGACAACCCAGCAGAGCAGAACCACCCGTAGCAACCGAAACAGGCCACGGCACCCAACCGCGACAGCGCCCTCCGCGCCACCGGCCTCGGCATCCCCGACGACGACCCCCCCCCCTCCAAACTACAGCCAGCGACCAGCCCCCGCCGGAGGTCTGGTGTACAGTCCTTGAGCGCGGGCACAACTACGTAGTGTCTGCCGCGGCATCCGATGGCCCACAATGGGTCATCAAGGGGACCAACACCATGCTCGCCGCAAGAACTACGCCCCCCCGGGTGAGAGGAGAGCCAGCCACCCTACACAGGGTCCTCAGGGGCGTTCTCCAACCGGGGGACCAAGCCCCGGCCCGCGCCCTGGCCCAAGTCACCTCGGGGCGGGCAGGCTACCACCTGGGGCTGGCCATGCTCTGCCTGCTTCAATGGATCAAGCGGCGCTGGTCCTCCACAGAGGCCAAACCCTGCATC
Organism: Eutreptiella sp. 'Long Island Sound 2002'; assembly: GCA_964036045.1. Lineage (NCBI taxonomy): Eukaryota > Euglenozoa > Euglenophyceae > Eutreptiales > Eutreptiaceae > Eutreptiella > Eutreptiella sp. 'Long Island Sound 2002'. The sequence continues at coordinate 110,438,777 of OZ038382.1, forward strand.
CGGAAAATCCCTACCGCCCACAGACAAGTCAAGGCAGGCCCTGACACACCGTAGAACCCCCCCCCTGTGGCCACAACACCCCCTCGTCTGCAGGTACCACGCGGTCCACAGGGTCTTCCGGCGCATGGGGCTCAGCCAACCCCTGAAGTATCCTCTTCCCACCACCGACTCAGAGGTACATCAAATACGCACAGGAATCTGCGAAATGTTCGCCGCGGCCACGATAGACGGCAATCTCCAGCTGCAGATTCCGGCTAACACGAGACCAGAGATACACACTGCTGCAAGCGGACATGTGCACCGAGACACCGCACGCAAACCCAGCCCCAACACCGCCTACCCCCCATTTTCCGCTCCCCACCGAGTGACCCACACACGCCCAGCAGTGCGGACAGCCCCAGGCCCCGCCACACAGGCCTTTCCCCCCCGCCTAAACACCCACACACGCCCGCCACAGACCTCCCCGCCAAGTGAGCCTCATTCCCCCCCACACCCGGCAACCCACACACACCCGCCACGAAGAGCCCTACGGTCCACAGCACACCCATCCCGCCCAATGACCCACACACATTCGCCGCACACAGCTCCAAAACCCGTGACCTGGCCGCCCCGAGCCCAAATGCAGCTGACGGGAACTCTTTCTCCCCGCGGACGCTGACATGCACGCCCTCCCACGTTACAGCAGCCCAGCCCAGCCGGACCCAGAAAGCGCAGACCGCAGCCTCATGCTACCCCCACACACCGCCGCCTACTAGATTGGCCGACCTGGGCGCTCGGTCGCAGCCAGGCCCCTCCAGCCACCCGCCACGGACCCACATGCCAAGGAGATGCCCTCCATCCTCCCCGCGTTGAGAGCTGCGGAGACTGCCGCGGCTCGCAAAGCTGCCCCCGCCTGCATGGATGCACAACCCGCATCCCCCAAGACCACCGCTTTCTCCTCGTCCTCATCCTCTTCATCGTCCTCCACTTCCCCCCTGGCCGCCACACGGGCGACCCCAGCACCAAGGCAGCGAACCGGGAGGCCTACCCGCCCGACACCGCTCCCCACACACCTCCGGGGTGAGGTCCTCCTCCATCTAGAACCGGTTCCCAAGCCCAAGCCCGGTCCCAAACAGCAACCGGAACGCCAACGCCAACCACAGCACTGCCTACAACAACACCCACACCACCACCGGACACCAGCACACACATCCCCAGCAGTCAGAAAAGGGGCGGCAGCAGGCGCCACCACCGCTGCCTCCAGGGCCCCAGGCCCACTGCATCCCGAGCCCCCCTGCCCCCAACACGAACCGCCACCACGGAGGCAGCCGCACAGCACCGTCCCGTCCAGAGCCTCAGCCACATCCCCATCACCAAGCGCCGCACCTTCCAGCCCCCAAAAACCGCCTCCACCGCCGGCCAGACGGAACTGGGGACGTGGGACCACTCAGCCGCGATCTCTGTCAAGCCCGGCCCCAAAACCGCTCCAACTGTCGACCAAAACCTGCAGCTCCAAGGGCTGCAAAGGATGCCCAACCCCCACGCCCCACCGGAACACCAAGGGATCCTGGGGGCATAACCTAGGCACCTCCGTCACCACCAAGACCACCACCACCAGCCCCAAGACTACCAAGACAACCAACAGCAGCAGCAGGAGCAGCCCCATTACCACAACCACTGCCCGCCACCTTACCCCACTGGCCCACAACCCCTGTGCGAGAGCAACATGATCACCGGGGATCCCCGCACCACCCACCGGGCGCTCATCCCCAGTACCCAACCTACCACCAGAAACCGCCCCGCCCCTACCAGGTACCGTATCCCCCCAGCAACCACGTCCACGCCGAAGGAGCCCAACCCCCCCAAGCCCACTCCCACCCGGGGGACCACCCCAAACAACCACTGGACCCCTACCACTTGCCGGCCTCGCGGCCGCACCCAACTTACCCGGCGCAACACCCCTACATCGCAGATCCATGGATGGCGGGGGACGCACCCCCCCCCAGTTCCCGGAAGCACCGCACGAGGCCCCGGAACCATCGGGTTACTGTACGGGAGTGCACGCGCTTTTTTGCAGTGAGGTGTGGTGGGTGGTGCAATGGCAGTTTCCTGGTGGTTGCCGTGTGTCCGTGTCAGTGGCTAGTCGCTGGGCTGTGCGTGTTGGTAATGAATGAGGAAGTTGTAATACATTTGGTGGTTGTGGGAGGTCTGTTGTGCTTCCTGTGCATACACCTGGACGCCGTGCTGTAGCTATGCGTCCGCCCTCTTGACGGCGGTGAGTTGCATGTGACGTACTGTGGCTTTGGGTTCCAGGGCGTGGTTGGTGATGACCCTGTAGAGCTAGAGAGAGAGTGGCACCTCTCCCCTGAGCACTGCTTCCTTGATCTCGGGTTGCCGCATCAGGCACCGGACCTCGTTTGTTGGTGGCGCTGTCGGGCCCCATCTGGCGTGTTGTGCTATGGTGTCCTCTGGCGTTCACGTGGCCAGGTGATTGCCTCCTTGGGCCAACGGGCATTGTTTGAAGTGTTCTGATGTCTCCGGCTGTTGGAGGTGGCAGGGGCATATGCTGTATTCCGGGGGTATGTCTATACCTCGACGGCCATACCAGCGTGCCACCCTGTCTAGCAGGGGCAGTTGTTGAAGCAAGAGTTGGGCACGTCCTATCTGTAGGTGTACCGGCAGTAGTGACGGGTCAAGACCTGAGAAGTACAACGCGGTCTGCAGCTTATGTTGGAGGTGGTTCATGAGGGTGTTGTTGGCAAGACTGCCTCGGATGTGCGCCATGGTGCGGATGGGTTGCAGATAGTGGTACGCCTGTCCCATGTCGTTGTAGATCCGGTCCTTTGGTACCCAGCCTGGTAGCTTCCCGGGGTGTCGGATCGGCGGTAGGTGTTGGAGGTGTGTGTGCATGTGGTCCTGTAGCGGGGGGTCCTCGCCGTCCAGCATATGCTCGGCAAGCTGGTTCTGCGCATGTAAGTCTATGTGTCCGTTGCCTAGCTGTACCGATGGGACTCTTGTTTGACGAGGTGTAAGACGACGTGTTTGGGGAGGCGTCTTAAAGCTGCCCAGAGCCGGGCACCACCACGCCGTGGGCCACCAGGGAACAGGGGGCACGCGTCCACGCCTACCAGCCGACGACGCCGTGCCGCCTGCCATGCCTGGACGACCGCAACACCGTCATTTTTGCGGATGTTTCCGGCACCAGGAACCTCACCCCAGGAGCTGGGGGGGGCAGCTTTGGAGTTGCAGACAGACGCGGCAGGCCGACTGCACCAACACCACCTCACAGGGGCCACCATCTTCGGGGCCTCCTCTCAAGGGGAACTAAAGACACTGGACACCGTCAATGACACCCACCAACAAACGCGAGACCACGCGCACCACGTGTGGGTCGTAGTAGACGTAGCGATGGACTTCCAGATCATACGCAAACTGGCCTGGCAGCCCCTGCACAAGGCGACCGACCCCAGCCTGGGCAGCCAGGCCCTACACCTGCAGCCTTTGGGTAGCGTAGATGCCTACCCCCTGTCGGATGATATCAGTTGCCGCTGGGTTCGTGGCCTTGTGTGAGGTAGCCGTACACATATTGAAGCAGGTGCGCCTTCTGTGGGTGGTATGTGCTCCATTCAATCGTGTGCCAGTCCTGGACTTGGGAGCAGCGGTGTTTAACTGGGTAGGCTGGGGACTCTGGTGTGGTGCTGCGGTGTTTGGCCCGGGAAGGTAATGGCTGGGTGTTCGTTGTCCCAAGGAGGCAGCGACGTGGCTCGGTGGCCATGGATAGTCCACGCTCGCTGCACCGTGGTACCGGCCTCTTGTATCATTTGTACGGGGTGCGCTAGGGGCAGGGTTTGGAACCCTATAGCTGCGTTGAGCACGGCTTGTAGGAAGTATGCCAGGGCCTGGGTGGAGAGTGCCACAATGCGCGCTATGACTAGTGTCTGCGTAAGCTGCCGTATCAGGTTTGGTGGCAGGGTGACCTTGTTGGCGCTGGCCGCTTCCTGGACCCCTGGGTAGGTGGCCGTGCACACTGGGTTCATGGGCCGGTCTCCGGGGTGGAGGGTTGGTGGTGGTGTGTTGTGTACCATTGCGGCAGATTTGACATTGTGCACCGGTAGCTGGTTGCCCTCCAGATAGTTGGTGACAACATGGAACATTTTGGTGGCCCTGGTGGTGTCCCTGGTGGTTGGCAGGGGTTGACAGGCGGTGGCAGTCACTACCCCCATGTCGTCGGCAAATGCTAGGAGCGTGGTCCGTAGGGGGTATGGTGCCACGTCCGGGTGTGTGCGCCGTATGTATAAGGCCAGCGCGAGGGTGACGAGTAGGAAGAGGAATGAACCTTCCGCACCCTTGATGATAAGGGTCCATATGAGTTTGGCTTCCGTGGTGGTGCACACTATGGGGATCCAGTTGTCTGGGTTCACCCAGTCGCCCTTTTTATACAGCGGGTGTACCAGGTTTGCCCAATCGGATGGTACGTCCGTTTTCCTGATGGTGATGTCCCACAGAGCCGCGGCCAAGTGTCTCTTTAGGTTCAGTGGGAGCCTGCGGTAGAGCTCTGCCGGAATCTCGTCCATCCCCAGGATTTTTCCCGGTCGTAGTTTGTACAGCACTTCATCCAGTTCTCGAATGGTGAACGGGGCGCGGTTCATGTCTCGTCGGTGTGTCTGGTTGTAGAATTTCGTCAAATGTGATATCAATTTCTCCGTGTACGCGGATAACTCCTCGTCCTCGGTGTTGTGTTGGCTTGCGAAGCTGTTGAGGACTTCCTCCAGGACCACTTTGGGATCGTTCGTCACTGTGCCTTCTTGCAAGCGTACCGCCTTGATGCCTCGGTGGCCAGTTACCCCAAGGACATGTTCCAAGTGCTTTAAGAACTTTTAGGGCTGGAGGTTCTGAAAGTAGCGTTGCTGCTCTTCTGCCAGTTCCTTTGTCCGGCGGACGTGCCACTCCCTGAGTTGCCGGCGTTTGGTGTCCAGCCGTGCGGCAATATCTGTCCTGGGCGTCATGCTGGGCTTGCGGGTCATGGGAGTGTACCGCTGTATGTAGCACCCGTTTGTCGCGCCATATGGCGGTAACCATGGAACGTAGGGCCTGATGCGGGGTGGCGTCGTCTTGTGCGCACCGGTGTCCTCCGTGGAGGCCGCATGCCCTGACCGCGTGTCGCATGGCAAGGTTGAGGTCCGTCTCGTCTTGTTGCCCCAGGATGCGCTGCACCGTGCACTAATATGCCATCCATCTGCGTATGTCGTGCTCGTCCGGTGGTCTAATGGGTGGTTGTTCATCATGGTCCATGTCTTCTGTGGAGGCCGGGGGTACTTGAAGTACCTTGATTAGTACCTCCAGGGGCCGATTTCCGGTGATCTTGGACTGCAGGTCGTGGTATTGCGCCCGTGCTACCTCGACGTCTGCCGAGTCCGCGTAGCAGACGTCGATGCGGGAATCTGCCGGGCCAGGTTGCGGTGGTCGGTGTGAGGGCTGGCCTCGTACCGGGGCTATGAGGTCTTGTAGGCCCATGTGTTGCATGGCCATTTGCACCGCTGTGTCCTCGGGCGTTTGCCGCCCCCCGCGATCATCCGCTGATGGGGCTGCGTTGAAGTCTTCTATGATGACAGTCGGCCCCATCATGGCGAGTTGCCGGTAGGTGTTCGAAGAATGTCTGTGTGGCGTCCCCAAAGGGAACATGTACGTTGATGACATTCAACTGCCACCATGTTGGGCCGACCAGTTCATATGCTGCCAGGCGGCCTTCTACGCCCAGGTGGTGGTGGACATGTACTTTGACCTCACTTTTGGGGGATATGGGCACTCCCTTGACCCATGTGGTGCAGTATTGGTGTCCTGTCCTGGCGAGGATGGGGGTTAGGCTAGGGTGGGCTGCGTGGGTTTTGAGGGCCTGTTCCTGCCACAACATGGCATCCGGGTCGAGCCTCGCCATGACAGGCACGTCTTGCAGGTCTGGAGCATTTGCCGCGTTGTACAGGGCGCCTGGTTCGGGAAGGGACATGAGAGTGACGAGCGCATTGATGACTTCATGGGTGTGCGCCCTGACTGCCCCTGGGGACCCCTTGCGCGGCGCGGTAGTGTTCATTGTCCCAGGCGCAGTTCGAGGTCAATCGCTGTTGCCACTCATTGCTCCTCGGGGATATTCGGCTCCCCCAGCCATGTCTGTGGCACCTCACCTGTGGAGACGCTGCCCTGTGGTACTTGGTCAGCGGGTGTGCGGAGTTGTACCGGGCACTCCAGAAACAGCCTGTCGTCCCAGACTTCGAGGTTCGAGGTTTCCGCTTTGTTGCCTCACTCTGGGAGCGCTTGCCATTTGATCTTCAGCTGCAGTTTGCCATGTTGTCCTGGCGTGGCTAGTCTGCTCTGTACCTTGCCCCGGAACCATAAAAATTGCTTTGGTTGTCCTTTGAGTGTGACCCCGAGCACCCCTTGTACTTCCGCGCTGTCTGACCATTCGGGGTGCATGGTGTTACATTCAGCCATCGTGAAGAATGGGCAAGCCTGGGGCCTTGGCTTCGGCTGTAGTTCGGGCGGCGGCGGCACTGGGGCCGCTTTCGGTTCCGGCTTGGGTCGTTTTGCCCGGCGGGCCGGGATGTCAGGAAGGGGGAGGACAGGGGACAGGGTCACAACACCAAGGACGGGGGACGACACAAAGACGGAAAGACAGGACAGAAGGGGAAGAGACCCAGCCGGGAAGGCCACGGCACCACACCCCGCGGAACCCGGTACACCCCTAGAGACAGGGACCCCCAGAGGGCACGGAAAAAAGGCGCAGGCCCGAGACCTATGAGTTTAGCACCTGTCCTCCCCTTAAAAAATTCAAAAAGTCAGCAAGAGGAGGTTTTTCGATAGTAAAAACCTATTCTATCGGTTTCTAAGGCCCCAAAATAGGGGAGGGGTTCCTTCTACCCGCGTTTGTCCAAAAATATCAGAAACCCGGAATTTTGGCCTATTTTTCGGGCTGGTCCTGCAGAAGAGTGCTGCACACCAGTGTACCTGCCTATAGGGGATTGCCCTTTTCTTACGATTCTCTGGCCCCAAGATAGCGATCGGGGGGTTCCTCCCGCCCGGGCTTTCTCCCAAACAATCAAAATCCCTGGAATTGATGCTATTTTGCAGTATTTGTGTCTGCTCTGTGGTCGTACTGCAGAACAGTGCTGCGCACCAGTGTACCTGAATATAAGCACGAAAAAACCATGAAAATAGGTTTTTTACCCAAAAAGACCAAAGGAAACCTTTCTTGGTTTTTTTTCTACACCCCCAAAGAAGGAGAAGGGGGTTCCTTCTACCGATTCCTCTCCAAGAATGAAGACCTAAGCCTCCAACATGCGTGTGTACGTTCATCGGCCCGCAAAAGCCTACCTATGAACCATGTGGAAATGGACCACAAACGGCGCAAAATGGGCCGAAAACACCTCAGTTGTTCATCGTTCATCCGATTCTTATGCACATACTACCATATTTTATGTACTTCTCGGGCGTATTTTGCCTGCTCGAGGCTGGTGCTGCAGGTTTACGAAAATGTCGCCCTTGTTTTGCCTTCAGAAGTCGAGCCCCAATCCATTTCTCGAAGCGTTTATTTAACATGCCTGCAATCAAAACTTACCGTGCAGATGAATACTAAAGCAGTGTACAAAGAAAATCTCTGTCCTGATAGGTTTTCAATGTGTTGCCCATGTTTAACAACCAAACAAATTCTGGAAAACCTGCACACGTTTCTAACCCAGTGTAGAGCCTGAGGGAGAGCTCTGCATGTTTCTCAAAATGCTGCAATTGCAAAAACCTGCACAGGCACATTACAAAACAACAACAAAAACAACGAAAATGTCTACTCGTCCGCTCGAGAGGAATGTCATATTTCCCAGGCTGAATTGAACTGCTGACATCCGACTCTACATCTGAGGGGGCCCACATAGTCATCCACAGTTCCCAGGCTGCAATTCTTGGTGCAGCAGCCTTTCCCCTTCAGCCCTTCCATCTGCCAAGGGAGTGCAACCACACGGACACCCACCCGATCAACCGGAGCGGACAGCACACCCAGCCCCCCGCAGCACCCAGCCAACACACCGTACCATGCCAATCTGTGCACCACTGATGCGGTAGCGGGTGGGTCTCCCCAGCGCGACCGCAGAAGTCTCCGCAGGCCCAAAAATGACCTCAGCAGAGGCGTAATCCCAGATTGGGAAATAGCGATTTTTATAGTTAATTTTATAGATATTTGCGATAATTTCATCAATTTGCCTTCTGCGCCTTTCCAGGGACCATGTAGCCAGGACTAATCCTGCAATGCGGCAAAAATCCTGGAAAGATTTGTATAAAAAGTGGTCAAATGCACTCTTAAAGCGATCGCAATCGAGAAGATAACACTGCTGACCGCAGTCATGGTTGAAGCCTGATTTCCGTGCTCTGTTGCATTTTCAGGGTCTTCAAGGGCCAACGCGGCGGGCCCTACCCTACCGCTTCAAAATCTTTTCACAACACTGCCGCACACCGCGCAGAAGAGAACAGGCGCCAGCCGCTCACATAGAGAACAGCCGCCAGCCGCTCACGAGGAGAACGGCCGCCAGCCGCTCAGGAGGAGACGGCCGCCGGCCGTTCAAAGGGAGACGGCCACCAGGCGCTCAAGAGGAGACGGCCACCAGCCGTTGAGAAGTTGACGGCCTACACCTGTTGAGAAGGAGACAGCCGCCAGCTGCTCAAGTGGAGACGGCCGCCAGCCGTTGAGAAGGAGACGGCCGCCCGCCACTCAAGACAAGACAGGCGTCAAGCTGTCAGCGCAGAGGAGGACGGCCATCAGCCGCCCGCAGTGGAGGAGTCAGAGGACGGCCGTCAGCCGCCCGCAGTGAAGGAGTGAGAGGACGGTCAACAGCCGTTTGTGAAAAGAGGAGAGGCTACAATGAACAGCTCATCGGACTGGGGACCTGCTAGTCCAAATGCAAACTCGCCATGGAGTTCGGGCAGCAGTGAGCTTGAAGGTCATTATGACATTAAGTCTCCCGACGGCACGAAAAGCAGCTCGAGCAAGTCCTCAACCCCTGTCACGAGTGAACGACGGACAAAAGCCAAGACCCCAACGATGCCAGCCAGAGGGCAGGATCGGTGGTACCAACCGGCGTATCCAAGTCCAAGTGACCCGTGGGGGCAGCAGCAAAGAGAAGAACCGCGTGCCACCACAGGAATGCAGGAGCCCCGAGCAAGGCAAGTGAATCTGCGGGAGAAGGAGAGACATGCAGCCAGAGTTCAGCGGCAGCAAGTGCCTGCAGACTCACCAAGGCGGCAACTGACCTTTGAGAGCGCCAGACACCAGGGTCAGCGACGAGCGGGACACCAAGCGGAATTCGGGCAAAGGACAGTAAGGGAATCCACAGCCGGGCAGCAATGAAGCTACCGACCTCACCATGGTGACGGGCGCTGAGATGGTACCAGGAGTGCGCCGTGGAGGAGTCACTCAACCCAGCAGCATGATTCTTTTGACAGAACGAGCGGCACTGAATGAACGGGCAGCGCAGCCAATAGAAGAGCGACTCAAGAGACTAGAGGAGATGGTCCTCCTTCGAGTGCCCGCACTGGAGGCGGAGGTCGAACGCCTGAAGGGCGTCCTCAAGCTTCAAACAGAACGAACGGGAGGACCAACGACATGGGCATCCAAGCAAAAGATGACCATGGGCAGTCAAACGCCTAGTCCGAGCAGTCGCCGATGGCGGCGTTAAGCCGTAACGGCACCTCTTAAAGCGGGTGTCAGAAGGGCAGGATGAACGTGCGTAATTGTTCTATTTTATTTGAGTGCTCTCAGTTTTTCTTCTTCGGTGGAGCATCACTTAGTTGGGCGCAGTCTTGGCAGGCTCCACCGACTGGGTATATATGTGGGACTTAAAACCCATCTATATATGGAGCAGCTCAGCCCCTGGCACACGCACCCCCACTTGTACAGTACAGTGCACGGTGCCGGGGTAAGGCACGAACTGACACGGCACCATGGATTTGATGCTGAGTTACAGTGCTGTGTGCGTGCCTGTCCTGTTGCTTGGTTTTTGAAAGCAAGGAGGTTTTCGGGAAGCTAAAATTTTTTGCCAGGTTTTCAAAACAAACAGGGCAGGCCACCCAAGGCCTTTTTCGTTTTCCTAGTGTGTCAAAGTAGGCAGATTTCTGCCTGAGGGTAGTACTAGTGCTCCCCAACGGACAGCTAGGGTAAGGCCACCCCTTGGTCTTGTTTTTACCCCTGGGGGATAAACAAACATTTTTGTGTCCCATAAAGGAGGGTCTCCGAGCGGAGACTTCCTCCAGGGCACTCCAGTGCGGAGTTGCAAGCCTCCTAGAGGGTTGCAACTCTCTTAAGGAGAGGGGTGATGCGGTAGCAGGTGGGTCTCCCCAGCGCGACTGCAGAAGTCTCCGCAGGCGCAAAAATGACCTCAGCAGAGGCGTAATCCCAGATTGGGAAATAGCGATTTTTATAGTTAATTTTATACATTTTCGCGATAATTTCATCAATTTGCCTTCTGCGCCTTTCCAGGGACCATGTAGCCAGGACTAATCCTGCAATGCGGCAAAAATCCTGGAGAGATTTGTAGAGAAAATTGGTCAAATGGACTCCCAAAGAGATTGAAATCCAGAAGATAACAACGCTGACGGGCACAGCGCAGCCAATGGAAGAGCGACTCAAGAGACTAGAGGAGATGGTCCTCCTTCGAGTGCCCGCACTGGAGGCGGAGGTCGAACGCCTGAAGGGCGTCCTCAAGCTTCAAAGTGAACGAACGGGAGGACCAACGACATGGGCATCTAAGCAAAAGATGACCATGGGCAGTCAAACGCCTAGTCCGAGCAGTCGCCGATGGCGGCGTTAAGCCGTAACGGCACCTCTTAAAGCGGGTGTCAGAAGGGCAGGATGAACCTGCGTAATTATTATATTTTAGTTGAGTGCTCGCAGTTTTCCTTCTTTGGTGGAGCATCACTTAGTTGGGCGCAGTCTTGGCAGGCTCCACCAACTGGGTATATATGTGGGACTTAAAACCCATGTATATATGGGGCAGCTCAGCCCCTGGCACACGCACACCCAATTGTACAGTACAGTCCACGGTGCCGGGGTAAGGCACGAACTGACACAGCACCATGGATTTGATGCTGAGTTACACTGCTGTGTGCGTGCCTGTCTTGTTGCTTCGTTTTTGAAAGCAAGGAGGTTTTCGGGAAACTGGAAATTTTTGCCAGGTTTTCAAAATAAACGGGGCAGGCCACCCAAGGCCTTTTTCTTTTTCCTAGTGTGTCAAAGTAGGCAGACTTCCGCCTGAGGGTAGTATTGGTGCTCCCCAACGGACAGCTAGGGTAAGGCCACCCCTGGGTCTTGTTTTGACCCCTGGGGGATAAACAAACATTTTTGTGTCCCATAAAGGAGGGTCACCGAGCAGAGACTTTCTCCAGGGCACTCCAGTGCGGAGTTGCAAGCCTCCTAGAGGGTTGCAACTCTCTTAAAGAGAGGGGTGATGCGGTAGCAGGTGGGTCTCCCCAGCGCGACCGCAGAAGTCTCCGCAGGCGCAAAAATGACCTCAGCAGAGGCGTAATCCCAGATTGGGAAATAGCGATTTTTATAGTTAATTTTATACATTTTCGCGATAATTTCATCAATTTGCCTTCTGCGCCTTTACAGGGACCATGTAGCCAGGACTAATCCTGCGATGCAGCAAAAATCCTGGAAAGGTTTGTAGAGAAAATTGGTCAAATGGACTCCCAAGAAGATCGGAATCGAGAAGATAACACCGCTGACGGGAGTCATGGTTGAAGCCTGATTTTTGTGCTCTGTTGCATCTTCAGGGTCTTCAAGGGCCAACGCGGCGGGCCCCACCCTACCGCTTCACCACCAGCCACCAACCAGCCACATAACTTGAGCCCGCACGGCGCCCCCGCGACCCACACAGCAAAGCTGCCAGTCTGACCAGCGCCGCCACTACCCCAGGCCGGACCAGGGGCCGCAACTGACCAACGGCCCAGCACGGCACGGGGCAGCACGACAAAACACAACACAGCACAGCACAGCCCAGCACAGCACGCCACAGCGCAGCGCCACGCGGCGTGGCACCCCGGGACACAGCACAGCACGGCAGGGGCGGCACGACACGCCACGACACGGCACAGCACGGCATGGCACGGCTGAGCAGGGCACACCCGCAGCCACCCAGAACACGACAACACCCTGCAACACAAACAGCGAGCCCCTGGCCACATCGCTCACCGACCAGTGCATGTGCCGGTCCAGGGAGGGCAGAAGGAGGTACAGGCAGACCCGCCCTAAATCAAAAACGGGGGGAAGGGGGTAAACTCCACCAACCAACGAACAGGAAACACCTGTACAGCCCTCTCCACCCCACTAGCGCACACCTGCCAGCCAGGCGGAGCGAGGAAAGCAGGACAAACCGCCACACAACCGCCAGGCCACACAGCCACTCCACCGAAGCGGGCAACCCCCCGGGGCCAGGCGACACAAGAGGCGACGCCCGCGGGGCCCACCGATAGGACACCGAGAGCCCTACGACGCAGGGCCAGAGAGAACGCATCACCACGGCAGCACAGCCACCAACGCACCAGAATAAAAACAACCTTGACACGCCCGCACACACCCCCGGCGGGGAAGAGGCATGCCATCAACCACCCGGACGGGGACACAACAAGGACCACTGGCAAAAAAAAGGAAAGGGGGGGGAAGGGGTGACTAAGGGAACCACGGCTAGAACAGGCAACAGCAACCATCAGTGGACCGAAACAGGAAAGAACAGACACCCACACCCACAGACCCCCCCGCTGCGGCCGACGATAGATCCCCAGCGGGAAGGCCGGGAACCAACACCCACAACACCTGCAGACAATAAGGGCGGGGGGGAACACCGCCCACCGCGACCCCCACACAACCCTCCGACACAGACGGCACCGCCCCCAGTGAGAAGCAAGGACGGGCCACCACCAAGGACGAAGGAGGACCACTACACCGGACAGGGCTAGCCGCCGGGACTGGTGAGGCACGGCCCGCCCCACACACGATAGCCACAGACCCCAGCCAGGGAAACAGGAGGTGGCGTCAGGGAAAACCCAAACCGGGCCACACCGCGCAGGCCCAGCACAGGAAAGGCGGGGTACCAAGGAGGCCCCTACCCACACGCACGATGCGCAAACCGGACCAAGAAGGGGGAGGTTACGTCGCAAATCCTACCCGGGCATAAGCCGCAACCCCCAGCCCAGAGAAACGGGCAGGAAGAGACGCCCCTATCCTCAAACCCACCACCAACCAAGCAGCCCGCGCCCAAACACACGCGCACCAAACCCCGACTCAAGCAGGCGCGAAACTGTCGCAACCCACACCGACCCACACAAACCGCAAGCCCGGGCCAGGTCCTGAAGAGGGCAGACGGAATTTCAAACCCGGGCACGTACCAAACCCAAATTGCAAGCCAGGAGAATCCAGGAGAGGACGAGCTCCAAACTGAAGCACGCGCGCCACACAACAGTATGACAGCCAGTGTCCATAGCCCGGACACTGAGGCAGCCCGTGCCATGCAGTTGACCCGGCCAAACGAGGTCCCGAGACCGGGGGAAAGGCTGCAATCTAAGGCCGGCGCTGCTTTGGGAGTCGAGGCGGAGTGTGCGACACCCAAGCACCTCGGGACCCACGTGCCAAGAGCAGGCCGCTGGCATGCCTTGGTAACGGGATACGCCAGGAAGTGCGGTGAACCCCTAGGGTTCCGCCCGAAGGAGGGGACGTGCGCAAGCACGGGGAAAAACCCTCCTGGCGTGACACCCTCATCACGCTGGTAGGGGTTAGCCCTCCCGGTGCTGACCGATGCCGCTCTGCGCGGGCCACCAGCCAGGTCCAGCGGGATCTAAACAGCCTCCCTCCTTCAAGTGCGCCGCCTATTCCTGTTCTTCTCAGCGGCAACGCCAGCGGCTACCGTGGGGCGCCTCCACACGACCGAGTGCACCTACGCTACTCTACCCTCCGTCGACTCCCTGCGGGGCCAGTGGACCAGGCCCTCGGGGAAGGGCTCCGCGCAGACCCACTTCGGCAGCTCCTGCAGCTGCGTGTGGGTCCAGAGCTGCAACCACGGTTCACAGGCGGGTCCATGGCCTTGAGCGTGGGCGTGGGCATGGGCGTTGGTGCGCGCAGTTGAGTCATGGGGTCTGGCGGCGGCGTTGTGCCTGGGGGACTCCTCGTAGTCCTGCCCTGTGGGGGTGCGCCGGGAGTCGGCAGGGCGCGGGTGTACGTTGACACGCCGATACGTGGACATGCACTCTGCCTCAGGGTTGGTTTGGGTTGCATGGAGCGGTGGTAACGGGGCCTCTGGTGGACGTGGGCAGACACCCCATGTGGGTAGGCTGGTGGGAACGCTGGTGGTTGCCTCTGGCATTGCTCCGGCCTGTCCTGGGCGGGTGGCCTGTGGGCCCGGTGTGCGGGTTTTCGGGTGGTCCTGTGATGAGGTGTGGATCTGCTATGAAGGTGGTTGCGGCAGCGTCGGTGACGGCAGAGCGCCGCCGTGCTGGGCGCTGCTGCTGCAGTGTCTGTGATGGGAGGGGCTGGAGGTCGTAGAGGCCGTCCGCGGGAGGCTTGGTTTGCGCTCCCGGCTCGGCACTGGGCTTGGGCTTGGGCTTGGGCTTGGCAGCGGGTCTGGGCCTTGGTGTGGCTGCGGGTTTGCGTGGCTGCTTTGTGGTGGCCACCGCAAACGGCCGAGCAAAAACATGCATGGGGTTAGAGGGCACATGGGGGCCTGTACTGCACCCATTCCCCCCCTGGATTGGATGGAATATTGCCCTCCCTGGGGGCCCATGACGAGGGGCGTGCTCCGACCGTGCATCTTCTTCTTTGCACGTCGGGCGTTGGTGTCATGCATGGGGTTGGAGCGCACAAGGGGGCCCGTACTGCACAATTCGCCTTATCCCATCATCAACTTCCTCTTCTTACCACGTGCGTCTTTGGTTGATGTGCAACTCCCTTATGCCCCTCGCCGCCGACACCCATTGGGCCAACCACAACCTTTGTTGCACCCGGCCCGTGTGCTTGGCCTCCCCTTGAACCTGCTCCCACCTCCCCTCGGACACGAACTTTTGGATTTCTCCAAAACGCCCCCGCCCATGAGTAGGGCATAACGCACCTAAGCGGCACGCGCTATGCCTCCAAACAACGGCAAGCGCCAACACAAGGTACCCCAGCTAAGACAATGGCACGAGGAGAGGCTTATTCGTCCGGGCCTCCACCATGGTCGCCACCTCGCGACACACTGCGTCCGGCTTGGTGGAGGGCCGCTTGCCCGGCCTACGTGCCATGCCTCCCCCTCCCAGCAGCCGACCAGGCAACATCCTCCCACATCTCGGCCACGGTCGTGAACTCCATGCCCGCGCCGACACCAGGGATGTCCTCAAGGGGGACGTAGTGTTCTCTTTGATCCAATGTGCCATAATGCATGCGAAAAACAATGCACATAGCACAACACTCCTATTTTTGTTCCTCCGCGCTGAAAACCTTGCATTCCGCTTAGATGGGGACACCGCAAAGTCACCTGGGGGCATTTTGGTGCATCCCGGGACACTCTGAAACAGAGTGCTGAGGTGGGTACATATGTACTCCACCTCGGTATACCCCCCACCCCCCGTCTCACACACGCGCCTGCGCATCATGCTGTCTTGGTGGGCCTCAGAAAACAGGGCATACAGGTGCCCCACACCCGGAGCGCCACGGGGGGCACCCAACCGCTGGAGGGTCAGGGGGTGTCGCCGGTCCACCGAACTCCCCATGCCGTAATACACATCCGGGACCTGGAAGAGCGTGCCATGGCTCGCACTCTCCACCAAATCCTTCATCACGCCATACCTGTACGCCGACTGAGGCTTCCGGCGTACGGCACCCATGGCGGGAGATTTAGGGGGGAGCGCCATAGCGGGAGGTTGGGGAACTGCATCCAAGAGAGCACGAGGAGGCAGGGCACAGTCGTGCTTCGGGGCCGCCTTTGGGGGGGAACGGCCCCCGCGCCCTTCGCGCTTGGTTTGGGCTTGGGGGCGGGGGGCTGGGAGGATGGGGCGACGTCAACCGGAATACTCAATTCTGAGTCAATGTCCACCGGGGCCTTCGGCTCCTCCTCTTTGTCCTCCCCCCCCTCCTCGTCTTGGACCTCCTACCCCTCATCCTCATGGCGTCCCCCCCCCTCCTTATCTTCGGTTTGAGGTTTGAGGTTTGAGGTTTAAATTTTGCAGGTACTAGACGCCTTTCGGCCCCGGGGGGCCACCTGGTCGGGCCAGGTGATATCCTCCCCACCGGGTCCTAGTGGGTGGCCCTCCAAGACGCACCTCCTGCCTGGTGGCGGAGTCCCCCGGGTTCACAGGGCTCGGAGCCCCGTCCCTCCCCGGCTTCCCCGCTTCGCCACTCCCCGGTCAGTGCATCAATTCGCAGCCGTGGCTGCGGGCGCTTACCCACCGCGTCGCCCCCGTAATGCGTGGTCGCCCGGGGCGCCGGTGCCGACGGACCCGTGCTACTGGCTTGTCGCCAGTGGGACCCCCTTTGGCTGGCACGGAGGCTGCCTAGCCTAGGGGTTGGGGCGTGGCGCAGTGCGCCACTACTGCCTTGGCGGGTGCAGTGCCCCATCCGTGTGTGCGCGGCGCTCGCGGCCGGTTCGGGGGGCTCGGGCCGGTACCTGGTGTTGTGTCTCTCCCGTTTCCCCCATCCCGCCCCGCGTTTCCTGCGCTGCGTTTGGCGGGCTGTCCCGTCCGGGTGTCCCATACCCTCGCTCGCTGGTGGGCCATTCCACGCGGTCTGTGCGTTCAGCGTGCTCGGTCCGGTTGCCCTTCTGGTAGTCCCCGCGTGCCCTTTGCGTGTGTGTGCGCTCGCGCTCCCGCAGCGTCCGCCCCCCCCCCCAACTCGGTAGAGTGGCGTGCGCACCTCGCGCGGTCCCGGCACTGGGCGCTGGTAGGGCCGTTCCACGTGGTCTGTGCCCCTCCACGTGTCCTGCGCTGGTCCCTTGTTCCGTCTGGCGTGCCTTGGGGGGGGGAGGTCCGGTCCCGGTTCCCCCCTACCTGGCTGTTGTTGCGAGGGGCGTCTGAGGGTCCCCCTCCCCCGACTGCCCGCCCACTGGGCGGCCTGTTGGGGTCCGCTACCCACGTGCTGTGGGCGCGGGTGTGTGGGTGTGGGGGCCCAACACTATCCCTTTGGCCTGCATGCCCTGTGGGGGCTGCGTGCCGCGGGGGTGGTGTGGTGGGGGGGCGTCCCCGGGGGGGGGGTGGCCTGCCACTGTTCTGAGGGGCGTCTGGTGTCAGGCGCTGTCCCTTCCCCGACCGCCTGTCCTCTGGGCGGGCTGCCGGGGCCCCCTACCTACTGGCTGTGGGTGCGGGGGGGTGCGGGCGTGGGGACCCATCACCAACCCCACAGAGCGCGCTCTTGCGAGCTGGCTTTGGGCGCTGTGGGGGCGGCAGGAGGGCGCCCAGGGGGGGGGCGCCTCCTGCCTGGGTGTGGGGCGTCCGGGTCGGGCGCTCCTCCACCCCCGACTGTCCGCCCTCTGGGCTGGCTGCCGGGGCCCACTACCCACTGGCTGTGGGTGCGGGGGGGTGCGGGCGTGAGGACCCGTCACCAGCCCCACAGCGCGCGCTCTTGCGAGCTGGCTTTGCGCGCTGTCGGGGCGGCATGAGGGTGCCCGGGGGGGCGCCTCTTGCCTGGGTGTGGGGCGCCCGGGGTCGGGCGCTCTCCCACCCTCGACTGCCCGCCCTCTGGGCGAGCTGCCGGGGCCCACTACCCACTGGCTGTGGGTGCGGGGGGGTGCGGGTGGGGGGACCCGTCACCAACCCCACAGCGCGCGCTCTTGCGAGCTGGCTTTGCGCCCTTTTGGGGGCGGCACGAGGGCGCCCGGGGGGGCGCCTCCTGCCTGGGTGTGGGGCGTCCGGGTCGGGCGCTCTTCCACCCCCGACTGTCCGCCCTCTTGGCGGGCTGCCAGGGCCCACTACCCACTGGCTGTGGGTGCAGGGGGGTGCGGGCGTGAGGACCCGTCACCAGCCCCACAGCGCGCGCTCTTGCGAGCTGGCTTTGCGCGCTGTGGGGGCGGCATGAGGGTGCCCGGGGGGGGGCCTCTTGCCTGGGTGTGGGGCGTCCGGGGTCAGGCGATCTCCCACCCCCGACTGCCCGCCTTCTCGGCGGGCTGCCGGGGCCCACTACCCACTGGCTGTGGGTACGGGGGGGTGCGGGCGTGGGGACCCGTCACCAACCCCAAAGCGCGCGCTCTTGCGAGCTGGTTTTGCGCGCTGTGGGGGCGGCATGAGGGTGCCCGGGGGCGGCGCCTCCTGCCTGGGTGTGGGGCGTCCAGGGTCGGGCGCTCTCCGGCCCCCGACCGCCCGCCCTCTGGGCGGGCTGCAGGGGCCCACTACCCACTCGCTGTGGGTGCGGGGGGGTGCGGGCGTGGGGACCCGTCACCAGCCCCACAGCGCGCGCTCCTGCGAGCTGGCTTTGCGCGCTGTGGGGGCGGCATGAGGGTGCCCGGGGGGGGCGCCTCTTGCCTGGGTGTGGGGCGTCCGGGGTCGGGCACTCTCCCAAGCCCGACTGCCTGCCCTCTCGGCGGGCTGCCGGGGCCCACTACCCACTGGCTGTGGGTGCGGGGGGATGCGGGCGTGGGGACCCGCCACCAGCCCCACAGCGCGCGCTCCTGCGAGCTGGCTTTGCGCGCTGTGGGGGCAGCATGATGGTGCCCGGGGGGGGCGCCTCTTGCCTGGGTGTGGGGCGTCCGGGGTCGGGCGCTCTCCCACCCTCGACTGCCCGCCCTCTGGTCGGGCTGCCGGGGCCCACTACCCACTGGCTGTGGGTGTGGGGGGGTGCAGGTATGGGGAATCCGTCACCAACCCCACAGCGCGCGCTCTTGCGAGCTAGCTTTGCGCGCTGTGGGGGCGGCATGAGGGTGCCCGGGGGGGCGCCTCTTGCCTGGGTGTGGGGCGTCCAGGGTCGGGCGCTCTCCCACCCCCGACTGCCCGCCCTCTGGGCGGGCTGCTGGGGCCCACTACCCACTGGCTGTGGGTGCGGGGGGGTGCGGGCGTGGGGACCCGTCACCAACTCCACAGCGCGCGCTCTTGCGAGCTGGCATTGCCCGCTGTGGAAGCGGCACGAGGGCGCCCGGGGGGGGGCGCCTCCTGCCTGGGTGTGGGGCGTCCGGGGTCGGGCGCTCTCCCAACCCCGACTGCCTGCCCTCTGGGCGGGCTGCCGGGGCCCACTACCCACTGGCTGTGGGTGCGGGGGGTTGCGGGCGTGGGGACCCGTCACCAACCCCACAGCGCGCGCTCTTGCGAGCTGGCTTTGCGCGCTGTGGGGGCGGCATGAGGGTGCCCGGGAGGGCGCCTCTTGCCTGGGTGTGAAGCGTCCGGGGTCGGGCGCTCTCCCACCCCCGACTGCCCGACCTCTGGGCGGGCTGCCGGGGCCCACTACCCACTGGTTGTGGGTGCCGGGGGGATGCGGGCGTGGGGACCCGTCACCACCCCGACAGGGCGCGCTCTTTCGAGCTGGCTTTGCGCGCTTTGGGGGCGGCACGAGGGCGCCCGGGGGGGGGCGCCTCCTGCCTGGGTGTGGGGCGTCCAGTGTCGGGCGCTATCCCACCCCCGACTGCCCGCCCTCTGGGCGGGCAGCTGGGGCCCACTACCCACTGGCTGTGGGTGCGGGGGGATGCGGGCGTGGGGACCCGTCACCCACCGCACAGCGCGCGCTCTTGCGAGCTGGCTTTGCGCGCTGTGGAGGCGGCATGAGGGTGCCCGGGGGGGCGCCTCCTGCCTGGGTGTGGGGCGTCCGGGGTCGGGCGCTCTCCCACCCCGTACTGCCCGCCCTCTGGGCGGGCTGCCGGGGCCCACTACCCACTGGCTGCCGGTGCGGGGGGCTGCAGGCGTGGGGACCCGTCACCAACCCCACAGCGCGCGCTCTTGCGAGCTGGCTTTGCGCGCTGTGGGGGCGGCATGAGGGTGCCCGGGGGGGCGCCTCTTGCCTGGGTGTGGAGCCTCCGGGGTCGGGCGCTCTCCCACTCCCGACTGCCCGCCCTCTGGGCGGGCTGCCGGGGCCCAATACCAACTGGCTGTGGGTGCGGCGGGGTGCGGGCGTGGGGCCCCGTCACCGACCCCACAGCGCGCGCTCTTTCGAGCTGGCTTTGCGCGCTGTGGGGGCGGCATGAGGGTGCCCCGGGCAGGGGCGCCTCTTGCCTGGGTGTGGGGCTTCCGGGCTCGGGCGCTCTCCCACCCCCGACTGCCCGCCTTCTGGGCGGGCTGCCGGAGCCCACTACCCACTGGCTGTGGATGCGGGGGGTGGCAGGCGTGGGGACCCGTCACCAACCCCACAGCGCGCGCTCTTGCGAGCTGGCTTTGCGCGCCCTGGGGGCGGCATGAGGGTGGCCGCGGGGGGCGCCCCTTGCCTGGGTTTGGGGCGTCCGGGGTCGGGCGCTCTCCCACACCCGACTGCCCGCCCTCTGGGCGGGCAGTCGGAGCCCACTACCCACTGGCTGTGGGTGCGGGGGGTGGCAGGCGTGGGGACCCGTCACCAACCCCACAGCGCGCCTCTTGCGAGCTGGCTTTGCGCGCTTTGGGGGCGGCACGAGGGCGCCCGCGGGGGGGGCCTCTTGCCTGGGTGTGGGGCGTCCGGGGTCGGGCGCTCTCCCAACCCAGACTGCCCGCCCTTCGGGCGGGCTGCCGGGCTGCTGTGCGTGTGCGTGCCCTGCTTGGCCGGGTCGGGCGGGCCGGCCTCCCGGGCGTGTTTTGGTGCGCCTCACCTTTCTTTTGGCCTTTCTTGCTTCGCTTTCTGCTTGTTTGGCCCCCTCCAGGCTGCGGTTGCCCTGTTTGTGGTTGCTGTTTTTTTTTTCTGTTTCTTTTCCCCTTCTCCCCCTCGCTGCGCCCCCGTTGTGTCCTGCATTGCGTGTTTTCCGGCCCTGGGTGCCTTGGCGTCTTTCCCCCCCCCCCCTTTTTTTTTTCCCTCCCCCCCTCTCTGTGCGCCTCGTTGTCTCCTGCTTTGCGTGTTTTCCTGCCTGGGTTGCCCTGGGCCTTGGCGTCTTGTTGCCCCCCCCCCTTCAATATTTTCTTTTGTTTTTTTTGCCCCCCCCCTCCCTGTTGTCTCTGGCGTTTCTTGCTTTCCGGTGGCCTTTGGCCTCTGCGCCCCCCCCCCCTTTTTTTTTCCTGTCCTGCTGCTTTTTTTTCCTGCTCCGCGTCTGCTGTCTGTGTTCTGGGGTGTCGTGCTGTGTGTTCCCCGTCGTGCCCGTCTGTTGTGCTGTGCGCGTCGTCTGTGCTGTTTCTGGTGGCCGGTGTTGTTGGTTCCTGGTGTCGCTGCCTTTTGTTGGGGGTCTGCTGGTGGCTCTGGTTGCCCGGCGTTGTCGTTTGGTGGTGTGTGTCGGCTCTGCTGCCCGTGTCTGGTCTGGCCGTCGCTCGGCGTCCTCCCTGAGGTGTCCCTTTCCCCTGTGCTGTGTCCTGTGGCGCTGTGCTGCCGTGTGGTGCTGTGCTGTTGTGCCCTGTCTATTTTGTTTTGTTTTTCTCCCTGCTGGTGGCGCTGGTTTCCTGTTTTTCCCCGTTGGTTCTGGGCTCCGGGCTGGTACCGGGTCGTTTCTGTTTCTGTGCTCTGCCTGTGCGGTGCTGTGCTGGTGTGCCTGCGCCGTTGCTCTCTGTTCGGTGCTCTCTTGCCCTTGCGGGGCTGGCTGGTGTTTTGTGTTGTTGCCTGTTGTGTTTGTGTGTTTGCTGTTGGGCCTGGCTGTCCTCTGTTGTCTCCTGGTGGGTCCTGGTGGCTCCTGGTGTCGTGTCTCGGTGGCGTGCTGTGGTGTGTCCCGGGGTGCTGTGCTGCCCCGTGTTGCTGCGCGTTGTGCCGTCTGGCGTTGCGTTGCTGTGCGCTGTGTTGTTTCGTTTTGCTCTGTTTGGTGCTGCCGCGCGCTGTGTTGTGTCCTGGGGCGCTGTCCTTCGTCTTGGGGTCCTGTGCCTTCTGGCGCCGTGTTTTGTCTTGTCCCCCCGCGCTGTGTGTGTTGCGCTGTGGTGTGTCGCTGCGTGGTGTTGTTCGCCGTTGTGCTTTGTGCCGTGTGCGCCCTGGGGTGTCGTGTTGTGCGTTTCTTGTCGTCTCCGCCCTGTGCAGTGTTGCTGTGTGGCCCGCTGTCCCTCGGTGCCCTGCTTCCCTGTGCTGTGCCCCGTGGTGCTGCTCTGCCGCGTGGTGCAGTGGTGTCCTGTCCTGCCGCCTTGTTGGGTTTGTTTCTTGCGTGGGTGTGGTTGTACCTACTTGAAAAACCGCTGCAAAATTTCGTAAAATGTTTTTTTCCTCTTTTTTTGGCTTTTTAAAATAAAATAAAATTATACACGACCCAACACACTCGCGTGCAGTAAGACCATGTTCGCTGCTGTGCCCTACGTGCTACCCGTCGTTCTTGATGTTCTCGGCCTTGTTCTTGTGCGTGGCGTCATGGAGCGTGTTGGTGTCCATTGCTAAGGGTTAACCGCGTTCCCCCAGGGCCGCCGCCTGAGCTGCAGGGCAAGGGGAGTGATGAGCACGAGAGTGGGGAGGGAGGTGCATGGAGAAGAAGGAGAAAAAGGCGACAGGGCGCGACGTGAGGGGTCATGGCGAGTTATGGAAAATTTTCGAGTTTTACGCGCTGCTCCTGATGCGTTTTTCTTTGCGCCTATAGCGAGTTAGACTACAGCAAGGACGGCGTTGGGGTCCTACGAGCGTTACGGTGCCTACGGCGTTAACTATTCACCTATTTCACGTCGAAGAATTTTTTGTCGCCTTTTTACGCGTTTCGCAGCGCACTTTTTGGCCTAAGCGTTTCTTATGCTAATTAGCTTTATTTTCAGCTATTCAGAAATTTTTTTCGTAGTATTTTACCTATGCTTTTATTTCGTTCTGGGACAGGGGCCCAGCGCGCGCGACGCAAACGAAGCTTTGTCACATCATCCTTATTCTCAGCCCCCTCCCCCTCCACCTCTTAGGCCCCCCCCCCCTGGTCTTCGGCACCCCCCACCCCCTCCTCCCCCACAAGAATATGTGCGCGCTCCGATTCCTGCAGCCGCACCTCGTAGCCAGCGACGTCGTCAGCCGACCACGCACAGAGGCGGAGATGTTCCCCCCGTTACTACACTCCCTCCGCGTGTTGGTGCGCCCGCACCCTCACGTCCCCTAGGTCCCCCTTGTCCCAAAAGCTTTTGCGCATCGCCCGGCCCAATGGGTGCGCGGGGAGCGGGAGGGTCTCGCAGGGCACCTCCCACTCCAACTCCTCGTTTGCCCATTCCTGCGCGACCTTGACGGTCGCGAAGTAGAAAAACCCGAACAAAAAATGTTCGGGTATGCCCCGCTCTCCCACCCTCAGAACATCGCGTAGTGCTCCTGGCTCTTTTTGCTGTTCTTTTTGGCGTTCCAAAAAGCACTAATGGTGACTTGAGGGCAATACCATTCCCCCATGAAGGTGTTGCCCTCCTTGCAACCCACAACCACTGGCCAGGGGGGCCCATGTGGGGGGCAATGGGACCCTGGGTCGCCTCTTCACAAGAGGGGGAACACTGCCAGACCAGGCGCACGATGTACGTGTCACTCGGGCCCGTGCTTTGGCGGCGGGGGAACACGGCCTTCGGGACCTTGACGTTGGCGTCGAATGTCTCCCAAACACTGAAATGAGCTCGCAGTATTTGGGGTCGGCGAGGGCCAGCACCTGCCCATCCTTTATGGTGCTGACTAATGCTACAAAAGGGATACTGCCGTAAAGTGTGCCAACAACAGGAGAGGGGCGCTCCTAAACCCCACTGCAAGCTCATGTCACCTAACACAAACAACACCCAAACCCCTTCCTATACATATATGGGCCGGAAACAGACCATTGCGAAGACCTCAAAGACAAGGGGCACTCACTGACTACCGCCAGGCGGTACAAGGGGCGGCCCGCCACCTCCCGCCCAGGGACAAGGCGCTATGGGTGGCCTTGTGGCGCTCCGCAGGCGCAGAGTGGACGGAAGTCTTCTGCTTTGGGCTGGTCCCATCCTCACACCATTTTTTTCGCCGAGCACGATCCCCATTTACAGCCTAGTACGTGGTCAGGGGTTTGCTCCGGCTCCATTGGGCAGCGAACATCACGCCCACAGCCCCCCCACTCCCACAGCGTCGAGGTACATGCATTGGTTCGTATTTCTTGTATATCGTGCGTTCCCCCTTGCCTTTCTTCAGGATTTTGCTCTGTCCTGCAGAGATTGACACGCCCCTACCCTTATATACTACACCTACCACACAGGATCACGAGGAATGACTGAAGGGAATGCGGGACATGTGGCGGCAAACGTCAACGGGGTGAGAGGGCGCCTGTGTACCATACACTAAGGGTATGCCACACAATGCCAGTGGGGACACCTGTAAAACGCAAGCACCCAAAAGGCTGCCTTGCTCATGCATGCATTCGCACATTACATTCCTACAAAATCAGATCTTTTTATAATAAAAATCAGTGCTTTTCCGAAAGAAAACAATGCACAAATCAGTGCGCACGCGTGCCATGCAGTGCCCAAAAAGCGGCATCTGCACAGCAACGCGACAGGATAATATATGGGGTTATGTAACATACATGTGTCAGTACAGCCAAGTACTGAGCACGATACCTTAATGACAAAATAGCAGTAAACATAACGAACCGAATCCTAGGGAAAACACAGGCTTTCAGGCTTGTCCTGTCCTGTCCTGAGCTCCCCTTTACACTCCCCCCCCAAGCCCACACATACCCTGATGTGTGGCTGAGACCCCAAAACAAAAGGGTGCGAAGGGTTTTACCATAGGGCTGGGAAAAGCTCAGACAGAGCTGGGTGGGTGTAAAGCGCAAGCACCCAAAAGGCTGCCTTGCATGTTTACACTCCCCCCCCCAGGCTCAGCACTCCCCAAATGAGTTGCTGACCCGAGAAAAAAATAGCAAAACATGCAGGCCTTAACCTACAATAATATACAGATATTATTGTCTGTGATCTGGCTATTTCTACCCATTCCAGGTAAAAACAGCTACTATCTATGTGCAGATCATGCTAGTGGAATACCACTGGTACCATAGATAGTTTTACCCTCCTGAAAGGGATTTCTGTCACAAGACAGTGCCCTAGGGGAGTGGTTAGGTGGTGTTTCAACCTATACCCAGTCAAACTCCTCAAAGGGTGTAAAAACCTGATAAGTGCTCATGGCACACAGCCTGGAGTGCTCATGGCAAAGGAAAAACATAGTATTTTTATACTAAAAAAAAACCTCTGCTTTTTCCAAACAAAAGCAGGCATACAAAAAGAAAAGACACTCTGCTCACAAGCAGGCAGGTGCAAATCAAAACAAATGAAAAACCGAGTAAACAAGAGTTCACTCAAAGTACAGAGCAGGATGTACCCCACCACTGCTCAGTAAAGTACAAAAAAAGTATCAACAAAAAAAAAAAGGCAAAGGCATATGTCAGTGCCTGCACACAAGGCGCTTGGCGCCACCTGTAGGCCAAAAAAAGGCTTCGTTGACAAAGTCAACTTTTGGATGCATTGTAATTTACATCACATTCTGCCATCTGTGGCAGATATATACCCCCTAGGACCCTGTCATAAGTAGGGCTGTGTTAAATTCAATCCAACTGAATTTATAGTTTCGATTTAGGAAGATTTAACACCGATTTAACATTGTTAGATTTAACACCGATTTGCGGCGCTTGCCGCATGTGCATCAAAAACGTCAACTCAACAAATTTGGTGAAACACCACTATTGAGGCCCTTTACACTCATAGTAAATGTTGCTTTCCACATAGCTCCTTACATTCATGCATAGTGCAATGTTTGGAAAGTACACCACATCTCTATATAGCACCTTGTGCCTCCATGTGTGTTTCCTTCTTAGAATTGCATTCAAGGCATGGACCGTAGTGCTATCTTTGATCCTCTTGGATTAGAGCAGTTCCTATTTCAAGCGACTCAAAGTACTTCACTTACATCTCCTAGTGTTGTGGACACATTGCCCAACTTTTTTGTAGGATCTCCAAATCGACGCCACCTCTTATCACTAGTAAATGAAAAAGTTTACGGTTCTACCCACCACATCAATAAAATGGCACAAGAGCTGAAAAAGAAGCAGCAACTCTGTACCCCAGAGGAAGCCGTGAAGTTGGTTGTGGACCTTAGGGTACCACGCCGCCGTTATCCAATTCTACAAAAGTATATCACCACATTTGGTCAAGCTTTCCGCCACACCACTGGTGTGCAATGGTACCCCCAACTACCCTCCAGGGAGAAGTTTTCGGAGGCATGGACTCTTCAAGTGGGCCGTATGCAGTTGGATCAAGGGGTCATTTGCCAGGAACAAGGGGCTATTGGTATTTCATGGCCACTCCAGAAAGCCCTAGACTATATTGCTGGGCCACCAATTTTTCACAAGGACTTGGACCATTCGCTGCCTCTATCCCTTATAGTCCGTGGGGATGCATTCCCCATTGCAGGAACCAACTGGAGCCAAATCAGTATTACTATGGCAAATTTCGGGGACATGGCCCGCAACCTATCCCATACATTCATCATATCAATTGCCTATACTGGTGACAAGAGCGCCACCCTACTTGCCAAACTATGGAAGAGAAATATAGAGGTTTGTACTGTTAAACTGAACAAGTTGCATTCAATTTGCTAAATTTAACACCGTCCACTAGACAAAACAAAGCATTCTCAAAAGCACAACCATAGTCATTTTCGCCTGTTTCAGAAGCTTCAAGAGATTATTGACAAAAAGGAAGCTCTCTGGAATGGACAAGTTGTTCCTGCTGATGTCTGGTGGGGAGGAGATGAGCCATGGTTACGGCGTTGGCTAGGGCTTTCTGAAACATGGCAAGTGGGGTCTATATACACCTTTGCTTGGTGGAACCGTCTAACCTCCCAATGGGAGGATAAACAAACATGGCGTTCATGGCAACAGGAGGCCCGCTACAGGGCAAATAACCTACCAGTGGTGCAGGGAAAGCGGGGGTGTATAAGTGAACCAGAAATCCGTAGTCAAAGGGGTCGCATGGTGCAATGCATCTTGCATGGTCTCATGGGCATAGGGAGGTTGGTTTGTACATTTGTCGAGGACCAGGTGGATGACTATGGTTCATCAAAAGGGAAGGCAGTAGCAAAAATTCTTAGAGTGTGTCGTTTGAGGTGGCAACTTGGCCGTACGCCAAAGCCAACTGGGGAAGGGACATGGCGGTTGCTTCTTTTTGCGTGGCCGAAGTTGGTAAAGTGGTTTGGCCTTGAGGGTGCACCAGCAGATATAGCAGTGCGGGACATGACAAGCCTTTTGAGAAGGCTATATAGTACATGGGCAAGTGATAGTGCAATGGCAGAATGTAAAGAGATTTCAGGTAGGTTCCGCCAAGAAATTGCACCGCGGTCAGCTTCTCACTATCTACTCTTCTTTGAAGAGATTTGATTGAGATAATTCCAGCGAAGAAGACGAGGGTTGAAGTGGTCGAATATTTACTTCATGTGCGCAGTGCTCTCTATTTTACCATGGAAACAGAAGCCTTCGTCCGAGCTTTCCGTGCTGCCCTGCACGAGACAGCACCCACCAAAGCTGCACCAGCACCAGTCACACCAGAGCTGCCCATGGTCAACGGATATCCCAGCCAGGTATGGATGGTTTCTGTGGTTCATGAAAAATAGGTGCCTGCGGCGGGAAATATGGCAATTAGCGTTGCAGTTTAAATTTAACGAATTTAGCGTTGAATTGCATCCTCCTGTTTTCAACTTAGCGGATTTAACGTTAAATTGAAGCGATCTGGCGCGATCTGGCGACATCGTAAATCTCTGGCCTTCTGCAGTGTTAAACTGAACGTAAATCGATTAAATTGAACCCCGGTTTCGGATTTGCGGCAATTTAACACCATTTGCCACACACATCTCTATCAAGGCAAGCTGACTGGTGTCACGCTAACACGTGGGTGCGGCGCGCGCAACAGCTGCCAGCTGGATACAAACACGGCAGGAAACACGGCAGCTCCATATGCACGGGATGTGTTCGCAAGTTGTTTGCAATCAATGTCAAATCGAGAGGACCCGGCCTGGATAATTGAAGACATATGGATCAGCCCGAGAGGCCTGCAGTTCTCAATGAGTCATCCTCAAACGAAACCGCAAACAGTCAACGTTGATGACCTGCTCGGACTCCTTCATTCACACCCACCATGGGGTTTGAGGATCCTGAAGGCTCTGGAGTGCTATGCGGAGGAACGGCGTGCAGAGGTATGTAGATCAGCGTGAACGGCACTGTCAGTCCTGTACCAGGTTCTCCTTACCACATTGTGATCCCTAGTGCATGAGGTTTGAGCGTGACAACAAGAGACCACTGGGGAAAGCAGCATGGTGGCGCAGCATCAGCGAGTTCGTGCAGTTGGGGTGGACTTTCATGTTCAATTGAAGTAAATCCGGTGAAATCGGTTAAATTTACAATGTTGCTGTGCAATTTAACATGTTAGGAAACTCGAAAATTCCGTGCAAGATGTCAAAGAATGTGGTGACCCATGTGTAAAGCACATGTCAGATGGGACTGCCGTCTTTGGACATGCATTGAATGCTTCCCAAGGAGTCGTTTTTCAGGGTACCAAAATCCATGGCCCACTCCAGTGGCATGGTGAAAGATATGCTCTTGTCTTCTACAGCAGATTCACAGCTGCAAACACCTCAACCCACATCAGGGAGGAGCTCCTTCGGCTCAAGTTCCCCTTGTAACAAGACACCAGTGCACTTGTTGCATCCATTGCTACGTGTTTCCTGTAGGACGAACCCAGGGCCCCAGCCAAGGAGCGACCTGAAGTGGAGTTGAAAGATTTGGTGAAATACTACGTGCCGATGCGCATGGAAGGCAGCTCTCCACCAAACTGGGAAGTGGTTTTTGGCTATGACATTTCGAAATTCAAGGGCTACAATGTGGACGAGGGCAGTGCTGGTGAATGGAAACGGGCAAAGAAGAGTGGCTATCTGATGCTTCTAATGCCTCCTCAGTTTCCCGAGGAAGTCAGCAACGCCTTTGTTGCATGCCGCAGAGCAGACTGTGAGGACACAGAGGCAGAAGCTACAGCGCGCTGCAAGAAGTACAAAGAGGAGTACTCGTTGAAAGTAAAGATTCCGAGTCCAGCAAAGGAGAATGAGGAGTCCTTGAACAGCGCTGATGGTGATGAAGATGGGGTTGATAATGAGTAAAATGGATTAATGTAAAGATTTCATATTGTTTTAATATGTGCATTTCTGTTTTGCGTTTTCTTTGTGTTCATAGACACATGGAAATAGTGCATTCAATGTGAGGAACACCATGTTCAATTGAACGTTCAATCTGCACCGCCATCGATAAACAACGTGGTGTTTGGACTTGGTGTACCGTGACTCCTGGGCTTGAGGCTTTGCTTCGCTAGGACCAAAGAGGACAAGAGCATAGTCAATAATTTTGATTTTGAAAAGGAAATTTGGTGAAAAATGGGCACATTTTGGGTTTTTTTGAACCTTTTTAATGTATGCACAATAGCTTGATAAATTTAACATTTTTGTTAAATTGAACTGGCCTGTAGTTGCATTGAATTTAACACAGCTCTGGTTATCACAAGGTCCCAGGGCACAAGGCGCTCACAGCGCCAAAAGCTGACAAAGAAAGCGCTGCAAGCGCTCGCAAATTGAACAACGCTCACGGCTGCAAACATACTGCGCTTTTGTAGCGCACAAAACTGCAATGGGATCGTTTGATCTACTCTCAAAACAAATCCTTGTTTTGATTTTCGTATGCTTGTTGATGTCGAAATTGAGTTGGTGATGGTCTCCATTTGTTTGTCTACCTTGCTTGCTAATTCCTCAAGTCTGTCGTATGATTGCTTCAATGAAGTATGAAACCCCATGAGGTCTTGGTGAAGTTTCCGAAATTGTTGATCATTTTGTTGATGGTTATGATCCACTATTTTCCGGAGGCCTCTCCCTTCGTTGAGCACACCAAAGGCATTGCGCTTCAGCCAGCGCGCCAACGGCAAAAGCAGCGCGCTTTAAAGAGCACTGCTCAGTCCCAGACGGGATTCCCTTGGTTCTCCTTGGAGTTCACCACAGACTGCCCCCACATGTCTCGCGTAGGGCACTCGGTCTTCTTCTCACTTGTACCTCGGCATGCGCGACCTTGGATTGAGTTTAATACCTCAAAGAACTTGGCTATAGCGCGGCGACGCTGCACAGCTCGTCCTGCTCGCTGTCCCCTTTGTTTGGGCCTCTCGACGTTCGACGACTGATTTGTGGAGCTCCTTCGCTGCTGAACTCCACCAGGATCTCCCGAAGTTAATGTCCACGCGTCAAAATCATCCAAACTCGCTTGTAACTCGTCCGTTCGGCACTCAGTCACTTGGGATTCGTTCTGCCGGCGCTTTGTCACACTTGAAACGGGCCTTGGTTCTTGCTTCTCGACGAACTTGTTCCATTTGTTCGTTCTGACGGACACAGAGGGCGAACAGTTACCCAACAGTTCCACAACTTGTCGGAGGTCACTTAAGGATCGCTTCAAGGAATTTTCCAACGAGGTCTCCAACTTCGCCAACACACCCGAGTACTCAGACGCTTTGTTCTTGCTCGGCGGCGCATTCGATTTTGCGGTGTTCTTCTTTGGCATTGGCTTGCTGGAATCCGCCAGCTCCTTCAATGAGCGCTCCCCTGGTTCCTTCAGTTCGTTCGGCGGCGTACTTGTCTGCCCCGAATTCAACGAAGGCTGGAACAACCGGCAATAGAGCTTTTGAAAAATGTGGCCAAAGTTCGCGTACCTCTTCGCGCAGATGACTTGTTGCTCATACCTGAGACTTTGCCTTATTCGTTCTTCCTCTGCGACGAGTCGTTGCACTGCTGTGATGGCGGCGGCTTCAGTACATCGTGGCACTTCTGTTACTCCACTTGAAAGGCGCTGCGGCGGCGGTGTTGTCCTGGGCGGGGCTGGCGCTGGTCTGGACGGCGCCTTGATGGTATCTTGATTGACGGCTCGGCCGGGCGGGAGACTCCTGTGATTGCACTCCTCACTCTTATTGATCTTATCTGCAGCTACAGGCAAAGGCAAAGAAACGTCGTGTTTATCTGTTGAATATTTCAAGACCTCAGAGTTTTGTTTCGGCCAGTATTTTCCCATGACTTCAGAATTTTCAAACCTCTCATTTTGAATCTCCTGCAGTCCCATTTTGAAAACCTTGAAACGACGCCCTTCTTGTAATTGCCGCACGCAATGAATCAAATCAGTTGATCAATCTTGACTTGGTGATACGGAGTGATTCAACAGATAAGCCGTTTCATGGCCTAAACAATAATGGACGCTCAGCACAATACATACACTGTAAACATGCTAAAATCCTACAAAATCAGATCTTTTTATAATAAAAACAAAGCTTTTCAAAAGCTGCTTCTATGCACAAATCTGTGCGCGCGCGTGTTCTGCAGTGCCCAAAAAGGCGGCATCTGCGACGCACCACAGCAAATAACTTATATGGGGCTATGTCATGCACAACAAACAAAAATCAGACATAATTGCCTTAATCCTGACCCTGCCAAATGCTGAGGTCCACAGAAGAAATCAACCTGGTTCTGTCCTGTCCTGAGCTTTCCTTTACACTCCCCCCCCCAAGCCGGCACATACCCTGATGTGTGGCTGAGACCCCAAAACAAAAGGGTGCGAAGGGTTTTACCATAGGGCTGGGAAAAGCTCAGACAGAGCTGGGTGGGTGTAAAACGCAAGCACCCAAAAGGCTGCCTTGCATGTTTACACTCCCCCCCCAGGCTCAGCACTCCCCAAATGAGTTGCTGACCTGAGAAAAAAAAAGCAAAACATGCAGGCTTTAACCTACAATAATATACAGATATTATTGTCTGTGATCTGGCTATTTCTACCCATTCCAGGTAAAAACAGCTACTATCTATGTGCAGATCATGCTAGTGGAATACCACTGGTACCATAGATAGTTTTACCCTCCTGAAAGGGATTTCTGTCACAAGACAGTGCCCTAGGGGAGTGGTGAAGTGGTGTCTCAACCTATACCCAGTCAAACTCCTCAAAGGGTGTAAAAACCTGATAAGTGCTCATGGCACACAGCCTGGAGTGCTCATGGCACAGGAAAAACATAGTATTTTTATACTAAAAAAAAACCTCTGCTTTTTCCAAACAAAAGCAGGCATACAAAAAGAAAAGACACTCTGCTCACAAGCAGGCAGGTGCAAATCAAAACAAATGAAAAACCGAGTAAACAAGAGTTCACTCAAAGTACAGAGCAGGATGTACCCCACCACTGCTCAGTAAAGTACAAAAAAAGTATCGACAAAGAAAAAGAAGGCAAAGGCATATGTCAGTGCCTGCACACAAGGCGCTTGGCGCCACCTGTAGGCCAAAAAAAGGCTTCGTTGACAAAGTCAACTTTTGGATGCATTGTAATTTACATCACATTCTGCCATCTGTGGCAGATATATACCACAAGGCACTCACAGCGCCAAAAGCTGACAAAGAAAGCGCTGCAAGCGCTCGCAAATTGAACAACGCTCACGGCTGCAAACATACTGCGCTTTTGTAGCGCACAAAACTGCAATGGGATCGTTTGATCTACTCTCAAAACAAATCCTTGTTTTGATTTTCGTATGCTTGTTGATGTCGAAATTGAGTTGGTGATGGTCTCCATTTGTTTGTCTACCTTGCTTGCTAATTCCTCAAGTCTGTCGTATGATTGCTTCAATGAAGTATGAAACCCCATGAGGTCTTGGTGAAGTTTCCGAAATTGTTGATCATTTTGTTGATGGTTATGATCCACTTTTTTCCGGAGGCCTCTCCCTTCGTTGAGCACACCAAAGGCATTGCGCTTCAGCCAGCGCGCCAACGGCAAAAGCAGCGCGCTTATAAGAGCACTGCTCAGTCCAAGAAGGGATTCCCTTGGTTCTCCTTGGAGTTCAACACAGACTGCCCCCACATGTCTCGCGTAGGGCACTCGGTCTTCTTCTCACTTGTACCTCGCCATGCGCGACCTTGGATTGAGTTTAATACCTCAAAGAACTTGGCTTTAGCGCGGCGACGCTGCACAGCTCGTCCTGCTCGCTGTCCCCTTTGTTTGGGCCTCGCGACGTTCGACGACTGATTTGTGGAGCTCCTTCGCTGCTGAACTCCACCAGGATCTCCCGAAGTTACTGTCCATGCGTCAAAATCATCCAAACTCGCTTGTAACTCGTCCGTTTGGCACTCAGTCACTTGGGATTCGTTCTGCCGGCGCTTCGTCACACTTGAAATGGGCCTTGGTTCTTGCTTCTCGACGAACTTGTTCCATTTGTTCGTTCTGACGGACACAGAGGGCGAACAGTTACCCAACAGTTCCACAACTTGTCGGAGGTCACTTAAGGATCGCTTCAAGGAATTTTCCAACGAGGTCTCCAACTTCGCCAACACACCCGAGTACTCTGACGCTTTGTTCTTGTTCGGCGGCGCATTCGATTTTGGGGTGTTCTTCTTTGGCATTGCCTTGCTGGAATCCGCCAGCTCCTTCAATGAGCGCTCCCCTGGTTCCTTCAGTTCGTTCGGCGGCGTACTTGTCTGCCCCGAATTCAACGAAGGCTGGAACAACCGGCAATAGAGCTTTTGAAAAACGTGGCCAAAGTTCGCGTACCTCTTCGCGCAGATGACTTGTTGCTCATAACTGAGACTTTGCCTGATTCGTTCTTCCTCTGCGACGAGTCGTTGCACTGCTGTGATGGCGGCGGCTTCAGTACATCGTGGCACTTCTGTTACTCCACTTGAAAGGCGCTGCGGCGGCGGTGTTGTCCTGGGCGGGGCTGGCGCTGGTCTGGACGGCGCCTTGATGGTATCTTGATTGACGGCTCGGCCGGGCCGTAGACTCCTGTGATTGCACTCCTCACTCTTATTGATCTCATCTGCAGCTACAGGCAAGGGCAAAGAAACGTCGTGTTTATCTGTTGAATATTTCAAGACCTCAGAGTCTTGTTTCGGCCAGTATTTTCCCATGACTTCAGAATTTTCAAACCTCTCATTTTGAATCTCCTGCAGTCCCATTTTGAAAACCTTGAAACGACGCCCTTCTTTTCATTGCCGCACGCAATGAATCAAATCAGTTGATCAATCTTGACTTGGTGATACGGAGTGATTCAACAGATAAGCCGTTTCATGGCCTAAACAATAATGGACGCTCAGCACAATACATACACTGTAAACATGCTAAAATCCTACAAAATCAGATCTTTTTATAATAAAAACAAAGCTTTTCAAAAGCTGCTTCTATGCACAAATCTGTGCGCGCGCGTGTTCTGCAGTGCCCAAAAAGGCAGCATCTGCGACGCACCACAGCAAATAACTTATATGGGGCTATGTCATGCACAACAAACAAAAATTAGACATAATTGCTGTAATCCTGACCCTGCCAAATGCAGAGGTCCACAGAAGAAATCAACCTTGTTCTGTCCTGTCCTGAGCTTCCCTTTACAACACCATAGAAGAATGCCGACCCCCCCCCTCCCTGCAGGGTGAGACTGGCGATATCTTTATGAGGTGCCCGTTGTTGTTGCGATAGTGTGTAATCTACCCTTGTGTGTTCTGTTGCAGATCTCCAACAAGCCCTACGGGGCCCAAGGGGGCAACAAACCAGCAAGGCACACCAAACGCCCAGAGCCGAAGATGAGGAGTGAGGTCCAGCTCAGCACCAACGCAAGCGACCAAGAGCAGAAGGAATTATAATTGAAGAGCCCTCCGCGTGTACATACTAAGTGGCTTAGCGTGACACTGTAGAATGCAGTTTGACGTAAAATATTGTGCTGCTTGGTTGTACTTGTGTCTGGTTGCACAGGGGCAGGGGACAGACTCCAGACCCCCCCTATGGCAGTGAAAACAGCCCGGTGCGGACACTGCAGGCAAACCTAACAGGATTTCTTCAGCCAAAATTTCCTGACAGGTACACATTTTTTACTTTTTGACAGATTTTCCTTGATTATCTTTTTTCGATTTTTGACGGGATTTTCTGTGACAGGCCGCATCAGAATACAAGTGCGCGCCAGATCCCGCGCCAGATAGTCGCTGACGACAGAAGAGAGATAAAGAGAGAAGTAAACATTGGACGTGTGTTGAGTGTGCAAAAGATTTTTCGGCATGCAGGAATGTAGATGTAATATATTTTAAGTTTTGGTGTTGCATGCCAGCATGTTTCTCCTGCAGGCATGCAAATGGACGGCTGTTGTGTTATATGACTTACGAAGATGCAGAATGAACTACCATGAACAAAGGTCATAGAGCTGCCCTTTTGTGCTCGCAGGGACATTCAGAAAAAAGTGGACGGGGAGATTGGGAAGATTTCGTGACGAGATTTTGGAGAGCAAAAATCACGTGATAGGATAGAGAGACAAGAACGAGTCCACTAACACCGACCCCACTACCAGCCGGCCCCCCACCCGCACAGCGGCGCCCCACGCGGCCCCGTCCCCGCAGCATGGGAGCTTTCGTGGTGGGGGGGGCGGTGCTCCGCGTCACGGACGCGGAGGCCAACATCTGGCTGCCCCAGGCCCTCTGCGCTGCCCTCACCCACTGGCCCCAACCCCCACGCAAGCGGCGGCGCAGGTAACGGACATGCCCAGCGACAATGGTCCGGCGCCCAGCAGGCCGGGCCCCGGACCCCAGGTGAATGACACGGGGGGGTGGGAGCGGACCAACGGCGCGGGACACCCCCCCGGCAGGCCTGGTCCCCCAATCCTGAGACCCCCCCCCACCCCCCCCGCAGTCCGGACAACAAGAGGACACGCGCCGCCCCCGGTCGGGGAGACGGCGGTGACCATGGACGCGCGGACGGGAGCTTCACTGACCCACAGACCGCTAACCACTGGCCGCTGACCCAGACCACCGCCCCCGGCACCCCCCGCCCCCCCCCCTTCCCCACCCGCCGGTGCCACGTGAGGAGGTGACGGAGACCAGACGGCAGGGGGGGTTGTGGGTGAAGGCCTGCACGACGGCCCGACGCCCGGTTGCCGGAAGGGGGGCAGGAGAGGAGAGCGGGCCAGCAGCCCGGAGTACCCCCCCTGCCGGGCACACACCCCTGGAATCCGAGGCCAGCCCCCCGTCCCTCTCCCCCCCCCCTCCTGCCAACGGCTAACCCCCCGGAGCGAACGGCCACAGGGGAGGCCGGGGCCGAGACAGTCAAGCCACCCCCCTGCAGCCATCGGCGCGAAGCACAGGGAGACCAAGGGGGGACAGCAGGGAGCCCAGGCGCGAACCTGCCCCCCTCCCCCCCTCTTCCCCTGAAGCCCACAGACAGCCGGAGGCCAACCACAGGGACGCTAGCCCCGCACCCCCCTCCGCCGGACAAGGGGAGGCCGCCCCCGCCGAGAGGGCCGCGGCACCCGGGAAGGGGCGCCACTGGGCCCGTACACCGCGCGCCCCCCAGTCTGACGCCCCCGCGCCTTCACGGTGCCCGCGACATGCCAGTGGTCCTGCACCGGCGCACAAGCGCAACCCGCGGACAGCGTCCAGGCAGCGGCAGGACGACACGAGCCGGTGCAGTATGAGGGCCTCCAAGGACGGGGCAACGCCGATGAGGCCCGCTTCGGTGCCTGCCCGAGGGGGGCAGAGGGGAGGACCGAGGCAGAGCAACCCCTCACCCCGCGCCCCCCGGGGCCCCCCAACCGAGCCCCCGCAGGAGGGCGGGACATCAACTGCTTCCCCCACCTCCAGCAGACTGACCCACCAGCGGCCCGCCGGGCCGCGCCCGGCGCCTGGGGATGCGAAAAAAACCTGGCCGAGCAGGCGGCAGGGGGGGATGCCTGGCGCCACGCTGACGGCCGTGGGGGGGGGGGCCTAGCCAGGAACTACAAGTCACCCCTCGCGGACGCCGGCGGACCGGGCCAGGGGACCGGAGAGGGGCGGGGAGGAACCACGGCGCGACCCCCCCCCCTCTCTCCAGCCCCCCCCCTCCTCAGCCCGCGGGATGCTGAAGGCGGGCCCAGGGTGCGTCGGCCCTTTACCCGCCCTGCCGGGCCTGGGGGGTCCCCCGCCCGAGAGGGCCGCGACACCCTGGGGGGAGCGCGGTTAGGCCCGTACGCTACGCTCCCCCACACCGCTCCTGCAGTGACCCCTGCTACCGGGGTCGGTACGTGGACATGAAACGGAACAGTATGGAGACCACGCCCTCCATGAGCTAGGTCCTAAGCGCTATTCCTGCAATGCCCTTCCTGGGTTTTCATCCGAACTCCGAGAATTTTCCGCCTGTGGGTCACACTTGCGTCGATTCCTCAAGATTTTCTAGGGATCTGCGTGATTCTTCTGGATAAATCTACTGATTAAGATCGAGGCCACCGATTGATATAGAAAGATCCAGGTTATGGTGGTAGAGATAATGAGATACACCGCTGGCAACAGAGTCAAGAGAGTGCCCTCGTTTGAGCGCTACATAGGACGAAGTCTTGTAAATCGTGGTTCTACAGGTAGCTACAGACGCCTACCTGCCCATGAACCGCTAGTTTCTCCCAAAGCCATTGCCAGCGCCCCCAAGCCGTACCCACCGGAGGCCGCCTTCTCCGAGGGGAGGCCGCATCCCGTCCGCCCCAGGCGCCCAAGCGTACGCCGCCGGGCATCACGCTGCAACCAGCGCACTACGCACCTACAGACCCTTCAGGTGCCAGACCTGTACCGAAACCACAAACACCTCCAACACAAACCCAAGCCCCCCAAGCCAGAACCCGATCGGACCCCGGACTGGGTGGCGGAGAACGCCCCCTATACGTCACACGACAGAGCATACCATTACCCGGACCCCATCCAATAATTCGCCCGCGTGCTTGGAGACACGGACAGCTGAGCGCACATCGAAGAGCTCCAGGAGAAGCTGAAAGTCCCCCTCTACCACTCGGCGCTACGCCCAGCGTGCGTCACAGGCTGCAGAAACGACGCATCCAGCTCCTGGGGGAGCAACTGCCACTCCTCACCAGGGTCAACTGGTGGCTCGCCTCCAAACACATCCGGGTCCCCGAGAACACACCCGCTGCCAATGCGACCACACCAGCCCGGAACACTTGGAACACTCCAAGATATGCCCCCTCCATACGGGCAGGGACACAATAGTGGGCTGGATCCCGGCAGAAACCCTACAGCAACACGAAGGCTGGCTGACCCACAGCCACGCACACCAGGCCACCGAACACCTCTTCAGGGATCCCCTTAGCACGGAGGCAGGTATGAGAGGGGCAGTTACACAGGCCCTGCAACAGCACCCCACCAATCACGCGCAGGACCCTGTGGGGGCAGCAGCACACCTCCAGCTAGAGGCAGTCCGCAGGGCAGCGGCACAAATGGTACACCGCAAGCGCCTCCTGTTGACACACACGGAGCAACTCACCGACTGCACCGTCAGGGAACAAATGCTACGCCTCATGGATTACCATGTTGTAGAATCCACGAGTCTCTGGTTGCCTGAAAAAGATCCTTTTGTGGCTACCCTACTCGATGAAACGGAGAGTAGTGTGGGTTTGAGCACGGGGCATTCAAGCAGTTCAGAGGGACTGCTGCTTTCTGCATTCCTAGAGTCGCCATGGCGGACAAAAATCAATATAACGACATAACTCCCATCTCTTCGGGGTCCACATACGGGTCAGAAATTAATACCGCTGCGGTCCCGGTAGGGGGGAGCAATCAAACTGGGAAGATCCTACCTTCTTGGGGACGGCAAGTGTTGCAAAATCCATCTATGAACCTGGCTATATCACCGTTGGCCGATTCTTGGAACAGCGCAGCATAGCTCAGTGAGGGAGGTTGAAGAGGTGGAGAAAAGTTGCCATTGAGGTATTTGCAAGGAAAGATGGTAGGATGAGCAACCTTCATCGTGCCGTTGCTTGAATGCTTGGTCAAATTACGATCCATCAAGTACCCCGGCATCATACAACCAAATCTAGGGTAAGGGCACAAATGATAAGGTTGCGGAATGGTCTAAGCAACCCGGGCCGCAAACCAATCTTGCCACATAGTATTGACCAAGCATTGCTCAACTACGTAGATGAGCACCGTTGGCGTGACAAAAAGGCCTACACCTAGGATTTTACGGGCCAAAACGTCACTGTCTTCAAAAAGTAGCGGATCAGCAGTTTTTTGGACTGCTATAGCTTTTTTTTTGGATTCAGTGCCCCAAGAATAGGGGGGGTCCTCATGAAAACATTTTCAAAAGGCTCACCTACCGGTTTATTAAAAAAAATGGCCCCGGGGGGGGGGACGCTTTACCAGATTCCACCAGACGTGGCACTAACTATCTGCATACAAATTTACTCAAAAGGTACCCAGAAAGCAATTTGTGGGCTCCGAAAGCATGGGTTTTGGATTCAGGGCCCCTAAAATAGGGAGGGGGCCTCATGGAAACATTTTCAACAGGCTCATCTCCCCGTTTCGTCTGAAAAATGGCCCCCGGGGGGGGGGGCATTTTACCAGATTTCACCACACGTGGCACTAACTACCTGCATACAACTTTACTCGGGAAAGTACTCGAAAAGCAATTCTTCGGACTCTGAGAACAATTTTTGTGGACTCAGCGCCCCCAAAATAGGGGGGGTCTTCACGAAACAATTCTCAACAGGCTCATTCACCCGTTTTTTCTAAAAAATGGACCCCGGGGGGGGGGGCGTTTTACAAGATTTCATCAGACGTGTCACTAACTACCTGCATGCAACTTTTACTTGAAATGACCCCTGCCATATGTCCTCTCGGCCCCATACTCACTGTTTTTCGATTCAGCGCCCCCAAAATAGGGGGGGGTTCTCATGAAAACCTTTTGAAAATGGTTATATATCCGATTTATTTCGAAACTTGCCCCCCTGAGTCCCTGAGTCCCTGAGTTCAACGCACAGACAAACACGAAGACATATGAACCACAAGTCGTTGCAGGCACAACCGTACGGGGTGTATGCGTGTCAATACCAACATCATTCATGGCTGAAATTGCGAAATAACTCAGAGGTCTGCATGACACAGAGTCCAGTATAGTGCCTCGGATGCAAGAAATGTGAAGAACACAGCGATGCACAGATGCTCCTACCTGGTCACGTTGCACGCCAGTGTGCCTATCTATGGCCATGAAACCGCAGGCAAGCGGGATTTTTTGCCGGTAATGACTTTCTGTTTGCATTCTACACCCCCAAAATAGGGGACAGGGTTTCTCATAGCCAAAGTTTGGCAAAAAAAAATCACAAACCGTGAAATTTGGCCTGTCTGTTTCGGTGCGATTTTCCGCCCACCTGAAAAGGTTGCACCGGTACCCTGCAAAATGGTATTTTTGCAAAAGCCCTCAGACAATGCACATTTCCCAATGTAAATGCCAATGTCTCTGTCAGGTGCTTTCCGTCCCTTCATGGGTAAAACCCCAGATTTTGAGAGAGAGGGGGGGGGTACGGCAGTGTGCCTGCCTATGGCCACGAAACAGCAGGAAAATGGGATTTTTTGCCAGGAATGACATTGCTTCTTGCAATCTACACCCCCAAAATAGGGGGGGGGGGGCTCCCCCTACCCGACGGTTCTCTAAGAAACTCCAAAACCCTGAAATTAGGCCTGTTTTTAGTGTCAAACAGCACCCAGAATGTCCATGAATACGAGCAAAATGCACACACAAAGGATACATATCCTCATGGCAGTGCAACATAGAGGCTTTCAACATGGTACAATGTGTGTTCCATCATGGTGCTATCACTATACGTCGCTGTTTGGTTGTTTGTTTTGTTCATAGTACTCCTTATGCTTCCCTAATGGCATTTCCACCTTCGGAGCAGGTTCTCTCTCTACATAACCAGATTCATGTTCTAACTTCACGGCTACAAGGCCTACAAGCTTTTTTTTTGGATTCAATGCCTCTTTGAAGGCCATCTAGCAATGGAGCATTGCCCTTGTATGGGTGCCGTGGTTCTTTGGAGCGCAGCAAGTCCGTTTGTAGCCGTTTTTAGTGTCAAAAGGCAACAAGAATGTCCATGCATACGAGCAAAATGCACGCACAAAAGATACATATCCTCATGGCAATGCGACATAGAGGCTTTCAACATGATACAATGTGTGTTCCATCACCGTCCCATCACTATACATCGCCCTTTGATTGTTTGCTTTGTTCATAGTACTCCTTACGCTTCCTAAATGGCATTTTCACTTTGCAAACAGGTTTTTTTCCCACATAACCACAATCATGTTATAATTTCACGGCTACAAGGGCTACAAGCATTTTTCTTGGATGCAATGCCGCTTTAAAGGCCATCTAACAATAGAGCATTGCCTTTTTATGGGTGCCGTGGTTCTATGGAGTGCACCAAGGCCGTTTGTAGCCATTTTTAGTGTCAAAAGGCACCAAGAATGTCCATGCATATGAGCAGAATGCATGCACAAAAGAT
This sequence comes from Eutreptiella sp. 'Long Island Sound 2002', assembly GCA_964036045.1. NCBI lineage: Eukaryota > Euglenozoa > Euglenophyceae > Eutreptiales > Eutreptiaceae > Eutreptiella > Eutreptiella sp. 'Long Island Sound 2002'. The sequence goes on from OZ038382.1 coordinate 110,480,100, forward strand.
AGATATCCTCATGGCAATGCAGCATAGAGGCTTTCAAAATTGTACAATTTGTGTTCCATCATGGTGCTATCACCATACATCGCCCTTTGATTGTTTTGTTTGTTCATACTACCCCCTATGCTTCCGAAATGACATTGTCACCTTCCAAACAGGCCCTCTCTCTACATCACCACATTCGTGTTATAACTTGATGGCGACGAGGGCTACAAGCATTTTAGTTGGATGCCATGCCTCTTCAAAGGCCATCTACAAATAGAGCATTGCCCTTGTATGGGTGCCGTGGTTCTATGGAGTGCACAAAGGCCGTTTGTAGCCGGTTTTAGTGTCAAAAGGGGGGGGAAAGGATGAAAATTGCCTAAAACTCTACAGCTAGGCAGGGCAGGGGACCGGAAATGTGCTCAGGATGTCGAGTATACTTAGTTACGCGACCCCACATGCTCAGTTCCTGCGTGCCGTGGAAGGTACGCCCGAAATCGAACAAACAAACTATTTACGCTCGCGTCGCTGCCGCTAAATCGCGAATGAATCTGCGATTACGGGAAATTCTTACTGAGTGCGATGCCAGATCACAAATGCATTCTCCAAATGATTCGAATTTTCAAGAATGGACTTCGCAGTCATTTAGAGATTTCCATGCTGTTTGCAAAAATGCCCAGATACTCAGTTATGTGACAAAAAGAGATTTAAAATCATAGGTGAGTGAGAGCACCCATGCGCCGAAGGTATACCCTCCCACCTTTATTGTACAAGACCCCATTTGTGGCAGCATGCAGATTTTAGCCATATCTACATGCGCGCCGCATAGTTTTGGGTAGATGTGTCCATTCCATGAAGAATTGGTGTATAAGAGTGGCCTCCATCGTCCTCTACAAAATGATCACCTTGGTTCTAGCGTGGTGAGCCAATGAACCCTCTCGCAAAACCCGACTGTGACCGGTACTAAACAGAAATCAGGAAAGAACAGCAGCTGGGCAGTGGACTCCTTAGCATAACCCTCTCCCTCCCTGGAGTAAATCGTGTCCAAACACGCCAACAAAAACATTTTTGGGTAGCCTGGGTCAAGCTCTAAGCGTACATATGTTTTGTCCCTCCAATTCATCAGTGACATCACTCACTAAGCTTGACTATGACCCGCGCAGTTCTCGACAGGTCATTGGGCAACAGCTAGCTTATTGGCAAATCACCCTAGTTGTCAACAAGAGACGGCGGCAAAAACACGCAAAGAGAAAGGCGATCACACGGGCATTAACTGCGTCTCCTGCTCCTGAAGATTCCGAGAACAAGGTATTGTTGTGCGCGCTTTGCATGTGACATTGCGCGCACTTCCGCTCATAGCACGCGCTTCGTTGACTTCTGCGCGCGCTACATCCTCATTTTGCGCCCTTCTCTTTCCTCAGGTACGAAGATTTGATTACTTTGACCCAAAGTAAGGTCCCCATACACCTTTTTTGACTACCGTCTCATGCTAGCTTCGCCACAGAATGGAACCAGCTTGCAAGTAGGCAGCATTTAGAGGTTGACGTGCACACAGATGGCGTCACGGTCTTTTTGCAGTCGTGCTTGCAGCACTTTTTTGACTATATATTTTCCTTTGAATCCATTGTTTCTAACCTCCAATACCCCAGAGGATGCCAAGAAGAGCTGTGGATCATTGTGAGGGGGGATGAGTTGCGTTGTGGGGGGGATTCGTGGTGCCAGTTGTCCATTTTCATTTGCTAACCATGGTCACTTGGCAAGCACGTTGTCCTACCACTGGACTAATAACGTCAGCCTTTGTGGTGAGAACTCCACCTCTGTGTTGTCCGAGGTCTGTGCTAACAATCTTGCTTTTCTCCAGAGTGCCATTGGCAGTGGTGTAGTTCCCATCCGGGGTACATCCAGACGCAGCAGGATGTTTTGCCTTTGGGATAGCCCCTGGCTGCGTCGGTTGTCGGGTGTCACTACACATTGGATGGCAGGTAGTCTGTTCACTTACATGACGTGGTGCAAGTCCACTGCAACATGGTTGCAACAGGATGTGGATACAACCACCGAGCGAGATGAGCAGTTGCTAGGGCTCATTGCACCTGGGGCCAAGTGCAGGCCCATGGATATATTTGGTGTTGTCCAGAGCAGGTTGTTGAAGGTGCCTCTGAGGAGGTGTCACCTCATACCATGGGTTCTGCACCTTCTGATGTTTGTAGGGAGGGAGGTCACTGCATTGGTGCGCAGATTGGCCAAGTCGGTGCTTCCTCAGACTAGGGTGTCTGTTCAGGCTATTTCTCACAGGTCGGGCTGTCACATGACACTACAGGGGACGGCAGAGCGAGATGGGGAAGGGACTTGGTGCCCTCTTAAGTTTTAGGGGGAACTCGCCCCCCTCCTTGGGGGTGACATGAGGATGCACACAGCAGTGGTTGCCATGTACATACTACTGGGGGACATGTATGGCACAATGTTTGAAGAGGGAGCATTGTAGGTTCGAGAGGTTGCCCAGGCTTCCCAGAGGTGGGTGTCCCCCGAAAAAATATCACCTTATATTAACTGGCTGTTGCACGATGCTACAGTCACTATTCAGGCCATACAGCCCTATGGCCTAGGAATGTTTTTCGGGAGATCTCTTGGAAGGAAGCAACAGGGTGCTGAAGGACATTTGGTCCTCCTTTTGTGATAGAGGTGTGGGGGAGCAGGAAGCCTAGTGTCGCGCCGCATCAAGATGCTGAGGCAGGCTAATGAGCGTCTGTTCCTGTACTTTGAAGTACCAAGGTGGAACGGGACCTCGAGAAGCAACCTGTGCAATGCACAAAAATTGGCCGACGACGTTAGGGCATATTTTGCGGATGTGGAACTGTGGTAGCTCGCGCGATTTGTTTCATAGCGCGTGCTACATGCTATCTAGTGCACGCAATGACCACTATCCTGCGCGCTATGCTGTTTTCAAACGCTGGAACCCTTGAAATCGCGATATACAATCAGAAGTAGCGTGCTATGACTACGCACTTCAGATTGGGCTCCAATTGCAAATGCATTGACAGACACTGAGATTTGTTGCGTTTCTGTACGTTTTCTTGTCCTTTTCTATTTTTTTGTTACTGCGTTTTTTTTGTATTACTGCTGGAACAGGGGTACTTTCATGTAACCCTCTTGCCCATGCAATCCGTAGGCTGGGGATATCCGCCTCCTGCAGCACCGCCAACAACTGTTGCAGCGGCAACACCAGCTGCTGCGGCGCTGCCACCACCGCCACATGGTGCTGTACAACCAGGACTGCAGCAGCTGTCGACAACGCCGTGGAGCATGCAGCAACAGGTTCCTTGCCGCACACACTACTGTTTCTGTTGCGTGTGCTACGCTCTTGTTGTGCGTGCTACCAGTCTCGTTGTGCGCACTACGCAAGTCCTTGTTGCGCGTCCTTGTTAAGCAGTTAAGCTGTTTTTCTTGTTTTCCGCAGACGCTGTCCCAGCAGCTGACCCAGTTCTCCCCACCGAAGCCTTTGTAGCCCGCGCCGCACTCCCCGAGACGAGCTGCCTCTCAGCAGTTGTCTCTCATGCTGTTCCTCGGTGGGTGGCCGGCCTTGGGCTCCCCAGTGCGCGGCAGTTCTCCAGTTTGGCAAGTGCAGCAAGTGCTCTTCGCCGCACTGCCAGTGCAGCAGCAGCACGTGCAGGCTACGGCCGAGCAAGCCGGCAGCCCACAACAGCAGCAGCAGCAGCAAGTCCAACCGAGACAGCAGCAACAGCAAGTGCAAGCACCGTTTCAGTCTCCCCCACCCGGGCCAGGTGCGGGGTTCGCGTACAGAAGCAACTCGCCCAACCAAAACAGCACCATCTGCGCCGAAGGCCCTGACTGGGCATGGCTGAAGGATGTCACACCGGCCTACCTCTTTGAGGTGGCCTTCTACACCTTTTGGCGCCAAAGGGCTAGGGCGATTGCCAGGATCCCCAACGGAGCCCTGCTGGCATAATGACAGCATTACTGGCAACTGGGTGAGTCTGGCGAACCTGTTGAACCCCTCCGTGCTAACCCAAGAAGGACAAGCTGCCTGTAAACACTGCAAGGTGTAGGAGTACGAGCTACTGTTTTTGTGCTGGACAAGTTACGGGTGGGGTCACGTTTGGACTCACACGCCTCCGGGTGCCACCGCAAAGACCGCCCACCACTTCTACTTCAACGATGACTCACCGGGCTTTATCAATGCGACAGATGCGGGGGCAATGGCCTTCAAGAACAAGTGTCCCTCGGTGAGAAGTGCAGGGGCCAGTTTGCTGCGGGGGCACTTGCAACCGGCGCCAAAGTCGAGACCACGGCGGTCAAGGACGAGGAGCAGCCGCAGCAGCAGCAAGTGCAGCAACAGCAGCAGCTCCCACAGCTGGCAGCAGTACAGCAGGTAACACTGCAGCTGCTCGAGCAGCAGCAGCGGGTGCAGATGACGGAGCAGGAACTGCAAAGACCACAACAACAACGCCAACAAGTACACACTATGTTTGCCATGGCGCGCGCTGCCGACATTGTTGCGCGCGCTTCATTTGCTCTAGCACGCATGATTAGACCGTTTGCACGCGCTACGGCCCTACCGTCTGTCCTGTTTTCTTGTAAGTGGGCAGCTGCGAGCAGCTCCTGTGCTTGGGATCCCGCAGAGTGCCGTTGATGATCAGCATGCCCGCGGACATTGGCAGGCAGTCCAAGCATGCGGCCGACTGGCTTGACAAACGAAAGGAGAGAGGCCCCTCCCCGGTGCTGGCCCGGGCTAAGAAGCAGATGGAGGAGCTGGAGGTGGTGTGGGCGGACGCTTTGCCATGCCGGAGACGGAGCCCGTGACAGCCCCAAGGCAGAAGAAGAATCGTACCGAGGAGCCACCAGCCACCAGCCACCTACCACCAGCCATCTCCGCCTCCCACTCTGCTAACTGAAGCCGGTTCGGCTGCCCCATGACCGTCTTCGGCACAGACCTCGTAATGTTCAGCGCCGTGTTTAATATTTCTATTTTTTCTGTCTACTTTTTATATATGCTTTTGCATATTTTGTATTTTATTATTGTTTGCGACAGAGCGCGCTGCAGCGCTGGAGCGCTTGGAGACAGAGCGCGCTACAAAGCGCGAGACGCGGTCCCCAGATCAGCAATGTGACCGTCAGCATTGACTACAGAGTTTAGGAAAATCACAGATTTAGAGTATAAAAAGCCTATTGAACGCTGTAGTTATAATTATTGCGAATGCCCGTATTTAGAAAGACGATTCTCGAATGTTGTAGAGTAGATCGTTCACGAAAGGACCAGGTGCATGCCCTGTTCTTTGTATGTTACGTGTCTGCAGATATGCGCCAGTGGTGAGGCCCGGCAAGAATTTATGAATCTTTGGTACAACGGGTATGGATGAACCTCCGGCAGAAGGATGCAAAAGACGACATGAAACGTGTTGAGCGTGCATGCCACTGACGGGGTTCAGGTGTTGCTTGCAGGATTTTTGGATAAAATCAGCAAGGTGTTTCCGAAACAGCAGGCAGAGATCAACGGAAATGGTCACCAAACACCAAGACCAGGAGAACCCAAGGGGGTAGGGGTCTGGCCCTGTTAGGGAAAGATTCATAAATGGTTTTGCAGGACGGCCCGACTGACAGATGGATTACGGGCGGACGGACGAAGGGACGGGTTCGGAGCGGTAAGGAGGACGGACGGACGGGGAGACAGACGGACCGACAGACCGACGCCCTCGGACCGACGAACCCATGCGCCGACGGACCGACCGTTCGACCGATCGACCAAGAGACCGGCCGACTGACCGACCGACCTCCTCATGGTATGGCAGGTCCTGCACCCACCTTGCCCAGGCCACACCGCATGTCAGACGACGACGGTGATTTTCATTCTCCACTGCCCAGCTCAGATTCGCGTGCAACGAGTCCATCGTCGCGCACCGAGTGGGAGTCACGCAGCGCTGTAACAACTGAGGAGGCGCAGAGCAACGGCAATCGAAGCCACGTGGAGTACGAACACCAGTCCGGTGACAGCGCAGCCAAAGGAGATCCCTGGTGGACGGATTTGGATGAAGCAACGCTGCAGGAGCTCTTCGAAACCAGTCCAAGGGAGTCCATGGAGTTTCGCGCGGCGAGTGAAGCAGGATCAACGAGCTCAGAGTCCGTTGAGGATGCAGCAGACGCCATGCAGCGACTATCCATGACGGTGCCGCTGTAGGCACCTATTGTTCAAATGCCTGAGATCCCAGAGGACCAGCGACATACTGGTGATGCAGCGGGTCACTGCAAAATATGTGGTCCGGATCTGTACCACATGTGCCTGCCCAGGTCCCAGCCAACGAAGTGTCCGTTGAGGAAGCGTTGGTAGAAGACAGCCGTCGCCGGCAAAGTCTTCGGAAGCCACACAGACCAAGCACAACGTCCCACGCCACAGGGATTTCGTCAAACCTGGGGAGCGAGTACTCCGACGTGAGGAAGGGGCGTCCACGCATGCCGGCTGCCGAAGCGACGTAGAAGCGACGTATGAGCGGCCTACACCATCCGTGACCCTCCGTCCTAGAGTTGCATGCGGCGAAAGTCGTCAGTGGCAGTTGCACTCGAAGGTACGGTGCTGACAAGAAGAGATGGAGTGGATGTGCGTGAACGGCCGGTTCCAAAACCGTCAGTGCACTTCTCAGAAGGGGGGTGAAGCCGGTCCGGCTGCCCCATGACCGTCTTCGGCACAGACCTCGTAATGTTCAGCGCCGTGTTTAATATTTAAATTTTTTCTGTCTACTTTTTATATATGCTTTTGCATATTTTGTATTTTATTATTGTTTGCGACAGAGCGCGCTGGAGCGCTGGAGCGCTTGGAGACAGAGCGCGCTACAAAGCGCGAGACGCGGTCGCCAGATCAGCGATGTGACCGTCAGCATTGACTACAGAGTTTAGGAAAATCAGGGATTTATAGTATAAAAAGCCTATTGAACGCTGTAGTTATAATTATTGTGAATGCCCGTATTTATAAAGACGATTCTCGAATGTTGTAGAGTAGATCGTTCACGAAAGGGCCAGGTGCATGCCCTGTTCTTTGTATGTTACGTGTCTGCAGATATGCGCCAGTGGTGAGGCCCGGCAAGGGTCTATGAATCTTTCGTACAACGGGTATGGATGAACCTCCGGCAGAAGGATGCAAAAGACGACATGAAACGTGTTGAGCGTGCATGCCACTGACGGGGTTCAGGTGTTGCTTGCAGGATTTTTGGATAAAATCAGCAAGGTTTTTCCGAAACAGCAGGCAGGGATCAACGAAAATGGTCACCAATCACCAAGACCAGGAGAACCCAAGGGGCTAGGGGTCTGGCCCTGTTACACCCCCACCCGCCTGGCAAGATCCTGGTTCAGAAGACCGCCCACCAGCAGCTGATGGCAGCAGCGGCACAGAGAGTCCAACGTCAAGCGGAACAGATCAAGAAGAAAGAGGACGAAGCAGGGAAGAGGAAGAAGGAAGGGGAGGAAAAGAGGAAGAAGACGGAGATGGAAGAGGAAGAGAAGAGGAAGAAGAAGGAGAAGGAAGAGGAGGAGATAAGACAGAAGAAAGCAGAGGAGGAGAAAGCAGAAAAGGTAATGCTGCAGCGCGCTATCGGTGTCATTGCGCGTGCTATGCATTTTGTCGCGCGTGCTATGCCCTGTATTGCGCGTGCTATGCCTCTGCGCTTTTCTTTTCAGGCAAGCAAAACTGGCTGCAACGTGAAGAAGGCACCGCAGCAGGCACTGCAGTCGCAGCTAGCATCAGAGCCAGCACCGAAGCAGCCGCTCCCAGTCGCAGACCAGCCACAAGAACAGGGGGGTCCGTGCGGTTCCCCCCTAACCCAGTACGGCTCCCAAGGCCAATCAGCAGAGCAAAGCCGACGCGGACAAGCTGGCAAGAGATGAGCTCAGGCTGCGCCGAGATTAATCCTAAAAGGACGGCTACGTGCCTCGGTGGATCACCTACTGCACCACTGCGATCGCGCCCATGATTGTGGAAGGAGCCGAAATCAAGCCAGCAGGGGCCAGGAGGGCCCCTCAGGCCCTCATGGCCGTCATCATTCCCAACGATCAGTGGAGCCCCAGCCAACAAGGGAGCCAACAAGGGGAGGAGGAGGAGGGAGAGGACGACTGGTCGGAGTTCATGCCCACCTGCCAGGTGTTCTCCGCCAAAAGCATAGTGTATGAGGAGTTTGACAAGTGGCTGTCGTGGTGGGAGACGTACAAGCCTGTGGCATCAATAAGACAACCCTCCAGGTTTAGCAAGCGTGCAGACTTGGGTATAATTAGGACACCACTTCTGCGGCTTGCTCTCAGGAAGGACGTTTTATGATGATTTCACCACCGTGTGTTTGTTGTGCCTCTCCTGCTGCTTGCTGCTGGTGTAGGGTTCCAGCTGCTTGTTTTTGATGAGGAAAATGTTTTATTGTTGAAATACAACCAATGGAGGAGAACCCAAGCTAGAGATAAGCAAGTAGAAGAAGATCAGGATCAAAGCATGAAAGGCTGCAGTCACAAAGAGTTAGATAAAAACAACCATCAACAATAGACCACAGCAATTGGCATACATTGCAACTCAGGATGAATTTTTTTACATGTTTGAGAAAAGCTGATTGAACAACTGCCCCAAGGGCTCACCCTCATCCACAGTGCCATCTTGAGATGTGCACTCTTTGTTTTTGTGTCCCATAGGTGCTGGAGTGGCATGGCTTGAGGCGATGAGGTCACTGCCATGTCGCATGGGATCTTCCTACTTAGCTAGGCTGACTGGTATTCAACCCAGGACCTCTCAAAAAGAGGTGCCCCAGCCCCCTAGAGTGCATACCACTAGGATAGCTAAGAATTCATGAGAAAACATAAATAAATTCATAGGCTCTGCCTTCAGTATATCAGTGCCTCAGCAAACCAGGAAAAGATGTTTTAGTGCCTATAGCTTCAGGATAAAGGGGTCCACACCACATCCTGATTTAGTGTTTGGTTCCATAGGTCAAAATGTGTTATCGACCCTTTAGGTTGGGCCAATGAAATTGTGGACCTCAACCCCGAGCCAAATACCATGAGGATGTCCCCTACAAAGCCTCCAACACCAAAGAAGAAGCAGACCCAAGGAGACCCACCAGCCAAGCCACCAGCCCCCCTACAAGAAGAAGAGGGACCTGCCGAGGCTGCAGCACAAACAGAAGCACAAGCTGCAGCTGCACAAGAAGCAGAGGCACCAGCCCCAGCAGCAGCTGCACAAGAAGAAGACACACCAGCCCCCCCACAAGAAGGAGAGGCACCAGTTGCCGCGCCACAAGACGTAGAGAGAACAGAAAGGAGTGTGGCTTGGTTCCTCATCCGCAAACATCCCTTCGTTGGCCTTTGCTTTACCGATGGGCAGGTAGGGTGATTGGTGCAGCAGGGCTCGTTTTTTTCTTGCCCTGCTAAACAAGGGCGCTGATCCAACAATCAATTGAGTGCGCCTCAGCCAGGAGTGGCGGAGGCAGTTCGACTCCATCGACATCCACGCTGTGCACGCCACCTGTGCGCCCCTCTCCTCCAAGCCCTAGCAGGGAAACGTGTTGTGACGTCCCTGTTAGGCCACGGTTGCTTAGCAGCGCTGTGTTCTCTTCCCTTCTTCACAGGAGGGGCATTAGGACCCACGACGTTATCTTCAACACCACCCAGTAGAGCGTGATTGTAGGAGTGGTAATCCTGAGTGGGGGCTTGAGCCAGTTGCAGTAGCACTCCCCCACCAGGATGGTGCCACTGTAGGGTGTGTAGGACCTGTAGTGCCTGTGTCCCTGTCCCACCCGTTTCCTGCAATTTTAGCAGGGTTGGTGGGCTGTGGCAGTGGTTAGGTCAGCGTTTTGGCCACTTAGCAAAATGGCGTTTTCCTGCCTACATAGCTTTTGGCCACCCCTCCCTGTAGTAGACAGATAGGTAGGGAAAACAATATTTGGATTAGTACGCTGGGTATTCCCCCAAGGTTTTGCGCCAGCACAGAAATTGGGCGCTTAGGGGAGGGGAGACCCAGGGCGTACCCCGTGGCATCAATAAGACAACCCTCCAGGTTTAGCAAGCGTGCAGAGTTGGGTATAATTAGGACACCACTTCTGCGGCTTGCTCTCAGGAAGACAGTTTTATGATGATTTCAACACTGTGTGTTTGTTGTGCCTCTCCTGCTGCTTGCTGCTCGTGTAGGGTTCCAGCTGCTTGTTTTTGATGAGGAAAATTTTTTATTGTTGAAATACAACCAATCCAGGAGAACCCAAGCTAGAGATAAGCAAGTAGAAGAAGATCAGGATCAAAGCATGAAAGGCTGCAGTCACAAAGAGTTAGATAAAAACAACTATCAACAATAGACCACAGCAATTGGCATACATTGCAACTCAGGATGAATTTTTTTACATGTTTGAGAAAAGCTGATTGGAAAACTGCCCCAAGGGCTCACTCTCATCCACAGTGCCATCTTGAGATGTGCACTCTTTGCTTTTGTGTCCCATAGGTGCTGGAGTGGCATGGCTTGAGGCGATGAGGTCACTGCCATGTGGCATGGGATCTTCCTACTTAGCTAGGCTGACTGGGTATTGAACCCAGGACCTTACAAAAAGGGGTGCCCCAGCCCCCTTGGGTGCATACCACTAGGATAGCTAAGAATTCATGAGAAAAAATAGATAAATTCATAGGCTCTGCCTTCAGTATATCAGTGCCTCAGCAACCCAGGAAAAGATGTTTTAGTGCCTATAGCTTCGGGATAAAGGGGTCCACACAACATCCTGATTTAGTGTTTGGTTCCATAGGTCAAAATGTGTTATCACCCCTTTTGGTTGGGCCAATGGAATTGTGGACCTCAACCCCGAGCCAAATACCATGGGGATGTCCCCTACAAAGCCTCCGACCCCAAAGAAGAAGCAGACCCAAGGAGACCCACCAGCTGAACCACCAGCCCCCCTACAAGAAAGAGGGGGACCTGCCGAGGCTGCAGCACAAACAGAAGCGCAAACTGCAGCTTCACAAGCAGCAGAGGCACCAGCCCCAGCAGCTGCTGCACAAGAAGAAGACGCACCAGCCCCGCCACAAGAAGAAGAGCCACCAGTGGCCACGCCATAAGAAGGAGAGAGAACAGAAAGAGAAGGAGCAGCCCCCAAAAGAAGAAGAGGCACCAGAAGGAGCAACCCGAGAAGGCGACCCAAGAGCACAAGAAGGAGGGGACACAGCCCCAGCTGCAGCCGGGGCAGAAGACCAAAAGCCAGCATGGGAAAAGCAGTGGGAGTCCGAACTGGTGGTCGCAAACATTAAGGAGATCACTGGATCATAGTGCGCACTATACCTGGTATAGCACGCGCCGTAAGATGGGAAAGCTTTATAGTGATTTCAACACTGTGTGTTTGTTGTGCCTCTCCTGCTGCTTGCTGCTGGTGTAGGGTTCCAGCTGCTTGTTTTTGATGAGGAAAATGTTTTATTTGCTGAAATACAACCAGTCCAGGATAGCCCAAGCCAGAGATAAGCAAGTAAAAGAAGGTCAGGATCAAAGCATGAAAGGCTTCAGTCACAAAGAGTTAGATAAAAACAACTATCAACAATAGACCACAGCAATTAGTATACATTGCAACTCAGGATGAAATATTTTACATGTTTGAGACAGACCGATTTCAAAACCGCCCATAGGGCTCACTATCATCCACAGTGCCATCTTGAGATGTGCACTCTTTGTTTTTGGGTCCCATGGGTGCTGAGGTGGCATGGCGTGTGGCGATGAGGTCACTGCCATGTCACATGGGATATTCCTACTTAGCTAGGCTGACTGGGTATTGTACCCAGGACCTCTCAAAAAGAGGTGCCCCTGCCCCTAGGGTGCATACCACTAGGATAGCTAAGAATTCATGAGAAAACGTAGGTAAATTCATAGGCTCTGCCTCCAATTTTGTCAGTGCCTCAGCAACTCAGGAAAAGATGTTTTAGTGCCTATAGCTTGGGGATAAAGGGGTCCACACCACATCCTGATTTAGTGTTTGGGTCTATAGGTCAAAATGTGTTATCACCCCTTTTCGTTGGGCCAATACTAAGATAAAAATGCCTGAGTGCTTAGAGCACCTCTAATACAACTAAAGTATACCCTAAAGCATTGGAAAAGCACTTTTTCTGACTCCCCTCTTGTGCTGTGGTGGCCACCACTGTCGCATTTTCAGGAAAAAGGGATTTTTTCTTAGCCTTTCCTTGGTTTCCACACCTACTACCCATAGCTTCCCTAACACTGGAAAAGAGCGCTTTACCATGGCCAGCGACTCTTGCTGCATTGTTGATGACAATCTCCAACAGAAACGTCAGCGCTCCTGGCGCTGCTGGGGTTCCTGTGGCTTGGTGGGGTTAGAGTAGGGCATACCAAGACCATATGCATGTGCATCCCTCCCTCCAAGCTGCAGCGTAACACAACCCAACGCCAGGCTCTCATAGGACGCTGGACCCAAGTCTCAAGGAACCTGATGGAGACACCTGTCCTGGTACTGGGGCGAGGGTGCGCTGATTTAATTAGAATTGCCCCTTGGAGGGGTCTTGATTCTGGTTCAGTTTCCTGCTGCTGCTTTTCGGCCAGAACAGCAGCCTAATCAACGAGGATTTGCAAGGAGGTCTGTACAACAGAGGAATGTGAGGATGAGGGAAGAATCCATGCAAGCGCGAAGCGACAACACCTAAATCCGTCAAATGACGGCGTAGAATTTTTCTGAAGGCACACACCTGGACAGAATCCAATTGTGCATCAGATGCACATTTTTATAAAATTTGTAGTCATCTCTTGTTTTTTCTAATCAAGAAATTCTTACGCAGAAAAAGTCGGCGCGCAGGAGCGGGTCCTAGCGAAGCGCCGGAAAAATAAGAATCAATAAGATTATAAACGTATGTTACGCAGAAAGACGAAAATAACGAAACACACATGAATAGACTAACATAAAGATTCCAGCCACATTGGCAGAAAGAATTCAGGATTCAAGGGTTCAAAAATCAGCAGAAGGACTTGAATGAATCAGGTATAAACCACAGGTGTGCTCGTCTCGTATGCAGCATGCACATTGCTTGTCTCGCGTCTCTGTGAACGTGCCTTGTAGCAGTGCTAACAAACGATAGAGGGATATATTAGAAAGATTGCAGATGATTAGAGGTAGGATCAGGGTGATTAGACATACACACAAGTGCATAGCGACGTTTTTCGCTTGTTTCACACCTCTCCCCCACCTTGCTTCACTCTCCAGCGGTGAGTATGGTAGGTAAGCCCAGGTGGGGCCACCCCGTGGTGGAGTTCGTGATTGTGGGTAAGATTTGTAGGAAAAACAGTGATTGACACAGGTAACTTCGAAACTCGTGCATGCTCGTGCATTCACACACGCATTAAAGGGTAGGCCACGCGTGGTGCCCTCGGTACAACCCTTGTTTAGCTTATCCAGGGGCTCCACCCCACGTTCTATAAGAGAACAGGTGGAGTTCCTTAAGCTTGCTTGCTTCATAGGGGCGTTTGTGGACAGCGTATTATAGGGCCATCTGAGAAGCGTATAATACGTGGAGATGGTCTTGGTTCCTGCGCTCCAAACGCTCCTTCATCCGCCTTTGCTCTTCAGGTGAAAAGATCAGGGTGAACTGGTGCAGTCCCTTGAGCCGTGCTTAAATATACCGCGCTGATCACACAAACAACAAGCTACGACTCAGCCAGGAGTGGCAAGCGTAGCCCAACCTCTACAACATTCACGCTGTGCACGCAACAAGAGCACCTCTTCCCTCCAAGCCCTAGCAGGGAAACGCGTTGTGGCGTCCCTGTTAAGCCACAGAAGCTTAGTAGCTCTGTGTTTTCTTGCATTCTCACAGGTGAGCCGCTAGGGCTCTTGTCTTCATCCTCAACGCCACCCAGTACAGCGTGCGTGTAGGAGTGGTAGTCCTGAGTCGGGGCTTGAGGCAGTTGCAAAAGTGCTCGCCCACCAAGATGGTGCCACTGTAGGTAGGGTGTGTAGGGTAGTGGTGTCTCCTGTCCCGCGTGCTTTTCCACGTGGGCAGGGGAGTGCGTTAGCTTTTGGCCTTTAGCGAAAATGGGCGTTTTGTATGCCCTTAGCACACTTGGCCACCCCTCCCCTCTAATAGGTAGGGCTTTTACCGTCTCCCCCCGTGGATAGGCGCCAGCACAGGAATTGGGCGCCATAGGAGTGGTACTAGTAACTGAATAGGATCTTCGGTCCGACATCAGTGAAGCCCGTTGATTCGGGAACCACGCCCGGGAGAGGAGTGAGACACACACAGACATACGTAGCACACTTAGGGGTAAGGTTCAGTCCCTAGCTTTAGTCTTGGAGGCAAGCGTCTCAGCGAGCCTCAGCAACTCACCAAGGTTGTTCTGGGACAAGTAGTCAACCAGAACTGTGTTTAGGCGTCCCCCAGGTAGAACAAACGCAGAGAAGGGTTCCGAGGTGGCCTTTTCGACTCCAAACCCTTCCCAGAGGGTGAGGAAGCGCCAACCCTGGCGATAGCGGTGGCCTAGGACTGACTGCACCAGGTAGACGCCCTCCTTAGCCATCTCCTCATCGTTCATGTCAGGGAGTTCCCCTTCAACTTCCATAGGGCTGGCAGCCCCTTGTAAGTCTAGGGCGGCGAACTCCTCGTCGTTAAGCTCCCACTCTTCTGCACAGAGATCTTCAGGGTCATAGTAGCGCTTCAGATGTTGAGCAGTGCACACCAGGGCCCCCCCTAGACGGAGAGAACACCGCACGGTGATACGGTGTCCATCCACAGATAGAATCCTGTAGGGCCCGAAGTATGGGTCGTCGCTGGTAGAGCGTGGCCAGGCGGGTAGTCAGCTGTGGTGCACCAGCACCCAGTCCCCCTCTTGGTAGGTGGCCGGTACTCGGTGCTTGTTCTTCTTGTTCCACTGACGCTCCCTCACTCTCTGGAGCATAGCCTTGGCCTTGTCCACCTTCGCTTGTTGCTCTTGGACCCATTCACCCACGGAATAATAGGTGTCCTCTGGATGGGGGGCATGTAGGAACCACGCCGGGCGCCCTAGGAATAGCTCATGGGGCGAGTAGCCAGTAGCCGAACTCTCTTGGGAGTTCATCTCTAAGGATATGACTGGGAGTAGTCTCACCCAGTCTCTGGTGCGTTCAGTTTTGCACCATATCCTTACATTCTCCTTGAGGACACGAATCTGTCGCTCACATAGGGGGTTGCTCGTGTGAGAGTAGGGTATCGCCGTAGACACCTGGTCATTGAGGGATCTCAGGACCCTCTTGTACCAGCCAGTATCTGAGCGCACTCGTACATCCTCATCGGAGTTGATCTCTTTGGGCGCCCCATAGACACAAAACCACTCCTCCAGGAGTATCTTATGGTCTCCTCCCCGGTAATGTGCTTGGTACATGGGAACACCCTGGTAGACCTGA
Organism: Eutreptiella sp. 'Long Island Sound 2002'; assembly: GCA_964036045.1. Lineage (NCBI taxonomy): Eukaryota > Euglenozoa > Euglenophyceae > Eutreptiales > Eutreptiaceae > Eutreptiella > Eutreptiella sp. 'Long Island Sound 2002'. The sequence goes on from OZ038382.1 coordinate 110,495,456, forward strand.
TCAGCCCACAGGTTACCACGAGGGCGAAGTCATAGCCCCCGAACCTTGGCATCTCCGTGTAGTCCACGTATAGAACACTGTTAGCACAGTGAAGGATTGGCAGGGTCGAGTAGAGACCTCTGTTTCTGATATCCCCTGGTTTGCAGGACCTGCACGGGCACTTGTCCACGATAGGCTGGAGGGCTTTCCGCAGTTGGTTGTCAGTCCACGTAGTGTGGAACCACTGGTTGAATAGCCTCAGGGTACGGTCAACACCCACATGACCGCTGGACTCATGGGTCCACTTCAGCAGCGCTGGGACTCTGTCACTAGGTACCACGATGCCGTCCTCGTGCCAGAGGTAGCTGTTGTCCCTCTTCCACTGATCTTGGTTGTCCAAGAGGGGTTCAAGGCGTTTCTCCAGCCGCTTGTATATATCCCCAAACTCCTTCAGGTACTCTGATTGTTGGAGTCCATCCAGGGGGCGTATCATAGTCATGTTGATGTCCAAGCGGACGTCCATACAGCTGAACGCCTCCTTAGCCAGCGCTTCAGACCGGGCACCAATCAGGGCGTCGAAGTTGTTGCGGCTGATGTAGTCTGCACACTTGTTCTTCACTCCCTGGATATGGTGTACCGTCAGCCGTAGTTAGCTGAGGTAGGTCCTCCAGCGCCGTAGCTTGGCCTTCTCAGGTGGGGGGCCCTTCTGGAAAGTGCGGACCGGCTCTTGGTCGCACAGCCAGACCACAGGGTTACTCCCCAACAGTCGTGCTTGTGAGGATAGCACTAGCATACGCGCGAGCAATTCCTGCTCATAGCTGGAGTAGTCCCCCCTGGCCTGGTTCCATTTCCAGTTCCAGTGGCCCAGAGGTACTAGCACCCACTTGTCGTCAGGGTAGCTGTGTTTGAGGGTTCCATCTAGGTTGAGACCTTCCGTCCCCCATTGGGAAATGGCCGAGTCGAACTCCTCCTTCTCTAGTGCTTGCCATTCGAACAATGTTCCACCACCGCCCACTCCCCACCACTCCCCTTGTGCCCTAGGCACACCCAAGCACTTAGCGTTGGCCACCTTGTCTTTGAGCTTGTCAAATGCTTGTTGCTCTGGTGGGCCCCAGCGCCAAGTAGTACTCTTCCTGATCAAGTCCGTCACAATGGCGCTGGTGTAGGTGAAGTTTTGGATATGGTGGCGATAGAAGTTGCACCCCCAATGAAACTGCGTACATCATGAAGTCCTTTCTTGGGGTCTTCGTGTCGTACCTTAGCGTCCATCAGGGGTTTGGCCTTAGAGTCCGCTGGGGTCCACCACCCATAGCCAACGTCAAACCCCAGGTACTGCATGGTCTGCTGCATGAACTCTCACTTCTCCAGCTTGAGTCGTGTGTGGTTCTCTTTGCAGACTGCAAAGAACTCACCCAAGAGGATTAGGTGGTCCTCCTGGGTATTGGTCCCGACGCATACATCGTCGATGTGTGCTTCCATCTGGGCCCCACAGGATATAAGTTCCTGCACCTCAGGTCTCCTTCGTAGGATGGACAAGATCTTGTTCATCAGCCCTTTGAATAGAGCGGGTGCGTTGGCCACGCCAAATGGCATGATCTTCCACTTGAACACCCTCCCCTGAGGGGTGATGAAGGCTAGTAGCTTCTGGGCGTTGGGCGTCAGGTCCACTTGCCAGAATCCGCTCCTCTTGTCCATCTTGGTCTTGTAGCGACAGGAGGCTATCTTCTCAAGGGTAGACTCCATACTAGGAATGGACCCTGAGTTGTTCAGCGTTTTCTCGTTCAGCTCTCCGTGGTCCACTACCAGCCGTTTGGCTGTAGACCCAGGTTTAGCCACCAGGAAACAGGGGCTGCAGTGTTGGGGGTAGTCCCTGTCCTTGTACTTCCGGACTAGGCCAGCGTCGATACATTCTTGTATCTGTCGCTCAATCTCGTGGGCCTGCTCTTCAGGAGCTGGATAGGGTCTCCTCCGGATATTGTGACCCACGAACTCGGGTTTCAGCTTGAGGTCCATCTGTACCAGCTTTTCACATGAGGCTGGAGGGGGTAGTTCTCCGAACACCTCCGAGTAGGTCCTTATAAGCGTCTGCACCCGCGGGTCCAATAGCTTGATCTTGTCCTCCATGTCCTTGTCAGAGTGTAAGTTGCTTGCCCCCTGAGTAATAGACGTCGGGAGGTGATCCTCCACCGACTCTTGGCCCTTGGTAGTATCTTTCAACCCTTGGTAGGCATATAGTAGGTCTCGTTCAACCATCTCCGATGGACGATGGCAACATAGGCACGCTCGAGGGGGTTCACATACACATTCCCCAGAGAGGTCGTCCTCCTCTGGGGTCCTCACATGGGCACCCCACACGCTCTTCATGAGCTTAAGATCTACCTCCCTTTGCCAGGTGGTCATCTTCTGTTCGAGATCCTCCTTCAATTGGGATAGATCTCCCATACGTCCTTGCTTCAGTGGCCATGAGCTGCGGGTAGGCTTAGCGTAGCATAGCTGTTTCGCCACCAACTTCCTCTCGGAGTCCGCATACTCCTCTAGCCTGGATCGAGGGTCCAGCTCTTCGTCCACGGGGTCTTCCACCCTCATGGAGAGTAGGGGTTTCAGTGGGGCGACGTACTCGGCGTTCTCTACTTCCTCCACACAGGTCTGCACGAAGAAGGCGTCGTGCTCAGTTTCGTCATCTGAGTGAATAGAGCTAGGTAGCTCAGATAGTCCACACTCAGAGACTCCATCAGGAACAGGTACATGGCAGGGACAGTTGGGGGCGTTGGTGTTAGTCACGACGTATTTGTCCCCTCCGGGTATAGTCTCAATAGCATCCTGAGTTCGTAGTCGATCCTTCAAGTCACCCAAGGCGGGTACATCGCTTTCTCATTGTATAGCCTGGACCAGAGTCCAGTCCAGATCCTCCCAGGGGATGGAGGTAAGACCTCTGTCCACCAAGCTGAGAATACTCCCCCATCCGGGTTTACCAATAGGCGTCTTACGCCCCAGAGGCACGTAGATGGCCTCATCAGGTAACCGAACAGAGCTGATAGTCAGCCTGTCCAAAAGGTTTCGCCTGTACTAGTTGCCCCCATGGGCTCCCTGATCGGGGGAACACAGGACCATACAGGAACGTTCCAAGGCCACCTTGGTCAAGACCTTCCCCAGTACACTAAACCTGGGGTTCCCGTAGGCCATCCCGAAAGAGGGCCAGTAAAATTTGTAGCTGCAGTTCTTCCCCTTGCTGCAGTAAAGGTCCAGTACAGGCGAACAACTCCACCCTTAGGTCTTGTCTAGAGTAACCCAACTCCTTCAGACCTTTGTCTAGGACTTCCCCCAATAGTTGATAGTCCTCAGTTTTGGAGGCCGCCATCATGTTTGAGGGCTCGTCCTTTGATACCCTCAGGTAGCTCGAGATATGTTCCGACTGCTCCAGTGGCACAGACTCTCTGCCACTGCCGTGGTCCACGTAGAGGAGGTAGGGCGCTTGCAGCGTCAGGGATTGTATCTGGGAGTGCTGCACAAAGAAGTCAGTCCCCAATACAAAGTCGAAGGCCTCAGTTTCCATCACATAGAACCTATGGGCGATAGTTCGAGAGCCCATAGGTACCTCCATTCCACAGTCCCCGCAGCTGTGCACCACATGTCCATCCCCCATTCGTATAGCCGCGGTGGTCAGGGTGTTCTTCAGGCTCCCACAAGGTAAGACTTTGTTGGCCACTATAGATATGGTGGCTCCGGTATCCAATACTCCCAGGTATTTGCGTCTCCCTAGCTGGATACGTACCCAGAACACCAAGTTCAGGGCCCCAACAGAGCGTCCTTGTCAGAACTCCGCGGGACAGGTCACCTCGAACCCCTTGTTTCTCAATTTGCGGGCCATCCTCATGAAACGGCTCCTCTTCTTAGAGTTGCCGTCATCACCATTTTCATGCTCACGCTTGGCTCCTTGTATTCGCTGGGCCTGCGTCTGCGAGCGTGCGTTGAGACCAGAGTGCCCTTCAGAGGGCTCGGAGTTCCCCCCTGGATCAGGGTTAGGGTTGCCTCCGTTCTTGTCTGTGTCCTTGTTGTCCTTGTCTGGCTGGCGGTTAGCGCCTCCTCCTCCTCCTCCTTGACTTTTGTCTTGCCCTTGTCCACATCCCTTCGACTTGCCCTTGCCGGAGTTGTTGCCTTTGCCTTTGCCTCCACCTTTGCCAGAGCCTTTGCCAGGATCCTCACCCCGCAGGTTCGCCCACAGGCGCTGCTTGTGGTAGCACTCTTCCTCGTAGTGCTTCCCCTTCCCAGAGAAGGCACAGGTGAGAGTACACCTGTGGTGATCCGGCGCCTTCGCCTTTGCGCCGGTGTTGGTCTCCTGCTTCTTCGCTTAGACTACGAGGCAGTCTCGCTGCTCGCAGTCAGGGGCGTGCTGCAGGTGGTGCTGCTCGTCTCTGGCATCACACCAGAAGAGCTCCTTGACGATTTCCATGATACGGGCGTGGTTCGGGGTAGTCCCCTGCCCAGGTCTGGATACTTGGTACCCTTTGCCATGGCTTCCAGAGCCTCCACATCCAGGACGGTAGTTGTTCAGGTGCTGGTCGCTTTCCTTCTCCAGCGCCAGCTCCATGAGTAGTACACATATATCCTCGTAGTGGAGGGCTCTAGCCCTGCGCTCTGCCGTTGAACAGCACTCGTCCCACAGCTCTCGAGGGAGCTTAGCCACCAACCAGAAAAGCAGGTCGTCGCTACTGTAGGAACCGGGCGTCAATCGTCCAGCCCAGTGATCCAGGTCAGCCATTAGCTCAGAGACCCTGCCAGGTTTGGGGTTGTTGGGCAGCATGGGCAGGTTCTGGTTCTCGGCCCTGATGGAGAGGTCGGTTTCATAGGTCGGGTACTGCCTCTCCAAGGCAACCAACACATCGGCAAAGGTGGCGGACTTAGTCACGAGCTGTTTGACTGCTTCTTGAGGTACTTGGTCTTGCAACACTGCAGGAGCAGATCCACCTGACCCGTCCACTACCGCCGGTTTTGCCGGTCAATCGGAGAACCCGGCCAAAATTCTCAGCAAACTCGCTGAGGTCCTTGCCTGTGAACTCAGGCAGTTTCACTACAATCTTGGAGGTTGCAATAGCCTTAGCCTCCTGAGACCTGCGTCCCCCAGGGCGTCGGGTCTTCTTCTTCTTCTTCTTCTTATTCCAACTTGGGTTCTGAGGGTCCTCTGGGTTGTCGTCCTCCGAGGGCGAAGCAGAAGTCATCGACGGCGGTTCATCATCGGAGGGGACTCCGCCTAGGTGACTGGAGCCGTAGGGCTCCACATCCACCATTGCCCTCAGGGCTGTCAGCCCCAGCCGGTCCAGCTCGGCTCTCGTAGAATTCCCCGCGTGACTGTAGGGTGGCTGGGCCGTCCTCGGCACGAAAGGGCTTCTAGGTATCGCTGCAGGGGTCGGCATCAGTCGGCTCCCCAGGCTCCCCAGGGTGTTTGTCAGTCCTGTCACCAGGTGGTTGGCCTGTACTCGATGGGATGACATTCCCACCGTGGTACGTGATGCTTGGTGTGGTATCAGGGGCTTCAGTTTATCTCGAATCTCTTGAGTGAGGTCGCCAACAATTTTAGAGGTGGCTCCTCGGAGCAACTCGTTGATCTCCAACCCCGTCAGGGACCTGTGATCTCCCCGATCCTCTACTGCTGCTCCTGCATGACTCAGGTCCTCTCCTCAACCCACTCAAGATTGCATACCCAGAAACATCCACAAAGGCTCCCGTAGCAGGTAGAGGATGGTGATGGTCAGCCGCATACCATCGCGGTGCAGAACTGGAGGTCACCTGCTCACTTGTAGTAGTTGCCTCTGGAAACGCAGTGGTAGGTGGGTTCACACAATAGGCAGGGTTGGTAGGCATACCAGTAAAGGATGTTGCAGTGGCTGGGTCTGGAGTTGGGAGTGTGGTGGTTAAAGGAGAGGGTGATGCGTGGAGGCCAGAAGCACTTGGTGCGCCCTCAAAGGTAGGATCATTCGTCGGGTCACGCCCTTGGTCTGCTCCTTCGTGTGCTATGCTTTCTCCAGCATCCTTCTCTCTCTCTCTCTTTCTCTTCAGAGGATAGGTGTCCACCTCCTCGACTGAGAGGGCCCGGAAGGCCGGCTGAAGTCCTTCCATCGAATCCTCCGCCACGTCCGCTGGCCCATGTAAAGGCTACGAAGGTACAGCGCTAGGTCCAGGTCCTGGTTCACCAGGTGCTGGCATTGCTGGTGACTCAGGCGCTGTCTTCACGTCGGTGTCCTGTCTCTTGGTGTCCATATTCGTTCGCCCTTCTTGCTTATATATGACTGATCTCGACGCACTGGATGTACGGCATGGGGTTGCTGCCGATACGCAGAGACAGTCTGCCCCTCTGCTACCAGAAAGTCTTCTAGTGATTTCAACACTGTGTGTTTGTTGTGCCTCTCCTGCTGCTTGCTGCTGGTGTAGGGTTCCAGCTGCATGTTTCTGATGAGGAAAATGTTTTGTTGTTGAAATACAACCAATCCAGGATAACCCAAGCCAGAGATAAGAAAGTAGAAGAAGATCAGGATCAAAGCATGAAAGGCTGCAGTCACAAAGAGTTAGATAAAAACAGCTATCAACAATAGACCACAGCAGTTAGCATACATTGCAACTCAGGATCAAATATTGTACATGTTTGAGAAAAGCTGATTGGAAACCTGCCCCAAGGGCTCACTATCATCCACAGTGCCATTTTGAGATGGGCACTCTTTGTTTTTGGGTCCCATAGGTGCTGAAGTGGCATGGGTTGTGGCGATGAGGTCACTGCCATGTCACATGGGATTTTCCTACTTAGCTAGGCTGACTGGGTATTGTACCCAGGACCTCTGAAAAAGAGGTGCCCAAGCCCCCTAGGGTGCATACCACTAGGATAGCTAAGAATTCATGAGGAAACATAGATAAATTCATAGGCTCTGCCTCCAGTATATCAGTGCCTCGGCAACCCAGGAGAAGATGTTTTGATGCCTATAGCTTGGGGATAAAGGGGTCCACACCACATCCTGATTTAGTGTTTGGTTCCATAGGTCAAAATTTGTTATCACCCCTTTTGGCTGGGCCAATACTAAGAGAAAAATGCCTGAGTGCTTAGAGCACCTCTAATACAACTGAAGTATACCCTAAAGCATTGGAAAAGCACTTTTTCTTACTCAGGACCTTAGGAATAGCACACTCACACATACGCTTAGGCAGATAAGGGTAAGGTTCAGTCCCTAGCTTTAGTCTTGGAGGCAAGCGTCACAGCGAGCCTCAGCAACTGACCAAGGTTGTTCTGGGACACGTAGTCAACCAGAACTGTGTTTAGGCGTCCCCAGGGTAGAACAAACGCAGAGAAGGGCTCCCAGGTGGCCTCTTCGACTCCAAACCCTTCCGAGAGGGTGAGGAAGCGGTAACCATGGCGGTAGCCGTGGCGTAGGACTGACTTCACCAGGTAGAAGCCCTCCTTAGCCTCGGCGTTCATGTCAGGGAGTTCCCCTCCAACTTCCATAGGGCTGGCATCCCCTTGTAAGTCTAGGGCGGCGAACTCCTCGTCGTTAAGCTCCCACTCTTCCCCACAGAGGTCTTCAGCGTCATAGTAGCGCTTCAGATGTTGAGCAGCGCACACCAGGGTCCCCCCTAGACGGAGAGAACACCGCACGGCGATACGGTGTCCATCCACAGATAGAATCTTGTAGGGCCCGAAGTATGGGTCGTCGCTGGTAGAGCGTGGCCAGGCGGGTAGTCAGCTGTGGTGCACCAGCACCCAGTCCCCCTCTTGGTAGGTGGCCGGTACTGGGTGCTTGTTCTTCTTGTTCCACTGACGCTCCCTCACTCTCTGGAGCATAGCCTTGGCCTTGTCCACCTTCGCTTGTTGCTCTTGGACCCATTCACCCACAGAAGAATGGGTGTCCTCTGGATAGGGGGCATGTAGGAACCACGCCGGGCGCCCTAGGAATAGCTCATGGGGCGAGTAGCCAGTAGCCGAACTCTCTTGGGAGTTCATCATCAAGGATATGACTGGGAGTAGTCTCACCCAGTCTCTGGTGCGTTCACTTTTGCACCATATACTTACAATCTCCTTGAGGACAAGAATCTGTCGCTCACATAGGGGGTTGCTCGTGTGAGAGTGGGGTATCCCCGTAGACACCTGGACATTGAGGGATCTCAGGACCCTCTTGTACCAGCCTGTATCTGAGCGTACTTGTACGTCCTTATCGGAGTTGATCTCCTTTGGCACCCCATAGACACAAAACCACTCCTCCGGGAGTATCTTAATAGTCTCCTCCCTGGTAATGTGCTTGGTACATGGGAACACCCTGGTAGACCTGGTCAACCCACAGGTTACCACGAGGGCGGAGTCATAGCCCTCGAACTTCGGCATCTCCGTGTAGTCCACGTAAAGAACACTGTTAGCACAGTGAGGGATGGGCAGGGTCGAGTAGAGACCTCTGTCCCTGATATCTCCTGGTTTGCAGGACCTGCACGGGCACTTGTCCACGATAGGCTGGAGGGTTTTCCGCAGTTGGTCGTCAGTCCACGTAGTGTGGAACCACTGGTTGAATAGCCTCAGGGTACGGTCAGCACCCACATGACCGCTGGACTCATGGGTCCACTTCAGCAGCGCTGGGACTCTGTCACTAGGTACCACGATGCGGTCCTCGTGCCAGAGGTAGCTCTTGTCCCTCTTCCACTGATCTTGGATGACAAGGAGGGGTTCAAGGTGTTTCTCCAGCCGCTTGTAGATATCCCCAAACTCCTTTAGGTACTCCGATTGTTGGAGTCCATCCAGGGGGCGTATCATAGTCATGTTGCGGTCCAAGTGGACGTCCATACCGCTGAACGCCTCCTTAGCCAGCGCTTCAGACCGGGCACCAATCAGGGCGTCGAAGTTGTTGCGGCTGATGTAGTCTGCACACTCGTTCTTCACTCCCTGGATATGGTGTACCGTCGGCCGTAGTTGACTGAGGTAGGTCAACCAGCGCCGTAGCTTGGCCTTCTCAGGTGGGGGGCCCTTCTGGAAAGTGCGGACCGGCTCTTGGTCGCACAGCCAGACCACAGGGTTACTCCCCAACAGTCGTGCTTGTGAGGATAGCACTAGCATACCCGCGAGCAATTCCATCTCATAGGTGGAGTAGTTCCCCCTGGCGTGGTTCCATTTCCAGTTCCAGTGGCCCAGAGGTACTAGGACCCACTTGTCGTCAGGGTAGCTGTGCTTGAGAGTTCCATCTCGGGTGAGACCTTCTGTCCCCCATTGGGAAATGGCCGAGTCGAACTCCTCCTTCTCTAGTGCTTGCCATTGGATCAACCTTCCACCACCGCCCACATTGCTGGTGTCGGTAACCAGGATAATCTCCCCCTGTGCCCCAGGCACGCCCAAGCACTTAGCGTCGGCCACCTTGTCTTTGAGCTTGTCAAACGCTTGTTGCTCTGGTGGGCCCCAACACCAAGTAGTACACTTTTTGATCAATTCCGTCAGAATGGCGCGCGTGTAGGTGAAGTTTTTGATATGGCGGCGATAGAAGTTGCATGCCCCAATGAAACTGCGTACATCATGACGTCCTTTCTTGGGGTCTTCGTGTCGTACCTTAGCGTCCATCAGGGCTTTGGCCTTAGAGGCCGCTGGGGTCCACCACCCATAGCCAACGTCAAACCCCAGGTACTGCATGGTATCTTGCATGAACTCACACTTCTCCAGCTTGAGTCGTGTGTGGTTCTCTTGGCACACTGCAAAGAACTTACCCAAGAGGATTAGGTGGTCCTCCTGGGTATTGGTCCCGAGGCATACATCGTTGATGTGTGCTTCCATCTGGGCCCCACAGGATATAAGTTCCTGCACCTTAGGTCTCCTTCGTAGGATGGACAAGATCTTGTTCATCAGCTCTTGGAATAGAGCGGGTGCGTTGGCCACGCCAAATGGCATGATCTTCCACTTGAACACCCTCCCCTGAGGGGTGATGAAGGCTAGTAGGTCCTGAGCGTTGGGCGTCAGGTCCACCTGCCAGAATCCGCTCCTCTTGTCCATCTTGGTCTTGTAGCGACAGGAGGCTATCTTCTCAGAGGTAGACTCCATATTAGGAATGGACCCTGAGTGCTTCAGTGTTTTCTTGTTCAGCTCTCCGTAGTCCACTACCAGCCGTTTGGCTGTAGACCCAGGTTTAGCCACCAAGAAACAGGGGCTCAAGATCTACCTCTCTTTGCCAGGTGGTGATCTTCTGTTCGAGGTCCTCCTTCAATTGGGATAGATCTCCCATACGTCCTTGCTTCAGTGGCCATGAGCTGCGGGTAGGCTTAGCGTAGCATGGCTTTTTCGCCACCAACTTCCTCTTGGAGTCCACATACTGCTTAGCCTGGATCGAGGGTCCAGCTCCTCGTCCACGGGGTCTTCCACCCTCATGGAGAGTAGGGATTTCAGTGGGGCAACATACTCGGCGTTCTCCACTTCCTCCACACAGGTCTGCCCGAAGAAGGCGTCGTGCTCAGTTTCGTCATCTGAGTGGATAGAGCTAGGTAGCTCGGATAGTCCACACTCAGAGACTCCATCAGGAACAGGTACATGGCAGGGACAGTTGGGAACGTTGGTGTTAGTCACAACGTATTCATCTCTTCCGGGTATAGTCTCAATAGCATCTTGAGGTCGTGGTCGATCCTTCAAGTCACCCAAGGCGAGTCCATCGCTTTCTCGTTGTATATCCTGGACCAGAGTCGAGTGCAGATCCTCCCAGGGGATGGAGGTAAGACCTCTGTCCACCAAGCTGAGCATACTCCACCATCCGGGCTTCCCAATAGGCGTCTTACGCCCCAGAGGCACGTAGATGGCCTCATCAGGTAACCGAACAGAGCTGATGGTCAGCCTGTCCAGAAGGTTTTGCCAGTACTCGTTGCCCCCATGGGCTCCCCAATCGGGGGAACACAGGACCATACGGGAACGTGCCAAGGCTTCCCCAGTTCACAGCCACCTTTGCCAGACCCTTGCCAGGATCCTCACCCTTCAGCTTCACCGACAGGTGCTGCTTGTGGTAGCACTCATCCTCGTAGTGCTTCTTCTTCCCACAGAAGGCACAGGTGATAGTACACCTGTAGTGATTCGGCATCTTCGCCTTGGCGCCGGTGTTGGTCTCCTGCTTCTTCCCTTGGACTACGAAGCAGTCTTGCTGCTCGCAGTCAGGCGCGTGCTGCAAGTGGCCGTGCTCGTCTCTGGCATCACACCAGAGGAGCTCTTTGACGTTTTCCATGATACGGGCGTGTTTTGGGGTAGTCCCCTGCCCAGGTCTGGATCCTTGGTACCCTTTGCCATGGCTTCCAGAGCCTCCACCTCCAGGACGGTAGTTGTTCAGGTGCTGGTGGCTTTCTTTCTCCAGCGCCAGCTCCAGGTATAGTACACATAGATCCTCGTAGTGGAGGGCTCTAGCCTTGCGCTCTGCCGTTGAACGGCACTCGTCCCACAGCTCCCGAGGGAGCTTAGCCACCAACCAGAAAAGCAGGTCGTCGCTGCTGTAGGAACCGGGCGTCAATCGTCCAGTCTAGTGATCCAGGTCAGCCAATAGCTCAGAGACCCTGCCAGGTTTGGGGTTGTTTGGCAGCATGGGCAGGGTCTGGATCTCGGCCCTGATGGAGAGGTTGGTTTCATAGGTCGGCTACTGCCTCTTCAAGGCAACCAACATCTCGGCAAAGGTGGCGGACTTAGTCACGATCTGTTTGACCTGCTTCTCCAGGTACTTGGTCTTGCAACGCTGCAGGAGCAGATCGCACTTGACCCGTCCACTAGCGTGGGTTTGGGCGGTCAATCGGAGAAAGTGGCCAAAATTCTCAGCGAACTCGCTGAGGTCCTTGCCTGTGAACTCAGGCAAGTTAACCACGATCTTAGAGGTGGCGATAGCCTTAGCCTCCTGAGACTTGCGTCCCCCAGGGCGCCGGGTCTTCTCCTTCTTCTTCTTCTTCTTCCCACTTGGGTTCTCGGGGTCCTCTGGGTCGTCGTCCTCCGAGGGCAAAGCAGAAGTCATCGACGGCGGTTCATCATCGGAGGGATCTCTGCCTAGGTCACTGGAAGCGTAGGGCTCCACATCCACCATTGCCCTCAGGGCTGTCAGCCCCAGCCGGTCCAGCTCGGCTCTCGTAGAATTCCCCATGTGACTGTAGGGTGGCTGGGCCGTCCTCGGCACGGAAGGGCTTCTAGGTATCGGTGCAGGGGTCGGCATCGGTCGACTCCTCAGGCTCCCCAGGGTGTTTGTCAGTCTTGCCACCAGGTGGTCGGCCTGTACTCCATGGGGTGACATTCCCACCGTGGTAGGTGACGCTTAGGGCGGTATCAGGGGCTCCAGTTTATCTCGAATGTCTTGAGTGAGGTCGCGAATAATTTTAGAGGTGGCTCCTCGGAGCACCTCGTTGATCTCAGACCGCGTCAGGGACCTGTTGGAGGATCTCCCCGATCCTCTACTCCTGCTCCCGCATGAACCAGGTCCTCTCCTCAACCCACTCAAGGTTGCATACCTAGGAACATCCACATAGGCTCCCGTAGCGGGTAGTGGATAGTGATAGTCAGCCGCATACCATCGCGGCGCAGAACTGGAGGTCACCGGCTCACTTGTAGTAGTTGCCTCTGGAAGCGCAGTGGTAGGTAGGTTCACACCATAGGCAGGGTAGGTAGGCATACCAGTAAGACCTATGCCCTCAGCCATAGGCGGGTTGGTTATGGGTGTGGATGTTGCAGCATCTGGGTCTGGAGTTGGGAGTGTGGTGGTTATAGGAGAGGGTGATGCGTGGAGGCCAGAAGCGCTTGGTGCGCCCTCGAATGTAAGATCATTCGTCGGGTCACGCCCTTGGTCTGCTCCTTCGTCTGCTATGCTTTCTCCAGCATCCTTCTCTCTCCCTCTCTTTCTCTTCACATGATGGGTGTCCACCTCCTGAACTGAGAGGGCCCGGAAGGCCGACTGAAGTCCTTCCATCGAATCCTCTGCCACGTCCACTCGCCCATGTAAGGGCTACGAAGGTACAGCGCTAGGTCCAGGTCCAGGTTCACCAGGTGCTGGCATTGCTGGTGCAACCTTGGCGCGTTCAGGGGCATCTGCCGGCAGCCGTTGATCAACACTTCACGGGGTCGGGGATTAGCATGAGCGACGGCTTGACGTGCATTCGCATTAAGGGGTGCCACCACGGAGCGCATTCCCACATTGGTACCACTTTCAGGCATACTTTGCTCGGACTGTCCCTGAGTCTCTGAATCCATGCCGGAATGATGCCCCAAGACGGGCATGCATAGCACATTTTGATCTCTTGTAAGGAGCAATACCTCACATCCACGGCTGCCGCCTTTGCGTGAGGCCAACGAGTCACGAAGAGCCGCTCCTTCGCCATTTTGGGGCTCGCCCACATGTCATGTGTTGGCTGGCACCAGCGCCATCGTATCAGCTTGACAGATAGGTAGATCTCTTGTTGAGCTCCGGCTCGGACATGTCGGGGTCCCAACATGGTAGACCGTTAGCGGGCCTATCCCGCGACGGGACCCACTCCACTTGGAATGTTACTTGATTCCCCATGGCCCATAGCGGAAACGGCCTCATGAGCAGGTTGATCTCCAATTTCTTGCCCCCTTGCTTGGTGAGGGAGGACAAGGCGACGGTGCTGTGGACCAAAATCTTGACGAGGTCCCCTTTGCGTGCCGTAGCCAGAACTGTGTCCACAGCCGCTGAAACTTCCTTGACGTTGATGTGCCAGGGCGTGAGGTGGCGCCAATACCCGTGTACCAGATGATGTCCCCGAAGATACCCGCCGTATGCATGTGTGGAGGCGTCGGGCGCGAAGAGTGTCGTTGGCGCCCGTTCCACATGTAGCGCCCTAGCCATTGGAGGAGGATGTCCTTGCACAAACGCAGCTCCTCGCAAACTTCCGGAGGCACCTGCAGCATCGTGTCCCATCTGTGGACCAACACTTGTTGTAAGAAGGCCTGTAGAGGGCAAAGAAAAGAGCGAAGGGCAGGAATAACAATGAGCAGCGACTTCACCTGTGCAAAAATAGCTGCCGTCCGTCGGCAAGTAACCATGTCGTGAGTAACCAAGTTTCGCAACTCCTTCCTATAGGACTTCAATTTCCGTCCCGGGATAGAGAAGCATCGCTTTATGAAATCCAACTCCACACCAAGGTGAATCCAATATTGAACGGGTTCTGAATGACACTTTGCTATATTGTCCAATAGTCGCGCGTCGCAAAACCGTTCCAGTAATTGTGCCACGATGCGCCTCACGTCTGTTAGGGAACCTCAGAGCACTAGTATATTGTCGAAATAAAAGAACACTAGATATCCCTGGCGGCGTGCCAAACGTTCGAAGGTCTTGATGACCCGGTCCCAGCGTAAGAAGAAACACTGATCTCCTCGTGCCCATCTCTTTTTTGTGCATAGCCAAACTGAGGAGGTTGCAAGCTTCAGGAGGCGGTGGTATACCCCAGACATCCCCTCCTCCTGTTAGGAGTCTCCTTCGCGCCACTCCTGCAGGAATATTGGCTCACCCCGGAAGTACACTTGCACCTCACCAAGAGGGCTCCCCGCCTCACCGAGACCTGTTGCGCTTGTCTGCGACCTTAATGTTTGGACTGTAGATGACGATTTCTAACGTCTTTTCGTCAATTTCTAGCGATCTGACTTCTTAAATCGCTAACGGTTTTGCTAAACCACAGGATTCACTCCCTGTTGGTTCCATTTTCTTTACTTCTCAGCTCCTGAAGGTTTGTGCCCTCCATCGAAAGTATTGCTCCGCCTTGGCCCTTGGTCAGGACGTTTACCAAAACGCTGTTTATACAGCGATCACCGTCTGCTTTAGAGCGTCTGACAGTACCATAGTGGGCAAGCATGTGTACTCTAAGGAGGAGGTCCTGGGTTCAAACTCCACTACCCCCAGATTTTTACCAAAATTTTTCGACGCACGCTGGCGACTTTTGAGGAATGCCCCTTGGAAAAAACATCATTTGCGGTACATTACACTCTTTATCAAGGGTACCTACAGTGTGGTAAGCTTCTATGAACTGATGGGAGTGTCATTGGCTCGTTTGAAGCATTTTTTGACGTCACATTGGAAACTTTGAGCCTTTCTCTTTGGTCCTACTACCTTGACCAACGAGTACTCCAGGGAGAGTAAGCAACAGTCACTTCTCTGTCTCTCTTCGGGTACTTGATCCAGGCCAAGCTCACCCCGCTAAACTTTGGGAAGGTGTTCAGACTAACACTTAATAATTTCTATCACTCTTTTATTAACCTAGCCCCCCATGAACTTCACCCCTACCACTCAAGGGAGCGGAGGTATCTTCCTTCATGGTAGGTAGGTAGGTAGGTAGGTAGGTACCTGCACTCGGTCGCCGAGAGGCGCCCCTGGCTCCCCCTGGCGTTGCCTCTGTGAGTAACAGAAAGAGGCTCTGCGCTTGAAGAGGGGAGGCGACTTAATTTCTCGCTAGACCTGACTGGTGGCCCCAAACACAGCAGCCCCAGGCAACACCAGGAGGGCTGATCGCCGCCAGCCTTACATACTTGTCTTGCCAGGAGGGTGGGCCCCCGTGCTTGCGCATGTCCCCTCCTTTGAGCGGAACCTTGGGGGTTCCCCGGACTTCCTGGCGTATCCCGTTCCCAAGGCATGCATGCATGTTTTTGGTACTCGGGTTCCGCCTCGAGTCCAAAAGCAGCGCAGGCCTTAGAATGCAGCCTTATCCCCGGCCTCCGTATCTCGTTCGGCCGGGTCCCCTGCATGGCACGAACACTGGGATTCCTACTGTGGTGTTGTGATTGTGTTTCTCTTTGGGTTTCTCGCTAATCCTGCCACTCCTGGCTGGGGTCTTGGGTATATGTGCTTGGGTACGGGTTTTGGTTTGGCCCCACCATTCCTGGCTGGGGTCCGCGGTGTGTGCGGTTGGGCTTGGGTTTTGGCTTGCACCCCGCCACTCCTGGTCGGGATGTTGGGTTGTGTGTGTTTTCGCGTGTGCGTTCCGCATGTACCCTGCCACTCCTGGCTGGGGTGTGCGGTTTGGGTATGTACGCTTTAGCTGGGGTGTCGGCTGCCCCCCGCCTCTCCAGGCTTGGGTGTTGGGCCGTGTGTGTCTGTGGGCGCGCTCCGCTTGTACCACGCCACTCCTGGCTCGGGTAGCGGTGTGTGTGTGTGTGTTTGGGCTCGGGTTTCAGCTGCGCCCCGCCACTTCTGGCTGGGGTATTTGGCGTGTGTGTTTGTGGGCGCGCTCTGCCCGTACGCCGCCACTCCTGGCTGGGGTGTGCAGGGTGGGTGTGTGTGTGTGTCTGGTCTCGGGTTTCGGCTGCCCCCCGCCAGTCCTGGCTGGGGTGTTGGGGTGTGTTTGTGTTTGTGGGCGCACTGCCCTTGTACCTCGCCACTGGCAGGGGTGTGCGGTGTGGGTGTGTGTGCTTGGGCTCGGGTTTCGGTCCCGCCCCCTGTCACCTGCGCCCTGACCTGCACTGCCGGCGCCCATATCCTTCCCGTGCAGGTGTTCATGCCCTTGGCTGCGCCCACGCTCGCCGACCGCGCCACGCTCCACTACATGCACTCTGTGGCCGCCCGCCATGGCGCTTTGCTCGCGCCCCTGCATGTCTCTCCCGCGCCCCTGCCCTTTCCCCGCTCCTCGTCCCGCGTTGTGCCGTCCGCTGCCCGCGCTCTTTCCCCCTCAGCTGCTGCTGGCCTGGGTACCTCGCTCGCGCTTTCGCCCTCGCTCCTTGCCGCGTGCAAGCAGGCCTGCCCCTGTTTTTGTCCCTGGGCACTCCTCCTGTCGCCACCTGTCCCCCGCTCCGCCCTCCCGCGCCGGCACCCTGCCCCGCCTGCGCGATGTCCCCCCCCTCCCAGATCACGCGCTGGGCGTCCTGTTGCCGCCGCAGCAGCGGCAGCGTGACGCCTGGCGACGTACGCTCGAGTGCCGGGGGGCGGATGGGTTGCGGCCGTCCTGTAGGGAAGGCGGCCTCGGGGGGGTACGGCTTGGGGGGGCTGGTATGGGTGTGGCTGGGGTTGTCGTGGGCGCAGTACTTGGCGCCCTCTTTGCCCTCTGCTGCGGCCGCGGCGGCCCCTGCAGGGTGCTCGGGGCCCGCGCGTGGCCCGTCCCCCGCACCCGCGGCGTGCTCGAGGCCGCGCCGTGGCTGGCCAGGGCAGTAGCGCGGCTCGCCGAGCCGCGGTCTCGGCTCGTTATGCACCCTCTGGGCCCTCCCCTGCGGCTGCGGCGGCTTCTGGCGAGGCGCCCGTGGGCCGCGCAGGGGCCTACCCCCGCGCTGGCGGCGCGCCGGGGGCCGCCGTCGGGGCCGCAGCGCGGCTTACTGGGGCTGCGGCCTCAGCCCCCTGTGCGCCTGGGGCCCCCTCCGGGGGCGGGGCGGCAGGGCGTGCAGCCTGGGCGGCGAGGGCTGTCTCCTCGGCCGTCGCAGGTCCCTGGGTCAACGGCGCGGTGTCGGCGGAGGCTGCCCGGGGCTGCCCAGCCAGCAGCCTGACCGGCACCGCTGCCTCCGACAGCCGCAGCTCCTCGCGCTCCGCGATGGTCTCCTCCGCGTATCCGGGGGAGACAGGGGAGCGGAAGCGGGACCGGCGGTGGTGGCTGTCGTCCCGCTGGGGGGAGCCATCGGAGTCCGACATCACTCATATCCTGGTCGGCATGCGTGGTCGCACGCGCGCCGACCCCACTTCCTCCTGCTGTATCTGTGTTGTGCCGTGAGCAGTGCTGTGCAGTGCTCCGCAGGGCGGAGGGAGGAAGGGGAGGGGGAGCCGCCGGTGGCGTTAGCCCTGTGCGTGCGGGGGCACTGGGTTGGGAGGCTGGTGAGCCACGCGGCCAACACGTTGCGCCACAGCTCCCAGTCTGGGGCGGGACTCAGGGCCCTGGGCATCGGGGGACGTCAGGTTGTGGCAAGGGAAGCCGCACTAGGTGGACCCCCGTAACGGCGGTGACCTCCTGTGTTCGCAGGAAGATGTGTACTCTGTCCCGCGCCGTGGGCGCCTGGAGTGGGGGGCGGGGTACAGGCGCTGCCCCATACAGGTACAGGTGGGTGGGGGTGATTCCCAGAACCCGCTCTGGGTCCCCGCGGGTCGCGATAAGAGGAGGAGCAGGGGGGTGCCCGGGCGCTCTTGCCAGAGGACCTGCCCTTTGTGGTGGGCACCCCTGGTCCTGGAGAGGGGGGGGCATAGGTTCGGGTTGGTGCAGCCGCGGGGTGTGTGCGTCGCGAGCGGGAGGGCGGGGCTCCCTGGGGAACGCCTTGCTGTGAACAGTATAAGGGGATCGAGGAGCCGCTGGTTCGGGATCGGGACATCCCGCTGCTCAGGAAGGGTCGAAAAGGCAGAAGCGCGATGGAGGGGGAGCTGGGGAAAGAAGGGCATCAAAAGAGGTTGTGGCACATGGTGATTGTGAAGTCGCTGTGGCGGGCACTACAGGAGCATACAGTGGCGCCGGAGACCATGGCCCACAGGCTGTTGCGGCGTATGGTGGGGCATCTACAGGACCACATGGCGTGCAGAGAAGCACAGTTGGGCGCGCGGGCGAAAGACATGCTTGTTCCGGTCACCAAACAGCCGGAGATGGCGTTGATCAGGTAGAACCCACAAATCACGGAGATGGAAGTGCGGAAGCAGCCCGACTGGCGACCAAGGTGGTCGGAGGGCGAGAAAGAAGTGGCAGAGAGAGAGCAATAGTGGGGGAACCGTACGGTGGGTCAGGAAAGAAGGAGTGAGTATGGAGGTGCTGCACGTGCGCAGGAAGGATATGAGAGAGTACAAAAAAGCGGGCCTGCACCACGCGGAGTTCTATCGCGACTCCAGGATAGTGGAATGGGGAGTATACAAAGGGATGATGAGGAGAGCGCGAGGACAAGAAGACCGCGCTGGGTGGGACAGGAGGATGCGAAAGATGTGGAACGAGTGGGTGGCGCTGTGGGGGAACAGGAGCAGGAAACCAAGGCGCGCAAGGGGAGCGGAGGCACAACAAGAGAGGGTGGTGCTGGACAGAGGAGAGAGGGACAAGGCCAGACCGGGCATACTGATGTGTGCGCCACTGGGACTCAAAGGGCCGAGGGGGAAGGTGCAGAGTACGAACGGGAAGTGGTACGATGTCCATGCGGATATGTTCCGGAGAGACAACATCCGGGATGGGACAGGACAGGGGGACCAGTGCTGGAGATGCACCAAGGAGGCTGGGCAGGTCCTGTGGCTAGTCCTGAGAATGACGGCATGGGCGTTCCGGACCGCGACCATGCTCACTACGGACAGCAGGGGACAGTGGTGGGAGCCGGTACTGCGGCTACCCAAGGAGGTGCAGGAGGATGAGGAGCCCCAGGGGGGGGTGGAGGTCTGGTGGGGAGAGGAAGGAGAGGGGAGAAGAACAGGGGTCCAGATGGGATGGGACAATGTGCGGGGACTGCAGGAAGAGAATGAAGGGGTTGCGGTGAGTTTCCGGATTACAGACACAGGGCGGCCCGAGGAGGAGGCGCCCCTCGTATCCGTGGGCCACAAGTGTGGGGAAAGAGCGAGAATGATCACACTGACGGTCCACAGGTTGCCAGAGGACAGGGTATGGTACTTGGGTCTGGTACAGGCGTACCTGGAACAGGCCAGGGCGCAGGGGGACAGGGCATGGTGTCACAGGGTGGTGGTGACGAAAGGCTGGAAGGCCAGGACGGAAAATAAATGGGCAGTGTACTGGGGAGTGAGAGAACTGAGCATCGAGGATGGTGTACGGGAGTATGGCATCGGGAGGCACAGAGTGTACTGCCACTATCCGAGGGGGGTGGTGCGCATACCAGAGCCAACAGAGGAGAGGGTGGTGTTATTTCTGGACGGGTCTGGGGTGGAAGGACAACCGCCCATGGTGGGGTCAGCGGCTGTAAGGGTCAAGGGGGTGGGACAGGTGACGGGGAGCGTGGTGCAAAGGATGGTGTACGGAGCAGTGTCCCATGGAGAGGTACAAGCGGTTGCGGACGTGGTTGGAAAGATAGGGGAAGAAGTATGGAAGGTGTGGATGGTGGTGGATGCGGAGGCGGACATGGCCTCCCTCAGGAGACTAGCCAGCAGGCCACTGCATGAGGCCCTGGGCACGGGGCTGGGGTCGCAGGTGTATGCGATATGGCATGGGCTTGAGATAAAGAAAGTGCCCCTGGTCATACACCTGGTGACACAGCAGTCGCACCGACCGGAACTGGGGAATCATGAGGCAGATGGGGCGGCGCAAGCAGTGGACAAAGAGCAGGAACCAGAGTGGAAGGTGCCAGAGAGAAGAGAGCACCTCCACTTGTTGCATATACCTCCAAGAGTGGAGGAAGAAGAGAAGGCCAGGTGGGTGGTGGAGGAGGACAGGGAAAAGCGGGAACTAAGAGTGCATCCGCAGCCTGTGCACATGCTAGCTCAAGTACAGGGAAGCTGGGGGTGGTAGAGCTGAACGAGTACTTGGAGGGCAAGGTGGGACAGCGGGTCCACTACCCCAATGTGCTGAGGCCGGAACCGCTGCCAAAAAAGGATGCAAGTCAGACCACTGCAGGCAATCAGGGGGCAGGTGGCAGTGCGGGAAACAATCATGAGGTTGTACAGACATAAGGGTATGGACCTCCCGGAGGAGTACATGAGGTGCGACTGCGGCCGGGGGCAAGAAATATACGAGCACTTCATGCGGTGTGAACAGTATAAGGGGATCCAGGAGCCGCTGGTTCGGGATCAGGACATCGTGCTGCTCAAGAAGGGTGAGAAAGGCAGAAGCGCGATGGGGAGGGAGCTGGGGAAAGAAGTGCATCGAAAGGGGTTGTGGCACATGGTGATTGTGAGGTCTCTGTGGCGGGCACTACAGGAGCATACAGTGGCGCCAGAGACCATGGCCCACAGGCTGTTGCGGCGTATGGTAAAGCATCTACAGGAACACATGGCGTGCAGAGTGGCAGAGTTGGAGGCGCGGGCGGAAGACATGGGTGATCTGGTCACCAAACAACCGGAGATGTCGTTGATCAGGTAGAACCCACAAATCACGGAGATGGAAGTGCAGAAGCAGCCCGACTGGCGACCAAGGCGGGCGGAGGGCGAGAAGGAAGTGGAGATAAGAGAGGGAGAAGAGCAGAGGGAGCGCCTGATGGCCCGTAGACGAGAGCGCATCCGGCGGATATGAGAACAGGACGGGTGAACGATTTCGCCACAGGGGGGGACCGCTGGGGCCGCCGGGGACCAGAGGGAAAGAGAAAGCACTGTTGCCCGTCACTCGGACTGGAACAGCCGGGACTGGCGCACTGAGCCACTGAGCAGACACAGGCGCAGAGCAGGCCCCGGGGGAGCAGACCGGGCTGGCGAGTTGATGGCCCAGGAGGAAAAAGGATGGGGAACGCCAGGCAGGAAGAAGGAGCGGGTACCAACAGACGCACACAGACAATAAGAGCGTCGCAAGGGGTGCGGGGACAAGGACGAGAAGGTCCAGTACGAGGCCAACGGCTGCCTGGAAGTGTCCACAGTACGCGGAGGCATGGACGGGGGAGAAGAACAGCGGTGCACCACGAGCACAACACACATAGGGCGCGCGAACAGTGGCACCGGCGAGGGGGGCGCCAGGTGAGGGGCGCGGGTAGCGGGGCCAGCGGCGGCAAGGCTCAGGGCTCAGACACGATGCCATGTGTGCAGCAAGATGTCCCACAAGCCGAGGCCAAGCCAGTCGCCAGCCGCGGAGGTCGTGCCGCCGCCGCGAGCAGTGAGGGGGTACGGGGTGCTTGGGCTGGTGGAGATGAGGGTCGAGCTGGCCCGCATGCAGGCAGACTCAGCCCCCCAGCCCCCCTCACTGACGTCCTCGGCGGCATCAGCCGAGTTGTCATCACCCTCGTCTCCGGAGAGTCTGGAGACGGTCCAGCAGGAAGGGCCTCGGGCGGAAGGGCAGCAGGGAAAAAAAGAGGCCGCGGCAGGGTAGGGCGGAGACAAGGGAGGGCAAGCAGAGGCGAGTGGAGGGATTACGGAGGTGGTGGCAGCAGAAGCTGAAGGGCAGGGGGAAGGGGCAGGGGCAGCAGGCATTAGTGAGGTGGCGGGCGGACCTGTTGAAGATAGCAGAGTTGATGGCAGGCGGAAATGTCGGGCGGGGAGAGTCGGTAGTCGACGACATTCTCGTGGTGTCGGATAATGAGGGGGAGCGGGCGAGGAGGATGGCAGTGGGCCCAGGGCAGCAGACGGCGCTAAATGTGCTGGCGGCTGCCATGAAGTCCATCTTCTCGGAAGTGCACAGGATAGAGCGGACAAGGGTAGACGAGGACAACCGTGGCGGGAGAGGCAGGGAGCAGGGACAGCAGTGTACGCACCGGAGGGTCGGGACGGACGGGCAAGGGAGGGAAAGGGCAGGCGGGGACGTCGGGGGCTAGGCATGCGGCGGGACACCGGGAAGAGAAAGGGGGAAAAGGGGGCGGACAGGGGCGACAGTGGCCGCAGCCCCAACGCTCGTTCAAGCTGCTGCCGCCTGGGTTACCACCACAGGTCAGTGCGGCGGTGCGGGCGGAGGAGGAGACGGAGGCGCGCCTCCAGCAGGCGGCGTGGTACGAGGCGCCGGCGCACGTGGAGCGCCGGCGCCTTCGCCACCAGCCCCCGGAGCCAGGACCGGACACCATTTACAAGTTGGAGATGAGGTCAGGGAGGACAGGGTCATAGTGCCAGGGAGGGCTGGAGGGGTGGGGAGGGGAGCACAGCGGACAGCCCAGTGGCGGGATGCGGAGAGAGGGAGGGCAGGCAGAACAGAGAGGCGCAGCAGCGGAGGGGCAGCGCGGCCGGCCGGAGGGGGAGCAAGAGAGTGGGAGCCAGCGACCTGGGCACACAGGCAGCGCAGTTCAGGGCAGCGGTGCGGAACAGGAAGAAGGCGGTAAGGGCAGGCATAGTGGGCACGGTATGCAAGGGAAAGGAGCGGGACAAGAAGGACTCGAGGGGAAGGGACACGCAAAGTTGGGACTCCACGGCGTAGGCAGCAAGGGGCACGAGGCAGCGGGGCGAATCGGCAAAGGGCATGGGAAGGAGGGTGGCCATGGGTACATGGGCTCACCAGTGTTCCCAGGGAAGCGATTGGGATGGTGGGGAGGTGCAGTGCCGCAAGCCATCCCGCCAGTCATCCCGCCATTCCCACCACCACCTTACCTTGCGATTCAGATGATGTACCCACCCCAACCGGCGTACCCAGGCTTGCCGGGGCAGGCACACGTACAGCAGCGCCCGCAGGCCTGTGGGACAACGTGGGCGGCGCAGGGAGGAAAGAGAGAAGAGTTCAGGAGGGCATGGGAGAGGATAGAGGAAGCAGAGAGGAGCCTGCGGGGAAGTGAGGCAAGGGTCATGGGAGGGGCGGATAGGGTGGCGGAGGGGAGGACGGAGGGGACAGGCAGGCCGCAAGGAGGGGAGGCGCAGGCAGAGGAGGAGCTGCAGCGGGCGTGGGCGGACCTTCGGAGAAGGCAGGAGAGGGTGGAGAGGGCGGGACAGGAAGGCGGATGGCACAGGG
The DNA here is from genome assembly GCA_964036045.1 of Eutreptiella sp. 'Long Island Sound 2002'. NCBI lineage: Eukaryota > Euglenozoa > Euglenophyceae > Eutreptiales > Eutreptiaceae > Eutreptiella > Eutreptiella sp. 'Long Island Sound 2002'. The sequence continues at coordinate 110,518,847 of OZ038382.1, forward strand.
AGGGAGGGGGGCCGGAGGGTCGCCCCCCACTGATGCCATTCAGGCAGCCAGCGATCCCGCCGGAGCAGGAGAGTGAGATGCAGGAGAGGGCATGGAGGCGGATCAGAGGGGAGGCAGGGAGGCTGGCTGAGAGGGACAGGGAGGTGGCGGGGCGGGAGGGCAGGGTGCAGGAGGAGAAGGAGGCGGTAGCCGTCCGGGAGGAGGGCCAGGGAGGAGGAAGAGGAAGCTCGGCAGGAGAGGGGGGAGCAGCGCTGGGTGGAGGAGCGGGGGGCAGGGGGAGCAGAGGGGGCGCTCAGGCCTGCCAGCCCCAGACCAGAGGCGACGCCGACGGACTCGGACTCGGAGTCGCCACCGCCGCGGTGGTATGCGCCGCTGCCGGTACGGAGGGGGCCTGGGACGGTCGCGGGGTGGACAGCGGGGGACGTGGCTGAGCTGTTCTGCTATGGGAAGTGGGTGGGGAGGACGGGGAGAAATCAGGAGAGGCGGGGAACCCACCCCTTCAGCAACCTGGTCCGTGGGGCGGGGAGGCCCGGGGAAAGGGGGCCAGAGATGGAGGAAGGCCCGTGGAGGAGGATGCTTGGAGAGGCGTTCCCGGGGGCGAGCCTGGACTGTCCCAAGGAGACGTGGAAGAAGCCCAGGTTTCGGATGCTGCGCGAGCTATTGCAGCGGGGGGGTGGTACGGGGGGGGGGCGTAGGACGGGGCAGAAGCCCGACCGAGGTGCGCCAGGGGCCAGGGGCCAGGGGAGTGCAAGAGGGACGGGCAGACGAGAAGCGAGGAGGGCTGCAGGAGAGGTGAACTCGGGGAGTCGGCGAAGGTAGGGGATGGTAAAAGGGAGGTTGTGAAGGACACAAGGAGAGGAGGAAGGGCGAAGAGGGACACAGATGCGCAGGAAAGGGCAGGGACACGGCCGGCGGTAGTGGGGAATGTGGTGATGGCGGACACAGAGGAGAACCCCCAGCGGAGGGAATTGGTTCCGCGGCGGAAGCGGATGGATGGCGGAGTAGGGGAGCGCCGACGGGTGCGGAGGGAGCGGCCAGGGAGCGGGTCACGGGAAGTAACGTGGGTACCGCAAACAGTGCGGCACAGAACAGGAAGCCTGACATGAAGCTGAAGTACAGGCCGAATGCAGTACTGTACTGGTGTGCTGGTGGAGTACGACGAGCGGCAGTACGGAGCCGGGCTGCAATGCAAGGAGCGCTTGCGGGGATCCTAAGCATGGGTTCCTGAAAGTCAGGAACGGCTAGAGGGGACATGGAGCACCATCGTTGCCGCTCAGAGAGACGGGCCTACTAGGGCCGCAGCGGCTACTGTGGACTACGGTTCACTGGTGCAAGCAGCGTGAGGGACATCACGGTCGTCGGATCCCAACGGCCAGCATCTAACCTGACCATGAGCAGGGCCACAAATGAATTCTGCAAGTAAACCCCCCCCCCCTCAACAAGAACCCATGGCGTCCCGGAAGGGGAGAGAGACAGGGGACCGAAGGCAAAGCACAAGGATAGGTGAGCAAACAGGGAAAAGGGTAGGGACAACAGAGAGGGGCAGGGGTAGAACACGCGGGTGGCACACACGAGTGACAGCACGGCAAAGGCAGTGAGGGTGGTCGGAAAAATACGGGCAGGACCCGCAGAGAGACAGCGGATAGGAGGGGAGACATGACGAGGCAGGCGTTGGGGGCACGGGGCGGCCGGACAGGGGTACCGCAGAGAGGAGCAGGGGGCACAGGCAGGGCGCCAGTGACCAGCGAAGAGCGCGACAAGAGGGGCACCCCAAAAAAAAAAGAAAAACAAAACACCAAAACAGGTCAAACAGAAGGGACAGGGCCGAGCGGGACGAGGGGGAAGCAGGGGGCCAAAAAGGGCACAAACGTGCACTCAGTCTCGTGCAGAGAAACACCATGCCGATGACCCGCATTCAACCGTACTGGCCGCCTCGCCTTCCCAGTAGAGAACTGATGGAGAATAGGCCAGCTGGGGCGGACGACGGGGGAGTCCCCCTGAAGGCGTATCTGGGGAGGCCGCTCAAGTCGGCGTACAGGTCGGAGGACAGGGCGGAGGCCCTGAGGGGCTTGAGAGCGCGCGGGAAACAGCCCTGGCGCGCGGACGACCAGCAGAGAGCAGACGGAGCGGGAGATGAACGGTAAGAGGGCGCACAAGAGACAGAAGAGAGGGGAGGGAAGAGAGGGGAGAGAGAAGAGTGACGCAAGCAGAGGCGCAATCGGAGGGGCGCCCACCTGGCATGGCCGGGGACAACCAAGGGCCACGCCTTAAGAGGGCGATGGGACAGGAGAAGAGCACCGAGGGAAGCCGTGACCTGATGACCTTTGCAGTGCTGATGTGCGTGCATGCAGGGGGGAGGGAACCACAAGGCGGGATGCACAGCTGGAAAAGGGGAGGCAGACCAAAAAAAAAAACCCCACAGCACCACCGGAGGGCCTACAGCACAGAGCGAGCAGGCAGCGGGGGAACGGGAAGGAGCAAACAGGCAGACGAGAGAACGCGGGTTGCGCGCGAGAACAAAAAAACAACAGCAACAACAGGTGACCAGGTGGGGAAAAGGCACGGGTACCGGGGGAAGCGGCGGCCGGGAAGAAGGACCCACAACGGGGCCTGAAGGAAACACACCAGCCAAGCGGAAGGGGGCAGCAAGGGAGGGACCAGTGCTAGGCACAGGAAACGGTCCCCGGATCGATGAAGATCCAGTGGGCCCGCGCCAAACGGTTGCTGGCAGCCCGGTGCGGTATTAACACGGGATGATGAGAAAAGAGGATGGGACAGAGAAGGGCGTGTGGCTAGCGCCGCAAAACGGCCCAAGCAGAATGGGAAGGCGCAGGACGCGGAGAATGGGCCGGGAGGGGTGACGGGATGTAACACAGGGGAAACAGGAAGGGAGCGACCCGTGCTAGGAGCACAAAACGGTCCCAGGATGGATGAGGATCCAGTGGGCCCGCGCCACGGTGTTGCTGGTGGCCCGGTGGGGTATCAACAGGGGAGGTGGGATGGGATGGGGCCGCACAACAGTCTAGTGAGATAGGCAAACCACTTGACGCTGATAATGGGCAAGTGACCGGATGTGGCAAAGGGAAACGGACATGGGGAGGGATGAGAGACCGAAAGCGCCAAGCAACAGCCCCGTGAGATTGGGAAACCAGTCGCCATGGAGTGGTGAATAATGGGCCAACAGTGGGGAGCCTGGCCACGGGAAGTCGGGAAAATGGCCTGAATTCCGGTACTGCCGTAAGGTGTCCGCACGGTTGAGGGTTGACCCTGAGGTCCCAGGGTCAATGGCCTAAGTACACGTAGGTTCAGGCTTGAGCGGGACCTGGAGGAACGTGGAAAGGGTTGCCTGCTGGCCTCCAGCCGCGGATGGACGACACCCAAGTGCATCCGGGAGCCGAGTGGGTACTCCAACCCGTGAGGGATGGTGAGTGGGGGAATGTGGTTGACAGAGGGAAAAGCTCTGCTGTCGGCGAGGGCTAGGCACAGGAAACCCCCTGCAGGCGCCCAAAAGGCTGTGCTAGGGGGGGAAGACCGGAGGATCCTTCGATGGGTGACCGGAAGGAGCTGAGACCGTGAGGGCAGCAACTGAAGGACACCTACTCCCGGTCATGCCCGGAGGGAACCTGGTTGAAGTTCTCGGCCGTGAGATGAGAAAGGGGTCGCCAAGGGAACTGATGGTGGAGAGCTCTCCTTCCCCCCAGAGGCAGCATTGATGTAAAACAAGCAAGGAGATGTCAGATGAGGCTGCGGACGCGGCTGCCTTTACTTACTTACTTACATATTAACTATGCCGTGGTTCTTTGCGGGTTGTGCGCGCTGCCTGGGTTTGCGGCACCCCGTGGCTGTTGTTGCTTGACACCTGTCCGTGTGCCTTGGTTGTGGCCGGCAGCGTGCCTCTCTGGCGTGCCCTGTGGCCCCGCTTTGGTGCGCCGCGCCTCGTCCGGTCCAGTCGCTCTCAGTGCTCCAGTTGGCTTTCTCGACGCCGTGGTGCTTTTCCCTATCCCGGGGCCTTGCGCCCCTGGATTTACTCGGCGGCTGCGCGGTGCATGTGGAGGCCGGCCGAGAACCAGGCTCCTTGTGCCTGCTGCTGGCCGCTGCCGAGGCAGCGGCGCTGTGCTCGCTCCGCGTCGTACCCGTTCGGGGCCCCGCGATGGGGTTCTCTCTGGCGGGTCCCTCCAGCCTCGGTCTGGGGGTGCCTGCGCTGCGCTGGTTTGCTGTGTCTGGACCCAGTCACTGAGGCGTCTGGTTTCTCGTGCCGCCCGTCTCTCGACAGGGGACTCGGCTGGTGCAGCGGGGCTGTTTTGTGTGGACGCCGACGACGCCCCTTTCGGGTGGGAGGAGGGCACGCCGGGGTCCCACGTGTGTGTGCGTGTGCGTGGCTCTCTTGGCCGGGTCGGGCGGGCCGGCTTCTGGGGCGCCGTTTGGTGCGCCTCACCCTTTCCTGTGGCCCGCCTTGGTGTGCTCTTTGTTTCCCTGGCCCTCTCCCTGTTCCTTTTGTGCAGCCCTCAAAGAAGGTCCCTACCAGGACCGGCCCCTGCTGTACCCCTTCCACCATTTTCTGTCACTCTTTTGGTCTTGCTTCTCACCAGGTTCTGCATGATCTTGCCCTATCCTGCACAACTTCCCACAAAAAATAGTAAAATAGGCTCCTTCACACAAATCCCGATCCCTTGTAATAACCAACTCCCAAGTACAATCCAATCCAATACAAAAATCCACACTGAGGGCTTCCAAGAGTGTGTGAGGTCCCGCGTTGACACTCAACAACTCCTTTCAATACGCCAGTCGTCTCACGGTGCACACGGAGACACGGGCGTTGGGCATGTACATAGAATTGCACCAATAGAATAAAGCAGGAAGCCCTGAAATTGGCATATGTACACAAATCAAACAAGGTTGGGGAAAGATGGAAACGTACACAATCACAGCCATAGACCCCTCATTCCCTGGACTCAAGACCTTCCCTTGACTCGCCAACATGATGCCCTGAACCAAGTAAAATAAGATGACTAAATGCTATGTGTCAAAAGTCACTACACAAACCCCAAAAATGTGTTCCCTCCCAAGCCTCTAAATCCTAGCCCAATAGGGGAGGTGGCATGTCATGGCCTAGAGTAGCACTCAGGACCTTGCCCTACCCTGACATAAGTTTGGTTGGACTTGGGGTTGATTGGGCTTGGAGAATTGCCCCATGACCTCACAACATAGCAAAATCAGGCAAATCACACCAAAATGCCCAAAATTCAATTATATACCTCAAAATTTATACGGCAAATATTCAAATGCTCCAGGCATGTGTCAAACCGGAATGTAATATACAAGGGTGATATAGACCAAAGGTCTATGCCCACAAATATCCCAACATTGGCCCCCACACCCCTCCGGATATATACATGCCATGCTTCACAAGTCAACTCACGAATTTGAGACCTAATTTTGTGAGGCCTTGTGTGCATAAAATGAGGTCAAAAACATGCAAATAATGCCAAATCCAAAGTAATCACATTAGTATAGAACTTTGCTCACCCATGGTATCAACATATGGTTGAAAGCACAATTGCTTGAGACCATTTGCAAACAATCCCCCCACTTGGATCCCCACATGGACGCATGAGAGCACCTTCGAACCTCCTCCCAACACGCATCATGAAAATGGGGAAATTGATAGTGGCGCTTGTGGGTCGCTCCGTAAACCTTCCCACATGCACTATATGTGCGGTAGATAAAGTCTAGCGCTATGGAGCTCATCATTGTGACATGGGCAAGGCCCTTGCGACGTATGACTCCACATATCCTCCTACAAACAGAGATATATAACATGGGCGTGAGCATAGCGAAGCACATACCATCCCTATAACACATACCCTTAATAGTGGCTCCCACCATGGTATGCCATCCCCCTCCAAGGACATAACTTCACATTAAGAATACGTAGAAACCGAAGGAAAGTTTCTATGCAACACCAACACTCATGCAGTACACTCGAATGTCGCATAAAAATACTCAGTTGCATGGTCCAAGAGTTATATATCCCTTTCTACCCTCTTGACCATTATCCTTGCTCCAACAGGCATGTGTACACATCAAAGGCGTTGGACGCCCCCTCAATTGAGTTAAGACCAAGTCAGTTCCAGCCCAATTCTCAAAATTGGAATTCCTCGCAATGAGCCGGAGATATGATTCTTTTGAAGTGGCCTCACGAATCAATTTTGTTTCGCCTATATCTCCAAGAAAAATGAAGGAGACAACAAAAGGAAGGTTGATTCGCGATCAAGGAAAAAAGTAGGACCACTCGAAATTCGTCATATCAAGTGCGGTGAACTCAAAATCGAAAATCCGATTCTGAATGTCTGAAAAATCGGATTAATTTTGCGAGTGTATAACATGAAAATTGCGGAAGCAACGAACCCTTTACTGATGAAATCTGACCCTTCAACGGGGTCTCCGCCAAAATATCTGGAAAAAACAGTTAACCAATCAGTTACCGCAAAATCGCGAGCCAACTGACAGTCGCCGATACATTGACAAACAGAACGGAGAGCTGAAAAATTACGGAAACATTATGATAAAAAGACCCTGTTGATTCCTGATATTCTGATATATAAATCTCAGCCGGCGGCGCTCGGTATTGAAAATGGCCGCTCAGAGCTGGAATGACCAAACTCATCACACTATCACATCAGGTTAGGTCAGTTGGATGAGAGAGTATGATGTCAGCCCATGGCGGCTGGCCGGCCCATAGATACACACCCCAAGTGACCCAAGGATGGCCACGGGGGTCTGAACCGGCTTCACCCTGTTGTCTCTGGCGTTCCGTGTTTTCTTTTCCTTTTTTTTCCGACCCTTTTTCCTTTCTTTTCTTTCTCCTTTTTTTTTCTTGCCCGCTTTTCCCTTTTTTTTGTTTTTTCTTTTGCCCCCCCCCCCCTTTTTTTTTCTTTGTGCACCCCCGCTGTCTGTGGCGTTCCGTGTTCTCCAGTTCGGGGTGCCTTGGGCCTTGGTGTCTTGTGGTCCCCCCCCTTTTTCTTTCCCTCCTCCCTTCCTGTTTTTCTTTGTTTTTCTGTTGGCTTTTTTCTTCGTCCGGGCCTTGCCGGTGGTGCGGTGCGGGGCTGGTTTGTGTGTCCTGGGCTGTGCAGTGTGCTGGTGTGTGCTTCAGTGGTGCTATCCCTGTCGTTGCTCTTTGTGCGGTGCTCTCTCGCCCCTCTGGCGGTGGCTGGTGTTGTGTAGTGTTTTCCTGTTGTTTAGTGGTGTCTGCTGTTGGGCCTGGCTGTCCTCTGTTGTCTCTTGGTGGGTCCTGGTGTCGTGTTCTGGTGGTGCTGTCCATCTCTCGCCACGTGGCGCGCCGCCCTGTGGGTTGGTGTTGTGTGTTTTGGTGCTCCGCTGCCCTGTGTTGTGTTCTGTGGTGCTGTGCTGTCGTGTGGTGGTGTGCTGTCGTGCTCTGCTGTTTGTTTGTGTCGTTGCCTGGGCCTGTTGTTTGTTTCCTTTAGCTGCTCGTCTGCTGTGTGTGTTCTGGGGTGTCGTGCTGTGCGTTCCCTGTCCCCTCCGCCCTGTGCGGTCCTCTGCTGTGCTGTGCTGGTGCCTGGTGCTGTTGGTTACTGGTGGTGCCGCCTGTTTTTGGGGGTCCGCTGGTGGCTCTGGTTGCCTGGCGTTGTCTTCTGGTGGTGTGTGTCGGCCTTGGTGTCCGAATATTGCCGCGTCTCCCGTCGCTCGGCGTGTTCCCTGTGGTGTCTTGCTCCCCTGTGTTGTGTCATGTGGTGCTGTGCTGTGGTACCCTGTCGTCTGTTTTCTTTGCCTTGCTTGTGGCGCTGGTTTTCCGTTTCCCCATAACAATTTTCTGTAAAACCCGTAAAAAAATTTTCCGGTTTTTGAAAATAAATTAGAATTATACTCTACGCAACCCACGCCCGAGCAGCAAGACCACATTTTACTTACTGAGTTACGTGTTACCCGTCAGCCTCCATGGCGTCGTTGTTGAAAGTAGTCCAAACTCTGTTTCCCATACTTGAACTTGTAGTTGAAATTGATGGTTCTGGTCTTGACGGCGCGTGATTTCCGCCTGCAGCAAAGAGGGGGCAGAGGCGCTCTGGGGGGGGCACGAGCAGGAGGGAGAGGTACATGGTGAATAGAAGAGGTCGCGAGGAAGCGACTGGAGGGGCGCAGCTTGTTAGGCAAGGTTTTTTTGAGTTTTAGGCGTTGCTCGCGACGCAATTTCCCTTGCGTAGACGGCAAATTAGGCGACCAGGAGCACGGCTGTGTTCTTATTAACGTTACGGCGCTTACGCCGCTATTTTTTTGTCTATTTAACTTAAAAATTCTTGACCGCGTGTTTTAATGCGTTTCGCTGCGCGCTTTCTGTCCTAGCTGTTTCTTATGCTAGTTAGCTTTATTTCTTAGCTATTTAGAAAGTTTTTTGTCGTGTTTTTCTTATCTTTTTATTTCTTTTTGGCATCAGGGCTCAGCGCGCGCGACCCACCTACCTTCATCGTGGTAATACCGAAATAAAGTAGGCACTTCATGCCTTGGGCCTTGTAGGTGGAACCTAGTGGTCTCCCACCTCCAAACACCTCCACCTAAATGTTTCTATCACTTATTGTGGTCCTCCTTTTTAGCTGATTCTGAATTCAGTTGCTTGGCCATGATGGCCAAGCCATATCCTTTGTCTGGCCCAGCCTACGTGCCCCAGATTCCTAACCAACTCCATTGCATGCAAAAGAGTGCACATGAAGTGCTTGGTACTATCCTGGGGACCTGAGTCATGTCAGCTTTCACTTAAAATCATCCATTGTGTTTAAGAACCGTTGGAGCTATGTGTTTAGATCTACATTTGTCGATCTGCAGCCCCTCTTCTTTACACATGTCTTAATTGTGGGAGGACTTATCCTGATTTGATTGATCCGGTGCCTGCACTTGCTCTTCTTCATTTTGACTTGAGGAAAATCAGCAAGGTGTTCCAAAACAAATACAATGAACAAACACAAGTGTGAGCAAACCAGAAACCCCTTCTGATGTGGCTGGACCTTCATCTACACGTGGTGTACCCCGTGAGACTGGTCCTCTAGGAGAACATGCAGCACCAAGAGAGGCGGAAGGGAATACGGAAGTATATATCTAAGGAGTCCATCCGGGCACTGGGGTGCCTGGCTTAACACGGGGGAGCCTCAGGCGCCTCGAAGACGAAGACCCTGCGGCAGCCGCCTAAGCTGTCCTCATTGCCCCCGTTCGACACCACACCTATTCCAGGGTTTGAAGTGGCCAATGCCAGGGTCAAAGCCTGGAGAAAAGCAGCATCAGAGAAAAAGAGACAGCTTCAGCTTTGAAACCGATATTCCCAGCTACTTGTGGCGAGGAGACGTTGCAGATGCCTTATGGCGAAATGGACTGACCGGCGTCCGCCCAATCGTCAGAGTAGGAACCCGACTGGGTGTCTAAAGAACGTACGCCTTCGAAAGAACCGAAGAAACCTGAATGCCCCAACCCTGAACCCTGTCCAACTGCGGTGGCTCCTGGACCCTCATGCCAGGAGTAAGGTTTGCCCCCGCCAATGAAAGCCCCTAAGCTGGATCTCAATGAACCCATGGAGCTACTTTCCCGGGTCCTGGGTGGAGCTGATGAAGACCCTGATCTAAGTGCATTGTCAGCAGCACTCAAGACTGAATCCGGGCTCTGTGATTTGAAGCAGCCCCCACCTACCGTGTCCGCTGGTGTGGAACTTTTGACCAGGGATGTGAAAAGCAGCAGAGGCATCCGCAGGTCTCCTATGGACACCTGTCGTAGCCCTTTCCACCCCCGTATAAGGACTGTGCCCGCATGTACCGTAGGTGACACGACAGAGGCCGAGATGAAGAGCTATGGCCTGGCTGCACTAGCGCCGTTGACCACCACGTACCCCTCAGCCCCTTCAGGTGGAACACTTAGGCGGCTCAAGTTGCATGGTACAAAACGACAGAAAGTGCCCAAAATACACGGACTGGAAAAACATCAAAAGAACCATTCTTTGGCTTGCGAAAAATCAGGCTGTTTTTGGAACACCAAAAGAACTCTTATGTAAGGAATTTTGGCCTTCTTTTGGTCCTGATGAGTCCAGAAAATTCTGTTTTTGGTGCAATGGACTGTCCTATGCGCGAGGCCTCGCGCAAGGAGCAGTCCATTGCCCCTCCAAAGTCAGGTAATGATGGTAGAATTGAGGAATCAAGCAGGCGCCTACACTCAAGTGACATTACAGGCACCCTTGACTTGATCACATTGTACAATATGTTTACGCGGGTGGACATTCAGTGCTCTAAACAAGCCTTGCAAATCTAATTGATGACTCAAGAAAGGATTTACAATGTTGTTGCATTCCTAACAAAAGGAGGACATACGTTGGTGGTGTTGCACAGGGTGCATCCTTCAGCATTGCTCATGATGCACACCTGCGACAACTTATGGGGAGTGTCAAGCAAGAAAAAGAGTATCACTGGTAACACATCAAGCATGTCCACTCAACAGATGACGCTGAGCTGGACAGGCACCCCGCTTGTAGCTTTGGCTGAAGAAAAATTGATCCTTCTGTTGTTGACTATAGATCAAAGTGAAATGTGCAAAGAAAATATAAATTTGCCATGCGTGGCACGTTTTTGAGCGTTTGTTTGGGCCAAAAAAACTGATTTTTTGGCGAGTAAAATGCAATGTAGTGCAAACGACACCAATTACCAAGATGATGTTTGATACCTGGAGGAAGAAGGTGCCCTGGGGGAAGCAGTCTGCCAAGCGCAGGGGCTGACCAAGCCCAAAAAGAGTTTTTCTGCCTCCGAGGGGGGCAAGCTTCTGGTAAATTTCAATGACTCAACGACAATTTAGGTACTCGTTGCTTCAGTGAAGGTTGTGCACAAGCGCTATGAGATGAGAACCCATCACAATGGAACAAAGAATATATTTTCTGAGCCTTTTTTCTGCGCGAGGCCTGGCGCAATGAGGACCGCAATGCAGTCCCAGAACTTGAAAGTCACAACCTATACCTCTTTTCTCAGGCAGTGCAAATCAAAAATCGAACCCTGGGGTGGGTACTAAGACCACTCGACCCTGAAGCCGTCTTTCCAAAGGAAAATGAATCGGGTGACGTTTTCGGTTTAGTAAGTTATGCGCGAGGCCTCGCACATGGGGCAGCCCTTGAAACACATGATGCATTTTTTTTGCATTGATACTTAATCCGCCATGCTTCTGTTTTGATGATCCTTGGTCTTGATTGCGGGAGGCCTCGCGCGTAGAATTCGATCAATAAATCATTCTTTTCAGGTATGCAATGAACATGCAGTACAGAAAATGATGTTGCAATCATTTCTTCTGCAGACCATGTTCATCCAAAAAGAAGGGGAACGCAAAATGTATTTCTTGGCCGATTTCTGCTAAAAGCACATCATTTTCCACTGAAATCATAAGATTTATTTATTCTTTTTATATTTTTTTTTGTTTTTGGCTGTCCGAAAAAAAGCACGAAATGGCACAAATGGTAAGAAAGATACTTTCTTTGGACTAATATTCTGTTTTCAAAAAACAGAGCCTGTGAAAAACTATTTTTTTGTATGGTCCAAATTGGGTGCATTTGGTGTGATTTTGACCATGCAACTTTAGCCGCCTAAGGAACAGGTGACCCAGCTGTGCAAGGTAGGTGAACGAAGGCAATTGCCACGGTCAACCTTCAGATCCAACTCCCCGAGTTTGTTGCCAAAGACATGCCCCAGTGAGCTGAGGAGATCTCTGAATTTTTACTCCTCACAGGTCAGCAACATGCTGACTTCAGGATTAAATGCACACTCATCAAGAAGTCGTGCAAAAAGAAACTTCTCCAGCGGCAATTGAGGACCGCCATCAGGAAGACCTCTAATTGGGGGGACTTCCTGAAGAGACTCAAACAGATGTACGTAGTCTGCGAGACGGACCTGAGTGTCCGTACTGAGGGTGAAGAGTTGCCTTCACTCCCGGGATTCCCTACAGCTGCCCGTATCTCAGAATTTGTGGCGCAGCTGGAGGAGCTCATGGGACGCAAGAATCCTACATACTATAGTCCTACAGAGCCTCACCTATGGCTCGTTGGGAAAATTGATCCCAAGACTGGGGATGGCTGTCGGGAGAGGTCCGAGAGGAAAGCATGGACGCATTCCTACAATGACCTGGTCGATCTGCTGGTCAAGTAGGCCATGGAGAGAGAGAATGACTCCCACATGGACAAATACCTGCGCAAACATCGGTGAAGGGAGACCCCTGCCGAGAAGAATCCTGGGGGGAGGTCACCTCATCCCAACTCTAACCCAGGGAAGGGCCGTGGTGGGCAGTTGAAGCATATTACTGAGACTCCCCCTCCAAGTGCAAAGGGGCCCCCAATCTTTTCTACTGTCGTCCTACGGACGACAAGGGAGGACCCTGCCACGCGCCCGACTGTGCTGGGCGAAGTGCATGCATCCTCCACTGAAGCGCACACAGAAAACCAAAGATGACGAGGTGAAGCACCAAGACAATTTCCGCTGCACCATAACGTGCGGACATTGCGGGAAACCAAAGCATTATGAAGATGAATGCTGTATACAACGCCGCAAGTCTGAGAAACTTAAGAAAGCGGAAGAGGAGCGGCGTAAGAAGGAACGAAAGGGTAAGCCCGAGGGGGGAGGCCGAAACCCTCGGGGCTCCCAAGGTAAGGGTTAGGCCAACCCTGATGGAGGACGAAGGTCCTCAGCCCCCACCACTGGTGGGAGAGGAGCACCCAGCCCCACACCTAAGGGTGAGCAGTCGGGGGAAAAGCCGACTGTCCCCTCCACCCCTAGCGCTGGTGGGGCCAAAAAGAACAATAAGGCCAGGAAGCGCAAGCTCAACTGGCCCTCCAAGTGCCTGCAGGCTGCCGGGGTGGGAATGAAGTTCCTTCAAGAGGGATAGGGGGGCGGCTCCGAGGATGAGGATTTGGTTTTCTGGTTCACAATCAAGATTGGTGATTAGGTTTACAAAGTGGTCTTGGACAAGGGCGCTACACTCCCTAATGTTGCCCGCAGATTGCTTAAACAAGCCAAGATCCGGAAGATCAAAACCGCGGGCATACGGGTAAGGGGGGGCCGGTATGACCGTTCGTCTGGGCGACAAACAGGTGACTCAGCACGGCAAAGTGCTTGACACTGACGCCTTTGACATTGTTATCGGCACAGATTTCCTGCGTCCTAACCTCCAGGTGAAACTGTTGACTTTGCAGCGTCACTATGCCCTCCACTGCGACTTTGGCGGTGGCCTCTTCTCTGTCCCTCTGGAGCTGTCAGGACGAAAAGAAACCGGTCTGCGCTACGTGGACCGGTCTTATCGAACTGAAAACTATCAGCTGGTGGGGCCCGTATTAGAAAATGGACTGCCCGCCCTGCAGGTAGAGCTGAATGAAATTCAGGCCGAATTGTTCGCGAGTAAGGAGCAGCATATGATGCAGCTGTATTGTTTGCGATACCTCAATAACGCCTATGGCTCCTACTGGAGATCGATGGGGTTGTGCTATGCTAAGTTGACCAAAACTGCTTTTGAAGGGGCGAGAATGTTACTGTGCAGCCCTGACTGTGCCACCATTGGAGGCGATTGTTTGACCGTATGATTGTCGGAAGGACTGACCTCCCCGACAGCCCCATCTATGTTCCTGCGGACTCCCAGGAGACTTCGCCAGCTCCTGAATGGGGCTTTTTTTTGTCCATCTTGGATGGCTCTCTAAATCCCATACCGGTGAGTGCCCTTGACCAGGTAGTACTCAAGGAGTTGATGGCCGAAAGTCATGGCCTTACTCTTCAGGACCTTAAGAAAAGATCCGAGTACTCTTCGGGAACCACTACGACTGGTGAGTGCTCTGATGAGCAGGAGACTTCAGCAGTCTCTAATCCTTTGGATGATGCTGACGACGGCCTAAGTGAGATCGGCAGTGCTAGGTAGGTAGGTGCACTCGGTCGCTGGGAGGCACCCCTTGTTCCCGCTGGCGTTGCCGCTGCGATGAACAGGAAGAGGCTCTGCGCATGAAGAGGGGAGGCAACTTACATCCCGCTAGACCTGTTTGGTGGCCCCACAACTAACCGGCCCCGGGCAGCACCGAGATGGCTGATCGCCGCCAGAGTGTTGTGCTTGTCTCGCCAGGAGGGTGTGCCCCTGTGCTTTCGCACGTCGCCTCCTTTGGGCGCAACCCTAGAGGTTCACCGGACTTCCTGGCGTATCCCGTTCCCAAGGCATGTGTGCATGTTCTTGGTACTGGGCTTCCGAGGCGCTTGCGTGTCGCATGCTCCGCCTCAATTCCAAAGCAGCGCAGGCCTTAGGATGCGCCTTACCCCCGGTCTCCGGATCTCGTTTGGCCGGGTCACCTGCATGGCACGGGCTGCCTCAGTGCCCGGGCTATGGACACTGGGTTTCCCATTGTTGTTTGGCTTTTGTGTTCCGGTCCTGGTTGTGCTTGGGGTCGGGTTCCGGTAGCCCCGCCAGCCCTGGCTGGTCTTTTTGGTCGGTTTGTTTGGGTACGGTTTGTGGTTTCGCTTCTCCATTCCCGGCTGGGGTTTGCGGTGTTTGCGGTTGGGCTTGGGTTTCGGCCTGCACCCCACCATTCTTGGTTGAGGTTTTGGGGGCTGCGTGGTTGTGTGCGCGCTCCGCCTGTACCCCGCCGTTCCTGGCTCGGGTGTGCGGTGTGGGTGTGTGTGCTGGGGCTCGGGTTTCGGCTGCCCCCCTGCCACTCCTGGGTGAGGTGTCGGGGTGTGTGTGTGTTTGTGTGCGCGTCCGACCCGGTCCCCTGCCCCTCCTGGCTGACGGTGCGGTGCGGGGGTGTGTGCTTGGGCCTCGGGTGCAGCCGCGCCCCGCCACTCCTGGCTCGGGTGTCGGGGCGTGTGTGCGTTTGTGTGCGCGCCCCGCTTGTACCCTCCCATTGCTGGGTGGGATGCGCGGTGTGGGCGTGTGTGTTGGGTTCGGGTTTTGGCTGTGCCCCGCCACTCTTGGTTGGGACGTTGGGGTGTGTGTGTGTCCTTGCGTGTTGCCCGCTTGCACCCTGCCCTCCCTGGCGGAGTGTCGTGTGTGTGCATGAGTTTGGGTCTCGTCTGCTCTCCGACTTTTTCCCTGCTTCGGTGCTGCGGCGCGTGGCCCCCTGTGTGCGCCGCGTCTGCTTCCTGTCACCTTTTGGGGGGCCGCCTGTGGCGTGGGGGTGTGCGGGTGTTGCCGTTGGTGGGATGTGCCCCCCCCCCCCTCTTTGTCTTTTTTTTGGGTTGCAGGGGGGGGGGTGCTTTTCGGCCCTGTTGTCTCGTAGCGTTGTGGTGTTCGTCGCTGGCCGTCTCAGTCCTGGGTCCGGCGGTCTCTGTCCCCACTTCCCCTCTCATTCGGGCTGCGCCTTTGTTTTTTTTTTTTGGCCCGTCTCCGCCCCAGCGCGCTGTGTGTCGGCGTGCTCGGGGTGTCCTTCTTTCTGGTGGGCGGCTGCTCTCCGTTGGGTGTCGCCGGTTTGGGCTGGTTGTGCCTCCGGTGTTCCTTCGAGGGGTCCCGTCTTCGGTGCCGTTTGGCTGGGGGGTTTGGCCGCCTCTTGTGGTGTGGGTGGGCGGTCTTGTCGCTGTGGGCCTTTCTCGTGCCCCCCTCCTTTTTTTTCGGGGGGGGTCTGCCTGTTCCTTTCTCTGCCCCTCGTTGGCTGGTGCACGCACTGGGCGGCATTCGGTGTTGTTAAATGGGTTGCTGTTGGTGCTTTCATCTTGCCAGGCCTTGCCCCGGCCCCATTGGTCAGGTTGGTTATGTACACGCTTGGCTCGGTGGCCTTTCCTGCCGGGTTAGGTTCTGGCTCTGACGGCTGGGCGGTTGCGCCAGGCAGTTTAGTGAGGCCCGGGGTTTGAGGAGCTCGGGTTTTTACATGTCTCTCCGCCTCCCGGGGCCAGCTTTCTCTTTCTGGTGGCGGTTTGTGCCGGCAGGCCGCCACCGTCGTTGCCGGGCGTGGGGTGGCTGCTTGCCGGTGTGTGGCGGGCTGGTGCGGCGTCTTCCGGGGTGTGCGGCAGCTTTGTTGGCTTAGACACTCGGTGAGTGTTTCTTGCGTTGATGTTGTGGTGTGCTTTGGTGCGTCGTGCTGTGTCCTGCCGTGATTCGCCGTGTCGTGCCGTGGTCTCTCGCGGTGCGCCCTGCTTTGTCGTGCCGTGTTGCGCCGTGTCGTGCCGTGGTGTGCCTCGCTGTGCCCCGTCGTGTGTTTGGGTGCCTTGTCATGGTGCGTTGCACCGTGGTGCGCAGCTCTGCGGTGTGCCATGTTGCCTCGTGTTGTGCCGTGGTGGGTCGGTTGAGGTTAGCCTGGCCAGTGTCCTGGTGCGGGGTGCAGGTCGGAGTAGGGCTGGCTGGTGGCTGGGGGGTGCGGTTAGGTGTTGGGTCGCTCGCTGGATCCGTGCTGTTGGGGTCTGGGTGTGCCCCTCGGGCTGGTTGGTCAGGTAGGTGTCCGCGGGGTTGCCGTCCCTGGGGGCCTGTGCTTTGGTCCCGTGTCGTCTGGAGGTCCTTGCCCCTAGCCCTGGGTGCTGCGGCCGCGCCCTCTTCCTCTTCTGGTGCCTGTGTGGTGGGCCTTGCTGTGGCCGGGGTCGTCGCCTGGCGCTGAGGGCGTGGTGGTGGGCTGCGCGGCGGTGTTCTCAGCGGGTCTCTCTGTTGGTGTAGCCCCTTCTCCCCGTGTGGGTGTGCCCTCCTTCGCCCGTGTGGTTTCCGGTGGCCGGTGGGCGTGAGCCGCTGCGGTCGATACGGCGTCCGATTTGTGCTTCAGCGCGTGTGCGGGGGGCGTACGCCTCCTGGGGTCGCGCGCCTCCTGGGGGTGGGCTGGTTCCTCTGTTGTGGCATGCTTTTCCTGCGTGTGCGCCCTGGTGCCCGCCGTTGCGTCCTCTCTCAGCGCAACGGTCCCTGGTCCTTCCCCTTCCTGGCCAATGCCTGGTTTCCTGCTCCCGTGTTGTGTCGTCTCCGGTGCCCCGTGCCTGTGGGCGCCAGGCTGTTACCTTGGGCCCCTCCTCGCCCGCTTGCCGGGGTATCCCTGCCCGTCCCTTGCCCTCCCCTTGCCCGCCCCCTTTCCCTTCCCGGTGTGGTGGTGGTGGGGTGGGGAGGGGGCCTGTGGGGCGCCGATGGCCCATGCTTCGGGGTGGGTGGTCTGGTACCACTGGCGGAGGGTTTGGGGGGTGTATGGGGGGGCGGACGCCCTGGACGGCGTCCCGGAGGAGGGCTTCCCATGCCGCCTGCGGCATGGCGATCTCCAGGGCGGCCTCGTTTTGGTTGGCGGGGGTGTGGCTGTGGATCTCCTCGAAGGTGTGCTCCATGTACACCCCTTCTGGCCTTCTCGCTCCCCCGGCCCACTTCATCCAGCGGCAGAGCTCCCGCAAGGCGGGAGCAGACCACCAGGCGAGGTGGGCGGGGGCCAAGGGGGTGAGGGCTCTGAGCTCGAGGTCCTGGAGCGGCGGTGGTGGGGGATCGGGGTGGAGGACGCGTAGGGGCGGCGGGGGGAATGGGAAGCTCGGTGAGGCTCGTGGGGGCAGGGAATCGTGGACACGGGACGGTGGTGGCGGGCGTGCTGGCGCCCGGGGAAGCGGGAGCGGCGATGGCGGGGGCTGACAGTGGAGGATACGTACCGGCGGCGCGGGGACAGGGAAGCTTGGTGCTGCTCGCGGGGGGGAGGGGGCGCGGACATAGAACGGCGCCGGCGTGCGTGGCGGCGCTCGGGGGAGCGGGAGCAGCAGTGGCGGGGGCTGGGAGTGGCGGACGCGTACGAGCGGCGCGGGAAACGGGACGCACCGTGCTGCTCGCGGCACGGTGGCGATGTGGACATGGGACGGCGGTGGACATGGCCCGCCGGGGAGCATGAGCGGCAGGAGCGGGGCCCTGGGGGTCGTGTTGGCACCTTGGGGAGCGGGAGCCGTGCGAGTGAGCGGCTGAGGCGCGGTGGCGCTGTGGGGAGCGTGAGCGCCGGGGTGGGTGCGTCGGGTGGGGGGGAGCGGGAGCACCGCCATTTGCGGGACCGGGCGTCGTCGCAGGGCGCGCCTGGCAAATGAGGCGCTGTCGGCGTCACCTGGGGGGCCTCGCTTGGTGCCGCTTTGTACTGGGGGGGGGGGGGGGGAGTCCCCCACCCTCCATTGATCCGCCGCGAAGAGGTGCGGCGGCTGGTGACTGTCTCGGGTGGAGATGGGCCCGGGGGGGCCCTTCGGCGTTGACGTGGTGGCAGGGGGGATACGGTTCCTGGTACGTGGGGTTGGCCCCTGGTGGTAGGCGGGGTATGGGGCTGGAGCGCACGGGTGCTGCAATCCCATGCGCTGGTGCTGCTCGTGCACGGGGAGTTCTGGTCCGATGGGGTAAGCTGGTGGGCAGTGGTAGTGGTGTGGGTGGTGTTGGTGGTGGTGGTGGTTGGGGCGTTGGTGGCGGTGGCGTTGGTATAGGTGGGGATGGTGCTGCGGGTATGGCCCTACGATCCCTTGTGGATATTCCGGTCCCCCCGGTAGGGCTGGGGGGTCGGGCATCGTGCGCAGTCCCTTGGGCCGTACTGCTTGGTGGCGAGCAGGGCCGGGCTTAACGGTGACTGAGGTCGAGGGGTCCCACGTTCCCGGGTCGGTCTGGCGGCGGCGGTGGTGGTCTTTGGGGGGTGGATGACGGGGCGCTTGGAGATGGGGATGTTGACGCGGGTTGTGGCGGCGGCGGCCGCTGGGGGGAGGGGGGCTCGGACTGTGGTGGTTGGGGGGTCCTGGTTTCAGTTAGGGTTTGGGTTAGGGCGGGGTCGCTTGGGCTGCCGTCATTGCTTTTGTGGTCTTGGTGGCTGCGTGGGGTGGTGTTGGTGGTGGTGCGGTTGCGGGTGGTGTTGTCGTTTGGGTTCCGGTTTGGGTTTGGGGTCGGGTTCTGGGTTCGGGTCCGTTTCAAGGTTGAGGAGGACCTCGGTGCCCGGTGGGGGGGGTTCCTGGTATGCTGCTGGGGTGCGTGGGTAGCCTGTGTGGGGGTCGGGGGGCCTCTGGTAGCCTGGCGTGCGGCCGCAGCTTTCGCTTTGGCCGTGCCTTTGTGGATGAGGCCGGCGGGGAGGGGGGGGTCAGAGGATGAGGTGGAGGAGGTCGGTGAGGATGAGGACGAGGAGGAAGTGGTTGTTTTGGTGGAGACGGGTTGCGCTGTGATGCGGGCAGTTGCGGGTTTTTGGTTGGGGGCCTCTGCTGCGGCCACGGCGGGAAAGATGGAGGGCATGTCCTCGAGCCGCAGGTTCGGGGTAGGTGGCTTGGGGGCCCGGGCCTTGACCTGGCGGCCCAGCGGGCCGATCTGGTCGGCAGCGGTGGGGGATGGAGGCCCGGGGCTGCGGTCTTCGCCTTCTGGGCTTGGCTTGGCCGGCCTGCGATGCATGATGTTGTGTGGGTTTGCGTCAGCGGGGGGAAACAGTTCGCGTCGGCTACATTCCGGGCCGGGGGGGGGGGGGCCTGGGTTCCCAGGGTGGTGTGCGGGGCGCGCGTGCGGGCCACTCGGCGAGTCGGGCGCGCCGTGGGGCGTGGGGCTCCTTGCGTAGGGTGTGTGCGGGTTGCCGGGGTTGGGAGTGGTGGTGGGTGTTCGGCGCATGGGTCCTTGGCGGGCGTGTGCGGTTGTTTGGGCATGCCTTGGTGACCGCACGTGTGGCCGGCTGGAGGGCGGTGGTGGGGTGTGTCAGGTGGATTGCCTGGAAGCTAATGAAGGCGTTCAAGACCCCAGGTAGGTGGTACGCCAGGCTTTGGTGGGATAGGGGGAGGGCCTTGGTGGTCGGGGACACATATCTGGGGAGATGGGCCAGGTGTGACTGCAATTTGGGAGGGAGGGTGATATCCTCAGGGTTTGCGGCCTGGATCACCTCCAGGTGGGTGGTGGTTTCCATGATCTGCATGGGGCGCCCTTGTGGCCCCGGGACGGGGGCTGTGGCAGACCCCTTGATCATGGCCACCGACTTTGTGGGGTGGACGATGACGTTGTTGCGGGACAGGTAGGAGATGGTCACGTCCAGTAAGTCGTGCGCTTGCTGCTCATCCGGGTTCTGGGGTGTGGGGTTCGTGTTGGGAGTGTGTTACCGTGAGGTTGGTGTCGTCCGCGAAGCCCACCAGGGGGGAGAGCCCACCAGGGTAGGGTGCGTAGGCCGGGTAATCCTGTTCGGTTTTGAGGGCCAGGGGGAGTGTCACGAGGAGGTACAGGAAGGGGCCTTCCGCTCCTCCTTGCGGGACCCCCCTGCCTGGCTCCGGGAAGGGGGTGAGGCCTGCTCCGGTGCGGACTGTGTATCTGCGGGTGCGGATGTAGCAGAAGGCAAAGTCGTAGATGGGGTGGCCCATGCGGTTCCACAGCGCCTCCAGAAGGAGCCAGGGGGTGTTCGGGAAGGCTCCCTTGAGGTCGAGAGGGGCAATGATGAGGTCTACTGGGTCCATGCCGGCGATGGTGTGTTGGCGGAGGATTGCCTCGTGTGGGGACCGGCCTTGGATGCCCCCCCAGAGGCTGGCGGGTATGTGGGGGTCCAGGTGGGGGCCGATGCAGCGCAGGAGGATGGGGCACCAGTTGTCCGGGTTGGCGCCGACAATGTTTGCCCAGTCTGGTGGCAGGGGGGTTTGCCCCCTGACGATGTCCCAGAGGCAGTTGGCGAGGATGCCAAGGAGGTGGGCGGTGAGGTGGTAGTATGACTCCGTAGGGAGGCCGTCGTAGACTGGGGTTTTGTGTTGCCGGAGACTGTGGATGGCCCTCCGGACTTCCTGGATGGTGAAGGGGCGCTTTTCTAGTTGCCTCCCCTGAGCGTGGTTGAAGACCTGAGGGGGGCAGTCGACTTTGGCTTGGGTGTCCGTGCCCAATGTGTCTTGGGCCGGCGTGTGTTGGTGGAGGAAGCTGTCTTGGGTGGCTTGGAGCACGGTGGCTCTGTCATTGGTGCGGGAGCTGTCTTCCTGCCTGACCCTGGTGATGTTGCGGTGGCCGGTGTCCGTCATGGCGTTGTTGTAGGTGGCGGTTGGCCTTGTAGGGGAGTTGATGTTGCGCATACCATTCGTGCACTTCAGTGATGCGCTGTTGCCTGTGGATGTGCCTTTGTTGCAGGTCTGCCCTTAGGCGGGCTATCTGCGTCCTGCAGTGGTGTATGCGGCGGCGGGTTTTGGGGATGTCGGTGTGGAGGAGGGTCGCCAGTTGTTGCTTTGCATGCCAGACTTCATGGAGCATATCCCCCGGAGCCGTGGGCGGCCGGTCACCCACAGCGTGGGGATGCTGCTGGAAACCGCAGACGACGTCGCTGTGCGCTAGGCTGTGAGTAGATCGGTGGGGTGCGCATGGATGCACCGGGCGCGGTCTATGGTGCTGTGATATTGGGACCAGGCCTGTTTGTTGTGCAGTGGGGGCATATTCAGGGGGGGTCGTAGGCCTTGGTACGCATCCTCCGGGGGGCAGGGGGGAACGCTGGGGATTGTGAGGCGGATATGCAGGGGGCTATGGCCTGTGGGTCCCAGCGGGAGGGGCCCGTATGAGGCGTCCGCCCGGATGATGGTCCTGGGGTTGCCGTAGCATAAATCGATGCGGGAGGGGGTGGCCTCTGTATGGTGGGGGAAGTGGGATTGCTGGCCTTCAAGGTAGGCCGTCAGGTCCAAGAGCTCCAGCATTTCGATGGTGTCGCGGACTTCATGGTCCGGGGGTGTGGCCTGCCCACCTTGGTCCGCTGGGGTGGGGGCGGCGTTCATGTCGCCGATCATGATGGTAGGGGCAAGCATTGCCATCTGGCAGTATACTTCGGCCAGGGCTTGGAAGAAGGGTTCCGTGGCGTCGCGGAAGGGGACATCGGCGTCGATGAGATTGAGTTGCCATCCGTTCCCGACGACCTCGTAGACACTTAGTCTCCCTGGGATGCTGAGGTGGTGGACAGGGTGGAGGTTGATGCCGGCGCGGGCATATAGGGGGGTCCCCTTGTACCTGTAGCATTTGTATGCTTTCCGGTTCGGGGTATATATGGGGGTGGTTTCTGGAGGGTCGTCGCTTTGTAGGCCTTGTTTCTGGAAGGTGAGGAGGTCTGGAACCCACTCCGTTCCCTGTGCCATCAGGAGCTCCTGGAGGGCGGCTGTGGCATCCTTGGAGTATGTGATGGCCGGGTGGTTGAGGTCGAGGAGGTTGACGCTGGCCTTGGTGGAGGCGGGCCGGGGCTGTGGAGGCTTGTGCCCTCGGCTCTTGCCCCGTCAGGGAGGGGGATTGTTGCTCGGGGATGTTTTGCCTGGTGGTTGGCGCCTGGGTAGGCGTGGTCGGGGGAGGCCCCGGCTCCACTCATGGGGGGCGCTCCCCGGTGTACTTGCTGCCCCTGTGGGCCTTGTTCTCAGCGTTGAGGAGCCGAACAGGGTGGGCGCTGTTGAGCTCCAAAGAGTGGCCTTCTGGCTTGTCCAGGGCGCTGTTGCCTTGGTCTAGCTCCTTTTGGCGGTGCCAAATGACCCAGATTTGCACCCCATTGTGGGGGCCCAGGTCGCGGAGGCGGTACTGGATTGTGCCCTCACACCAGATCAAGTCGCCCGTTTGGTCGTTGCGGAAAGGCTGCTGGACCTTCGCGCCCTTTTTGAAATTTGGGTACGCTTCGGGTTGGGGCAGTGCTGCTGGCGGGAGGGAGCATGATGAGGATGCTTGGTCCAGGTAGGGTGGTGGTCGTGGTGGGAGAGAGGATGATGAGGATGCTTGGTCCGGGTTTGCCGGGAGGGTTGGGGGCGGTGCAGGGGGTTGGGAAGTTGTTGCCCTGTCGTCTTTTCAGGTTTGCTGAGGGTAGTGGGCAGGTGCGCCTCCTTTCTGTCTCGCTCGCTTGGGTGGGACTGGAGGTGGTGGGGCTAGGGGGGTGTGGGGTTGCAAGAAGGCGTGTGTGGCCTGCTGGCCCGGGTCCCTCAGCGGGGGCTCTGCCGGCGCTTGCATAGTCACTTTTGCGTGGTGGCGCGTGAGGTCGGCGAGCTTGCGTACGGTCTGCGGGGGGTCTGTTGGCCATGGCAGTGCGGCGGAGCTGTTGTCCTAAGGGTGGTGGAGGTGGTAGTTCCTCACGGCCTTGGCCTGAATGACCCAGGCCTCCGTGGGTTCCGGTGTGTCTGGGAAGCTGCAGCGTTGTGCCTAGTAGAGTGCTGTATGGTGGGCTTCCCAAGGGGCACCTGAGGGTGGTGGCTTGGAGGAGTGGCTGCCGGCCTCGTGGGGGGTCTTCTGGGTGTATCTCTGGGGTGTAGGCCTTGGCCGCCATGAGGACTCCGTGTGCCCAGTGGAGGACCCACCATTTGGCATCTGCTTTGAGGATGGGGACGGCTGGTTGTCTGGGGGCGTGTTCAGGGTGTCCCACGACGCGACAGCTAGTTCTATCCTGGAGGGGTGCAGGTGTGGGGTGGCCCTCCGGCTTAGGAGTTGATCGATGTGGAAGGGGGTGACGGTATTTTTACGGCCTTGCGGTGGCCGGAGCATCGCTGGGATGGCTGTGCGGTCCCAGTGGTGTTCGTGGGCGGCGAGGGTGTAGAGGTCGGCGGTGATGATGTGGTGGGCCTGCCCCTCCAGGACGCTGTGGCGCTCTGTGCTGAAGTCTTTTGGTAGTTGGGCTGAAGGGTGGACGGTGATGTGGGCCAGAGCGCGTTGGTGGGCCTCTTTTCCCTCGGCTGGCGCCTGCATCCGTTTGTCCCCCCAGATGTTTTGGTGTTGCTGTTTTGGTAGGGGCCGTCCAAGAGCGAGGAACTCTACCCCGTGCAGGGGGATGGCGTGTTCCCTGGACCTGTTGGGCGGTATGTACATACCTGTGTCCCCCTGTACGGTGATGGAGGGTGGGGTGTGGGAGGTCCCCCCGGATCGTCCACGTGTACAGGGTGGTCACGGCGGTCCCCTCCACCTGTATGGTGTATCGCTGGTCCTGTCTGCGATGGGTGACGAGGACGTTGGGGGCCGTCAGCTCATACACCTGGGTGGTGTGGGGGAGGTGGCGGGTGACGGTGATCTTGGCGGCGTCCTTCTTGCGGGTGGTCGTGTGGGGGATGATGTAGTTGGTCGCCCATTCATCGTGGGGGGTGTTCTCCACCAGGCACAGCTTGAGTGGGGGTTGGACTGGCTTTTCTTGCGCTTTCCCGTGGGTCCCAGTGGTGTTCGTGGGCGGCGAGGGTGTAGAGGGCGGCGGTGATGATGTTGTGGGCTTGCCCCTCCAGGACGCTGTGGCGCTCCGTGCTGAAGTCTTTTGGTGGGTGGGCTGCAGGGTGGATGGTGATGTGAGCCAGAGCGCGTTGGTGGGGCCTTTTTTCCCTCGGCTGGCGCCTGCGTCCGTTTGTCCCCCGAGATGTTTTGGTGTTGCTGTTTTGGTAGGGGCGGTCCAAGGGCGAGGGACTCTACCCCGTGCAGGGGGATGGCGTACTCCCTGGACCTGTTGGGCAGGCTGTACATACCCGTGTCCCCCTGTACGGTGATGGAGGGTGGGGTATGGGAGGTCCCCCGGGATTGTCCGCGTGTACCGGGTGGTCACAGCGGTCCCCTCCACCTGTATGGTGTATCGCTGGTCCTGTCAGCGATGGCTGACGAGGTTGTTGGGGGCCGTCAGCTGATACACCTGTGTGGTGTGGGGGAGGTGGCGGGTGACGGTGATCTTGGCGGTGTCCTTCTTGCGGGTGGTGGTGTGGGGGATGATGTAGTTGATCGCCCCATTCATCATGGGGGGTGTTCTCCACCGTGTACAGCTTGAGTGGGGGTTGGACTGGCTTTTCTTGCGCTTTCCCGTGGGCCGCCACTTTGGCTTTTTACCAGGTATTGGGGGCTCCAGGTTTCCGGGGCCCCTCCGTGGGTGGCTGCCGCTGCTGCAGCCTGGAGGAGGGCGGTGGTGTTGGTCTCCAGGGGGGGGGGGGGGCGCTAGTTTGAGGGTGAGGGTGTCGTGGTCTTGATATGCCCACCAAATGGTGTAGCCTTCTTGGGTGTTGCGGTGCGGAGTCTGGGTCAGGGCTTGCTTGATGGACAGCGCGGTCCTGACGTCGTCCGCTGCTTGTGGGTTTATGGGTGTGGTGTACGCCCATAATCCCGGGGTGTCTATGCCGTGTGGTGCTTCGCCTACACGGGGTACCGGATGGAGGGTGTAAGTCCTAGGTGTTCCTGGAGGGGGTCCCCAAGGATGTCCTCCCACCTTTGTTGCCAGGTGTGTGTGTGGTTGTTGGGGGCGGGGTAGGTGATGACGATGGCTTGCCATGGGGTTGGGCCCGGGTGTACCGTCATAGGTGCTGATGATGCTTGTGGGGGTATGTGGACGGCGTTGGCGGGGGCTGCTGTAATGAGGTCTCCCTCTGTTGGTGTGATGGCGGCATCCCCTTGGACGGTGGGGAGGAGGTGGTGGCGGTCCGCCGGTAGTGTGCAGGTGGTGGTTGGTTCGGTGATTCGGTGGAGGCGGATGGCCTGGAGCCCCAGTGTGATTTCATCCCACCGGAGCGTGCCGTTGTGGACCGCCCATTCTCGCGGTAGGTTCCGGAACCCGTTGCGGTTCGGGGTGGTGCGGTGTTCTGGAGGGAGCTCCATTTTGGTTATGGGGTGGGTGAGGGGCTCTTGGTCGGGGCTTTCCTGTGCGTTGATGGGTACGGTGCTTGGGGCATGGCGTCGTCCGGTTGCTGTGGGGCTTTCGCTTCTTGCAGTTCTGCGCTGATGGCGGCGAATACGTCTTGGAGGGTGGGGGAGGCGGGGGGGTAAAGTGCCGGATCGTTCCAGGTGATGTGGTACCCCGCTGGGTTTCTGGGGTCTTGCTGTATGGTGATGACGGCGTTTACGTCGTCTTCAGGCGTCCATCCTTTCAGATTGTGGTTGAGGGGATGGAGGATGATGGTGTGGCGGTGTTTCCGGCTGTGGAATGCAAGGAGAGCGTGGAGGCCGTGCCGGATGTCCCCGGCCAGCCGGGGTAGGTCGTGGCTGCCGCTTGCGGGAAGGTGTCCGCGGTGCCTTTCCAGGTGTCTTCCCAGGGAAGGTTGTCCTCCGGGCACCACTCGTTGTCGCCCCCTCTCTCCTGCCTCCACCCCTGGAGGGTCGCGTGGTCCGCAGGGAGCTCTCGGTGTACTGATTTGTAGTACTGCTCGGCGTCCATGGGATGGGCCAGGGTGCCAGCCAGTGTGACGTAGATGTACTTTGGGGGGGGGGGCGTGGCGGCGCTGTCGGGTTCCTGTTGCTCGTGTTCGGCGTTCTGTTCCGCGAGGGCTGTGAAGGATACGGGGCGGGGTTGCATGGGATGGTCGGGATCCTGCGGTTCCGTGGCCTGCTGGTGGGCGTGTGGGCGCGGAGCTGTGGCTGCCAGTAGGTGTGTGATGGCTGGGAGGACGTCGTAGTCCTCCTCCCACGGGCAGTAGGTTGCAGCACACGTCCTGTTGGGGGAACCCGGGGGATGGTGTGGCTGCGGTGTTGTCGACCGGTGTACGATAGGGTTGGCGACGCGTGCGGGTGGTGGCGTGCTCGCTCTGCTGTTCCGTCCCCCGTGACCTCTGACCCTTGGGGTGTGGTGTGTTGTGCCTGTTGGGTCGTGTTCTCCGGGGGGCGGGGTCCCGGTCGTGGGGCGGTCCGCCGAGGTTCAATGGGTGTTCAGGGGTTCTCTCGTTTCCTCTGTGTGGGCTGTTGGTAGGTGGCGTGGTCGGTGCAGGTGACGTGGTGGGGGGTGCTGGTGATGCTGGTGGTGTGGGTGGTGTGGGTGACACAGTGGCCGATTGCGCCGCTGGCGGTGCCGTTGGTGAGGGTGGTATAGGCGATAGTGCAAGTGAGGGCGGTGTAGGCAACATGTCAGTTGATCGTGAGGTTTGTGGGTCAGCCGGTCAGTGTTGTCACTGTCGCTGTCGCTGGTGGTGTTTGCCCCCCTGGTGGTGTCGGTGATGCTGAGAGTGAGGGTGGTGGTTTGGCTGGTGATCGCAAGGGTGCTGCTGGTGACGTAACGGCTGTTGGTGTTGCCGGTGATGCGGATGGTGAGGATGCTGTCCCTGGGCGTTGGGGGTGTAATGTATATGGGCCAGATGGTTGCCCCCGGTTTGTGGTGGTGGTGGTGAGGGTGCTGTAGGTGACACATCGGGTGGTGGGGACAATGTCGCCGGTGGTGGAGGTGCGATAGGTGATGTGGTGACGAGGGTGGTGTAGGGGAAGCCCCGAGTGACGCCGAGGATTGTGGTTGTGACGGTGGGGGTGTTGTGGGTGGTGTACTGGGACCTGGTCCCCCTGGTGGCGGCAGTGGTGGGTGATGGTGGTGGGGAGCAAAGCTGTCCTTGGACTGCGGGTAGACGCCTTCCGGTGATGGTGGTGCTGGTGATGTTGACGTTGAGGCTGATTGAGATGCCAGGCTCCTGGCGTTGCGTGGTTTAATGGTGCCGCTGGCGAGGTCAATGGTGAGCGCAGGTGGTGCCATGGGCGGCGGTGCCCTGACGACGACGTTGCCAATGATGTCACGGGCGAGCATGCCACTGGTGATGCCGACGGTGTGGGTGCTGTGGTGGTAGTGATGTTTATGATAGTTTATCGAGGTTGGTGGTGGTCATGGTGAGGGCGCTGTTGATGTCTCCCTGGGTGTCGGTGACACCAATGGTGGGGGCGATGTGGGTGTCGCAGGCATCGGGGGTCGGCCCCGTCGGTGGTGGGGGTGTTGCAGGTAGTGTTACAGTTGACGGTGTTGCTGATATCGATGGTGGGTGCTGGTTCTGGGTGTGGGTCCGGGCGCGGGCGGTAGTTGGCCTGTTGTGCGCGCTGTTGGCCGGCTTGCCTGCTGATTCTGGTGATGTTTATCGTCTTTTTGTCTTGCCGGTGTTGGGTGGCCGGTCCTGGCGGAGGGTGATATCGCTGGTGGGGGTACTGCGGGTGTTGCTGCAGGGATTGGGTGTAGGTAAGGTTTAGGGTGTGCTATTGGCGTCGTTGGTGACGCCATTTTGTGATGATGGGTGCTGCGACCGGCGGTGGTGGCTCTGGTGACAGCAGTAGTGGGGCTGCTGGTTGTTGGTGAGGTTGCCGTCGCTTGTGCTTTGGGTGGTGCTGGTAATGGCGCTGCTGGCTGTGTAGATGGTGGGGGGTGTAGGCGAGGCTGATGTTGTTCATAGGAGGGGGGATGGGATGGGATAACCGTATTCAGCTGGTGGTGCCGCCAGTGGCACGAATAGTGAGGGTGATGCCGGTGATGCATCGGTTGATGGTGCTGCTTGCGTGGGTGTTGCTGAGGGTGGTGTAGGTGACGCGCTGAGTGTTGGCGTTGGTGATGCTGGCGGTGTTGTCGGTGATGCCACGGTTGTTAGTGCCTGCTCTGTTTGGGAGGGTGCTGCAGGGGGTGTTATGGCTGCCGCTGGCGCTTGTGATGACAACAGTCTGGGTGTTGTAGGTGATGGTTCTGGGTGTGAGTTCGCGCATTGGTGGTCGACGGCGTCGGCCCTCGCCACTCCTGGCGGAGGGCTTGGTGACCATTTGTTGTTCGTTGGTTCGCAGGTTGAGGGGGGTGTTGGCCGCCTCTGCTGTCTGGATGTCCTCGCCAATCATGGCGGGGGATGCTGACGGGGGGGGTGGCGCAGGTGACGGTGTTGTCGATGTCGGTGACGTCTGCGGTTGCAGGTGGTTCACTGGGTTATGCCGACGGTGTGGTCGGTGTGGGTGATGACAGTGTGGGCGGCGTCATCGTTGATGCCGCCGGTGAGGGTGGTGGTGATGACGGTTCAGCTGAAGCGGTTGGTGTAGGCTGTGCGGGTGTCGTGTCGGGCGTTGGTGCTGTGGGTGACACTGATTGTGTTGTTGGTGTCAGTTGTGCTCCGGGTGTCGGCGTCGTTGGCGACGCCGATGGTGAGGGCGCTGCTGGTGATGCTTTGGCGGTTTGTGCCGCTGGTGGTGGGTGTGGGTCCACGACCTCGGGGTATCTCCTCGCAACTCCTGGCAGAGGGTGCCGTCCTTGTTGCTGCTGGTGGGGGTGGTGGATGTGATGGTGTTGTCGCCAGTGCTATACCACCAGTGAACCCAGAGCTGCTTACACTGAAGCACAGCACCTTCCTGGAGCAGTTGTTAATGGTTGAGGTGAATCTCGGTGAGTTCACCCCTAGCGGGTCTCAAGACCACACTGTTTTCTCAATGCGGGCCACTGATGGCTCTACAGGTCAGGTACGAGGCGCCAAATCCTCACCCAAAAACATGCCGGTCTCGTGATACGATGTACAGGACCTCCAGCAGGTTCTAATGGCTGAGGCTGAGGGTATCGAGCGGTGGACCCGCCTGGACCCCCTCAAGAGGACCTGCAAAACGTCTGTAGGGACTGAGGAGGATGATGAAGGAATGACCCTGCTGGATCCTGAGGTACCTCTGGTATTCTCCCTTCACTACGTCCAGTAGGGTCGCCGGGACTGGGAGGATGATTTTGCCCCCTGAAACTATGGGGTGTATGAAGAAGCAGGAAATGAGAAGAGCAACCTGCATGCTGAGGAAGCTTTTTCTGAGAAGCTGGAGAGCATGAGCCTCGACCCTTGTCTGAGTAAGCTCATCCAGAAATACCATGGGGTTTTTGGAGCGTTGCCCCCACCCCTGTCTTGCAGAAAGCTGGTCCAGATGGACCTGAAAATCGAGCCAGAGTTTGAAGGGTCTGTGGTGAGACGGGGTCCGTACCCCGCCCCGCAAGCCCAAATCGACCAGATCGAATGCCAGATCCGGGAATGTATTGATGCTTGCCTTGTCGAGGAGTATAAACACGGGGTCCATCCCTGTCATTGTAGCCCTTGTTTCCTAGTGGCTAAACCTGGCTCCACTGCCATGCGCTTGGTTGTGGACTATGGTGAGGTCAACAAAAGGACCCAAAGGAAACTCAGGGAGTATCTCCAATATGGAGAACACGCTAGAGAGACTCGTTTAGTGTCGATCGAAGACCAAGATGGACAAGGGCAGTGTATTCTGGCAGGTGGATGAATCTTTCAGGAGATGATGAATAAAATCCTATATATCCTGAGAGGCAGACCCCTTGTACAGATATTGGTCTCCTGCGGGGCTGAGATGGAGGCAAACATCAATGACGTGAGCCTGGGTACTAATACCGAGGAGGATCACATCCCCCTGCTACAAGAGTATTTCACTGTCTGTCAGGAAACCCATCTCCGCATCAAACTCGAGAAATGTGAGTTCATTCGTTAGGAGATGGAGTATCTAGGTTTCGACGTTGGGTACAGCTTGTAGAAACCAGCCGCATCTAAGATGCAGTCCCGGTAATAAATGCAGATACCTGATCACCCTAAGAAAGGCCTTCACCAAGTTCGGAGCTTTATCGGCGCGTGCAATTTTCACTGGCGCCATATACACAATTTCACTTATTCATCAGCCCCCTGACGGACCTTATAAAAAGAACAAGCCCTTGGAGGTGGACTGACAAGGAGGAGGCTTGTTTTCAGGAGTTAAAGAATAAAATCTCCTCTACCAACTTCTTGGGGGTACCCTGCCCTAAGGGCAGCAGAATTCTTGTCACAGATGCCTGTGATGTAGGGGGGGGTGGTACCCTATACCAGTGGCAGGAGCTTAACCCCGCTGAGCTTTCGCACTGCCAGGTTCACACTTCAGGTCTGAACCGCGATGACACCTTGAGGCATGACTACCTGCAAATGAGTGGCGTGTGGTGTCCCTAGGGCATTGGAACTGGAAGTGGAAGCAAGCGCGATCCAAGTACAGTACCTACAACCAGGAACTCCTGGCCGGGATGCTGGTGCTCTCTTTTCAGTGCGGCCTACTTGGCACCAACCCTATTGTTTGGCTCTGTGACCAAGAGCCTGTGAAAACATTTCAGAAGGATCTCGCTGCTAAAAAAAGCGAAGCTAAAGCGGTGGTGGACCTATCTCAGTCAGTTCAGGTTGACTGTCAACCATATACACGGTATAAAAAGACGAAATGGCCGACAATATATCAAAAAATAACTTCGATGCCCTCTTAGGTGAGAGCTCGGAGGGTTCGGCCAAAGAGGTCCATGCGCACTGCAGGTGTACTGGAGGGTTGCAGTCTGAAATATTTTAAGTCAGAGTACCTATGTCTATGTATGTATGACTTTATGTGTACTCAACTCCCTCAGTGATGGCCTAGAGGCGCGCCTGATAGGCGGCGACAGCTGGTATGAAGATAACCAATATCTGTAATATGATAACCGTATAGTTGTGCCTGAGGCACGACTGGATGGTCTTTACAGTGGGCTCAGCTCAGGTCACACAGGCAATAACCGCTCTGTTGATTTTTCCAGAGAGGAACTCTACTCCCAAATAACCTGGGTTGAACTTTGGGCTCGTATGCAGCCCATAGTGGACTCCTGCGGCTGTCACGCCAGCAAACAGAGCGACTCACGTGACCGGGGACTGGTCTCTGGTCTGCCTATCCCCTACTGTGCCAACTCTCTGTTGTACGTGAATTTCATCCACGGTCTGCCCAGTTTTGGTGGTTATGACAGTTGTCTGGTTGTTTGCTGGGGCGTGCATGTTTCACTTGTGCGTTGGTCTGCACCAAAAAAGATCACAGGGGAACAGACCTTGAAAGCTTTGGTGGAACAATGGTTCGAACACTATGGTGCACCTAAGGAGGGGCACTGTGACGAAGATGTACCTATCGAGAGTGAGACCACATGGTACAAGCGGGTACTGGACGCCCTGAAGGTCCTTGTGCCAACAGATGTGCCCTACTCTCACACTTCCAACCCCCTGTGTGACAGACAGAACCGTGTGATGGAGCAGAACCTGAGGATCTTGATGGAACAGGAGCGTACGGAAGATTGGGTACGCTTGTTACCCAGGACTGTCCTAACCATGATCTCCCAGGAGAGTTCCTCAACTCGCTATTACCCCCCATGAGCGGTTCCATGGGGGGCGTCCTGTGTGGGTCTTCAAAACCCCCTTTCCAGAGGACTACTAGAGCCCAGTAGGGGACTGACTGGAGCACAGGCAGGACCTGGCTATGCTAGCTAGAGCTAACCTGGAAAACATTTGACAAAGTGAGTTACCTAGGCCTAACCGCACGAGATGTCCTGTCAGTTTCACGGTGGGAAACCTGGTGGTGGTACACGACTCGCGATCCGCCACTAGGCCCCGCAAATGTTTGCGGGACCCTTTCTTTTAGCCTTACCGCATTCTCAAGATAGATGGATCCAGGATCCATTGGAGGTGCATTCCCCGCCTAGGTGGAGAGCTGCTGTGTGCACCTAGTCAGCTGGGACATTACCATCCGCCTGACAAACTGTCCTGGGATGAGTGGGATCAGTCTGACAGAGAGGTCGAGTGTATCGACTTGGAGAAGGCTGCCAACCCTGCAGAGGCCGGCGAACTCGAAGTAATGACTGCCGATGAGATGGCAGCCGACGGCTACTACTTGGTTGCAGGTATTGCACGCCACGAGTATAAACAGGGCTGGAAGTTCTTTACCCTGTGGGACGGATATGGGCTATCTGAGGCAACCTTGGAGCCCACGTTGGCCTTTATACAGCCAGATGGGATCTTCCATCCCAGTTTTCGTTGCTACCTCGTTGAGAACAACAAGGGACAGCTACTAAACCGTGCTAAGACCCTGTCCCAGCGTAAGAAGAAAACGTAATCTCAATGTGCCTATCTATTTATTGTACCTAACTGAACCGAGGAGGTTGCAAGCTTCAGGAGGCGGTTGTATACCCCAGACATCCCCTCCTCTCGTTGAGAGTCTCATTCGCGCCACTCCTGCAGGAGTATTGACGCCCTCCTGTGGGAGCGCCTGACGAGGAGGTGCCTAGCCTCGTGTTGTGCCATGGTGGATCGGTGCTGGACAGTCTGGCCCGTGTCGTGGTGCGGAGTGCAGCTCGGAGCGTGGCCGGCTGGTGGCTGGGGGGTGCGGTTAGGTGTGGGGTGGCTCGCTGGGTCTGTGCTGTGGGCGTCTGGGTGTCCCCCTCGGGCTGGTGGGTCGGGTAGGTGTCCGCGGGGATGCCCTTACTGGGGGCCTGTGCTTTGGTCCCGTGTGTGGTGGACTGCGCGGTGGTATTCCCAGCGGCTTCTCCTGCGGGTGTAGCCGTTTTCCCCCGGTGTAGGTGTGCCCTCGTTTTCCTGTGTGGTTTCTGGTCGGTGGTGGGCGTGTGCCGGTGTGGTCCGTACGGCGTCCGATTCCCGCTTCGGCGGCGTGTGTTGGGGGCGTGCGCCCCCGGGGGTCATGCAGTGTCTGCAGGGGGGGGGCGGCGCTGGTACCTCAGTTGTGGCATGCCCTTCATGCGTGTGGGCCCTGGTGCCCGCCGTGGTGTCCTCCTTCTCTGCACCTCGGTCCCTGTTCCTTACCCTTCCTGGCCCTTGGGTGGTTTCTCGCACCCATGATGTGTCGCTCCCGGTGCCCTGTCCCTATGGGCGCCTGCCTGTCACTTTGGGCCCTTCCTTGCCCCCTTGCCGGAGTGTCCCTTTCCGTCACTTGCCCTCCCCTTGCCCGTGCCCTTTTCCTTCCCGGAGTGGTGGTGGTGGGGTGGGGGCGGGGCCTGTGGGGCGCCGATGGCCCATGCCTGGGGGTGCGCGGCCTGGAGCCACTGACGGAGGGTTTGGGGGGTGTAGGGGGGGCAGAGGCCCTGGACCGCGTCCCGGAGGAGGATCTCTCATGCCCCCTGCGGCATGATGGCCTCCGGAGCGGCCTCGTGCGGGTTGGTGGGGCTGCGGATGCTGATCTCCTCGAAGGTGTGCACCATGTACACCCCTTCTCGCCTTCCCGCTCCCCCGGCCCACTTCACCCAGCGGCGGAGCTCCTGCAAGGCCGGGGCAGACCACGAGGCGAGGTGGACGGGAGCCCTGGGCGGGGAGGGGTCTGAGATCGAGGACCTGGAGTCGCGGGAGGAGGACGTGGACATGCGGTGGTGGCGGGCTTGGCGGCGCCTGGGGGAGCTGGAGCGGCGGTTGCGGGGGCTGGGGATGGGGGACGGGTACGGGCGGCAGGGGGAACGGGAGGCCCGCTGGGGCTCGTGGGGGGAGGGGGAAGTGGACATGGGGCGGCAGTGGCACGTGTGGTGGCGCCCGGGGGAGCGGGAGCGGCAGGATCAGGGCCCCGGGGGGTCTTGGTGGCCCCTTGGGGAGCGGGAGCGGCACGAGTGGGCGGCCGAGACGCGGTGGCGGTGTGGGGAGCGTGAGCGCTGGAGGTGGGTCCGCCGTGCGGGGGGGGGAGCGGGAGCGCCGCCGTCTGCTGGACCAGGCCTCGTCGCGGGGCGAGTCGGGCCAGTCAGGAGGTATCGGCGGGTCCTGGGGGGCCTCGCGTGGTGCCGCCTGGTACTGGAAGGGGGGGAGTCCCCCGCCCTCCATTGATCCGCCACGTAGGGGTGCGGTGGCGGCGGCAGCTGGTGGTACGGGTCGAGTGACTGTCCCTGGTGGGGTTGGGCCCTGGAGGCTCCTTCGGCGTGCACGTGGTGGCCGGGGGGATACCGTGCCTGGTACGGGGGGGGGTGGCCCCTGGTGGTAGGTGGGGTATGGGGGTTGGAGCGCCTGGTGGCTGCCATCCCATAAGCTGTTGTTGCTCGTGCATGGGGGGTACTGGCCTGGTGGGTTAGGGTGGTTGGCAGTGGTAGTGGGCGGGGTGGTTTTGGTGGTGGTGGTGGTGGGGCTGCTGGTGCCGGTGGCGCTGGTGGTGGTGGGGATGGTGCTGCAGGTAGGCCCTAGGATCCCTTGTGGATATTCTGGTCCCCCTGGTGGGGGTTGAGGGTCGAGCATCGTGCGCAGTCCCTGGGGTCGTACTGTTTGGTGGGTAGCGGGGGCGGGTCGGGGGCCGGGCTGAAGGGTGATTGTGGTCTAGGGGTCCCAGCTCCCTGGGTCGGTCTGGCCGGCGGCGGTGGTGGTTTGTGGGGGGTGGATGACGGGGCGCTTGGAGATGGGAATGTTGACGAGGGTTTGGACGGGGTCGTGTTGGGTGGCCCTCTCTGTGGTGGCCGCGGCCGCCGTTGGGAGGGGGGCTTGGGTTGTGGTGGGTGGGGGGTCCTGGTTTGGGTTAGCGTTTGGGTTAGGGCGGTGTCGCTTGGGCTGCCGTCGTTGCGTTTGTGGTGTTAGGGGCTGCGTGGGGTGGTGTTGGTGGTGGTGCTGTTGCTGCTGGTGTGATATTTTGGGCGCAAGTTTGCGTTTGGGGTCTGGTTTTGGGTTGGGTTCCGGTTCGAGGTTGAGTAGGACATCGGTCCTGAGGTCTGAGGGCGCCGGTGTTGAGTCAGGGGGGATTCCCGGTGTGCTGCCGGGGTGCCTGGGTCGCCTGTGTGGGGGTTAGGAGGTCCCGGGTAGCCTGGGGTGCGCCGCAGCTTTGGCTTTGGCCGTGGCCTTGTGGATGAGGTCGGCGGGGGTTGGGGGGTCGGAGGATGAGGTGGAGGAAGTCGATGAGGATGAGGACGGGGAGGGAGTGGTGGCTTTGGGGGACGCTGGTTGCGCTGTGATGCGGGTGGTCGCGGGTTCGTGGGCGGCGGCTTCTGCTGCGGCCACGACTGGGAGGATGCAGGCATGTCCTCGGGCTGCAGGTCGGGGGTTGGTGGCTGGCGGGGTTCGGCTGTGACCTGGCGGCCCGGCTGGCCAATCTGGTCGGCAGCGTCGGGGGAGGGAGGCGTGGGGCTCCGGTCTTCTCCTTCTGGGCTTGGCTGGGCCGGGGTCCTGCAATGTGTGAGGTTGTGTGGGTTGGTGTCCGCGGGGGGGAACAGTTCGCGTGGGCTGCATTCTGAGGCCGGCGGGGTTGGGCCTTGGTTTTCTGGGGTCTGTGCGGGGGGCGTGTGCGGGCCACTGGGCGCGGTGGGCGTGCCGTGGGGCATGGGGCTTCTCGCAGTTGGTGTGTGCCGGTTGTAGAGAGTTGGGGGTGGTGAGGGCTGTTCGGCGGCCAGGACTGTGGCGGGCGCGTGCTGTTGTTTGGGCGGTTGGGGGAGGCCCGTGTCGCGGTGCCTGGGGGTGCGCGCGATGGTGGGCATGTGTGGGCCTCCAGGTGGGTAGCGGGGGGGGAGGGGCATGTGCAGGGATTGCGCGGGGGGGGTGTTGCGTCGGTGTATGTGTCCGCTCGCAGCGGCGCACTTGCGTGGTCAGTTGTAGGCCGGGCGGTCTGGAGGAGAAGCTTGCCGTCTTCTGCAGACGCGGCAGGCATTTCGCAGACGAGCTTGCGTATCTGGTGCACCCCTTGGTCAGTGGTGGGAAGAAGGCATGCTAGCTCTGGGCTAAAGCCCACGCGGCGGAGGATCCTTTGGATGGTGTGGTACCCGCTGGTGAGGGAGTGCTGTGGTCTGGGGGGGGGGTTCTTCCGCGTGTCTGCGCCTGCTTTGATTTGTGTGTGGGCGTTGGCGATGGCCCAAATCCAGAGCACGGTCCCCGTCGATGGCCAGCGGCGCTGGATCGATTGGGCCAGGCAGAGCATGGTTTGAGGTTTGAGGTTTGATTTTGTGGGTACTAGACGCCTTTTGGCCCCGGGGGGCCACCTGGTCGGGCCAGGTGATATCCTTCCCACCAGGTCCTAGTAGGGGCCCTCCAAGAAGCACCTCCTGCCTGGTGGCGGAGTCCCCTGGGTTCACAAGGCTCGGAGCCCCGTCCTTCCCCGGCTTCCCCGTTTCGCCACTCCCCGGTCAGTGCCTCAATTCGCAGCCGTGGCAGCGGGCGCTTACCCACCGCGTCGCCCCCCTAATGCGTGGTCGCCCGGGGCGCCGGCGCCGCCGGCCCCGTGCTACTGGCTTGTCGCCAGTGGGACCCCCTTGGGCTGGCGCGGAGGCTGCCTAGCCTAGGGGTTGGGGCGTGGCGCAGTGCGCCACTACTGCCTTGGCGGGTGCAGTGCCCCGTCCGTGTGTGGGCGGCGCTCGCGGCCGGTTCGGGGGGCCCGGGCCGGTACCTGGTGTTGTGTCTCTCCTGTTTACCCCATCCCGCCCCGCGTGTCCCGCGCTGCGTGTGGCGGGCCGTCCCGTCTGGTTGTCCCTTATCCTCGCTCGCTGGTACGCCATTCCACGCGGTCTGTGCGTTCCGCGAGCTCGGTCCGGTCGCCCTTCTGGTAGTCCCCGCGTGCCCTTTGCGTGTGTGTGCGCTCGCGCTCCCGCGACGTCCGCCCCCCCCCCCCCTATGGGTGGTGTGGCGTGCGCACCTCGCGCGGTCCCGGCACTGGGCGCTGGTAGGGCCGTTCCACGTGGTCCTGCCCCGGTCCCTTGCTCCGTCTGGCGTGCTTGGGGGGGGGCGGTCCGGTCCCGGTTCCCCCCTACCTGGGTGGGGCTGTTGTTGTGAGGGGCGTCTGAGGTCAGACGCTCCCCCTCCCCCGACTGCCCGCCCACTGGGCGGCCTGTTGAGGTCCGCTACCAACGTGCTGTGGGCGCGGGTGTGTGGGTGTGGGGGCCCAACACTGTCCCGTTGGCCTGCATGCCCTGTGGGGACTGCGTGCCGCGGGGGTGCTGTGGCAGGGGAGCTGTCCCGGGGAGGGGGGTGGCCTGCCACTGTTGTGCGGGGCGTCTGGTGTCAGGCGCTGTCCCTCCTCGGACCTCCCGTTCTCTAGGGCGGGCAGCCGGGGTACCGCGACCTGTGTGTTCCGGGTGCGGTCGGTGCGGGCGTGGGGACCCAGCACCGGTTCCACAGCGTGCGCCCTTGCGGGCCGGCGTTGCTCGCTCTGGGGGTGGCGGAAGGGTGTCCCCGGGGGGGGTGCCTTCCACCGTTGTGAGGGGCGTCTGAGGTCAGGCGCTCCACCTCCCCAAACAGCCAGCCCTCTGGGCGGGCTGCCGGGGCCCACTACCCACTGGCTGTGGGTGCGGGGGGGTGCGGGCGTGGGGACCCGTCACCAACCCCACAGCGCGCGCTCTTGCGAGCTGGCTTTTGG
This sequence comes from Eutreptiella sp. 'Long Island Sound 2002', assembly GCA_964036045.1. Classification (NCBI taxonomy): domain Eukaryota; phylum Euglenozoa; class Euglenophyceae; order Eutreptiales; family Eutreptiaceae; genus Eutreptiella; species Eutreptiella sp. 'Long Island Sound 2002'. The sequence goes on from OZ038382.1 coordinate 110,556,503, forward strand.
CGCGGTGGGGGCGGCACGAGGGCGCCCGGGGGGGGCGCCTCCTGCCTGGGTGTGGGGCGTCCAGGGTCGGGCGCTCTCCCACCCCCGACTGCCCGCCCTCTGGGCGGGCTGCCGGTGCCCGCTACCCACTTGCTGTGGGTGCGGGGGGGTGCGGGCGTGGGGACCCATCACCAACCCCACAGCGCGCGCTCTTGCATGCTGTGGGGGCGGCATGAGGGCGCCCGGCGGGGGTTCCTCTTGCCTGGGTGTGGGGCGTCCGGGGTCGGGCCCTCTTCGACCCCCGACTGCCCGCCCTCTGGGCGGGCCGCCGGGGCCCAGTACCCACTGGCTGTGGGTGCGGGGGGGTGCGGGCGTGGGGACCCATCACCAACCCCACAGCGCGCGCTCTTGCATGCTGTGGGGGCGGCATGAGGGCGCCCGGCGGGGGTTCCTCTTGCCTGGGTGTGGGGCGTCCGGAATCGGGCGCTCTTCGACCCCCGACTGCCCGCCCTCTGGGCGGGCCGCCGGGGCCCAGTACCCACTGGCTGTGGGTGCGGGGGGGTGCGGGCATGGGGACCCGTCACCAAGCCCACGGCGTGCGCTCTTGCGAGCTGGCTTTGCGCGCTGTGGGGGCGGCAGGAGGGCGCCCGGGGGGGGCGCCTCCTGCCTAGGTGTGGGGCGTCCGGGGTCGGGCGCTCTCCGATCCCCCACTGCCCGCCCTCTTGGCGGGCTGCCGGGGCCCACTACCCACTGGCTGTGGGTGCAGGGGGGTGGGGGCGTGGGGACCCCTCAACAACCCCACAGCACGCGCTCTTGCGAGCTTGCTTTGCGCGCTGTGGGGGCGGCACGAGGGCGCCCGGGGTGGTCGCCTCCTGCCTGGGTGTCGGGCGTCCGGAATCAGGCGCTCTCCCACCCCCGACTGCCCGCCCTCTGAGCGGGCTGCCGGGGCCCACTACCCACTGGCTGTGGGTGCGGGGGGTGCGGGTGTGGGGACCCGTCACCAACCCCACGGCGCGTGCTCTTGCGTGCTGTGGGGGCGGCATGAGGGCGCCCGGGGGGGGCGCCTCTTGCCTGGGTGTGGGGCGTCTGGGGTTGGGCGCTCTCCCACCCCCGACTGCCCGCCCTCTGGGCGGGCTGCCGGGGCCCGGTACCCACTGGCCGTGGGTGCGGGGGGGTGCGGGCGTGGGGACCCGTCACCAACCCCACAGCGCGCGCTCTTGCGAGCTGGCTTTGCGCGCTGTGGGGGCGGCACGAGGGCGCCCCGGGGGGGGCGCCTCCTGCCCCGGTGTGGGGCGTCCAGGGTCGGGCGCTCTCCGGCCCCCGACTGCCCGCCTTCTGGGCGGGCTGACGGGGCCCACTACCCACTTGCTGTGGGTGCGGGGGGGTGCGGGCGTGGGGACCCATCACCAACCCCACAGCGCGCGCTCTTGCATGCTGTGGGGGCGGCATGAGGGCGCCCGGGGGGGGCTCCTCTTGCCTTGGTGTGGGGCGTCCGGGGTCGAACGCTCTTCCACCCCCGACTGCCCGCCCTCTGGGCGGGCTGCCGGGGCCCAGTACCCACTGGCTGTGGGTGCGGGGGGGTGCGGGCATGGGGACCCGTCACCAACCCCACAGCGCGCGCTCTTGCGAGCTGGCTTTGCGCGCTGTGGGGGCGGCACAGGGGCGCCCGGGGGGGGCGCCTCCTGCCTAGGTGTGGGGCGTCCGGGGTTGGGCGCTCTCCGATCCTCCACTGCCCGCCCTTGGGCGGGCTGCTGGGGCCCACTACCCACTGGCTGTGGGTGCGGGGGGGTGCGGGCGTGGGGACCCGTCACCAACCCCACAGCGGGCGCTCTTGGGAGCTCGCTTTGCGCGCTGTGGGGGCTGCACGAGGGCGCCCGGGGGGGGCGCCTCCTGCCTAGGTGTGGGGCGACCGGGGTCGGGCGCTCTCTGATCACCCACTGCCCGCCCTCTGGGCGGGCTGCTGGGGCCCAATACCCACTGGCTGTGGGTGCGGGCGGGTGCGAGTGTGGGGACCCGTCACCAACCCCACAGCGCGTGCTCTTGCGTGCTGTGGGGGCGGCATGAGGGCGCCCGGGGGGGGCGCCTGTTGCGTGGGTGTGGGGCGTCCGGGGTCGGGCGCTCTCCCACCCCCGACTGCCCGCCCTCTGGGCGGGCTGCCGGGGCCAACTACCCACTGGCTGTGGGTGCGGGGGGGTGCGGGCGTGGGGACCCGTCACCAACCCCACAGCGCGCACTCTTGCATGCTGTGGGGGCGGCATGAGGGCGCCTGGGGGGGGCGCCTGTTGCGTGGGTGTGGGGCGTCCGGGGTCGGGCGCTCTCCCACCCCCGACTGCCCGCCCTCTGGGCGGGCTGCCGGGGCCCACTACCCACTGGCTGTGGGTGCGGGGGGGTGCGGGCGTGGGGACCCATCACCAACCCAACAGCGCGCGCTCTTGCGAGCTGGCTTTGAGCGCTGTCGGGGCGGCAGAGGGCGCCCGGGGGGGGCGCCTCCTGCCTGGGTGTGGGGCGTCCGGGGGCGGGCGCTCTGCTACCCCCGACTGCCCGCCCTCTGGGCGGGCTGCCGGGGCCCATTACCCACTGGCTGTGGGTGCGGGGGGGTGCAGGTGTGGCGACCCGTCACCAACCCCACAGCGCGCCCTCTTGCATGCTGTGGGGGCGGCATGAGGGCGCCCGGGGGGGGCGCCTCTTGCCTGGGTGTGGGGCGTCCGGGGTTGGGTGCTCTCCCAACCCCGACTGCCCGCCCTCTGGGCGGGCTGCCGGGGCCCACTACCCGCTGGCTGTGGGTGCGGGGGGGTGCGGGCGTGGGGACCCGTCACCAACCCCACAGCTCGCGCTCTTGCGGGCTGGCTTTGCGCGTTGTGGGGGCGGCACGAGGGCGCCCGGGGGGGCGCCTCCTGCCTAGGTGTGGGGCGTCCGGGGTCGGGCGCTCTCCCACCCCTGACTGCCCGCCCTCTGGGCGCGCTGCCGGGGCACACTACCCACTGGCTGTACGTGCGGGGGGGTGCGGGCATGGGGACCCGTCACCAACCCCACAGCACGCCCTCTTGCGAGCTGGCTTTGCGCGCTGTGGGGGCGGCTCGAGGGCGCCCGGGGGGGGCGCATCCTGCCTGTGTGTGGGGCGTCCGGGGTCGGGCGCTCTCCCACCCCCGACTGCCCGCCCTCTGGGCGGGCTGCCGGGGCCCACTACCCACTGGCTGTGGGTGCGGGGGGGTGCGGGCGTGGGGACCCGTCACCAACCCCACAGCGCGCACTCTTGCGAGCTGGGTTTGCGCGCTGTGGGGGCGGCACGAGGGCGCCCGGGGGGGGGCGCCTCCCGCCTGGGTGTCGGGCGTCCGGGGTCGGGCGCGCTCCCAGCCCCGACTGCCCGCCCTGTGGGCGGGCTGCCGGGGCCCACTACCCACTGGCTGTGGGTGCGGGGGGGTGCGGGCGTGGGGATCCGTCACCAACCCCACAGCGCGCGCTCTTGCGAGCTGGCTTTGCGCGCTGTGGGGGCGGCACGAGGGCGCCCGGGGGGGGCGCATCCTGCCTGTGTGTGGGGCGTCCGGGGTTGGGTGCTCTCCCACCCCCGACTGCCCGCCCTCTGGGCGGGCTGCCGGACCCACTACCCACTGGCTGTGGGTGCGGGGGGGTGCGGACGTGGGGACCCGTCACCAACCCCACAGCGCGCATTCTTGCATGCTGTGGGGACGGCATGAGGGCGCCCGGGGGGGGCGCCTCTTGCCTGGGTGTGGGGCGTCCGGGGTCGGGCGCCCTCCCACCCCCGACTGCCCGCCCTCTGGGCGGCCTGCCGGGGCCAACTACCCACTGGCTGTGGGTGCGGGGGGGTGCGGGCGTCGGGACCCGTCACCAACCCCACAGCGCGCGCTAAGGCGTGCTGTGGGGGCGGCATGAGGGAGCCCAGGGGGGGCGCCTCCTGCCTGGGTATGGGGCGTCCGGGGTTGGGCGCTCTCCCACCCCCGACTGCCCGCCCTCTGGGCGGGCTGCTGGGGCCCACTACCCACTGGCTGTGGGTGCGGGGGGGTGCGGGCGTAGGGACCTGTCACCAACCCCATGGCGCGCACCCTTGCGAGCTGGCTCTGTGCGCTGTTGGGGCGGCACCAGGGCGCCCGAGGGGGGTGCCTCCTGCCTGGGTGTGGGGCGTCCGGGGTCGGGCGCTCTCCCACCCCCGACTGCCCGCCCTCTGGGCGGCTGCCGGGGCCCACTACCCACTTGCTGTGGGTGCGGGGGGGTGCAGGCGTGGGGACCCGTCACCAACCCCACAGCGCGTGCACCTGCATGCTGTGGGGGCGGCATGAGGGCGCCCGGGGGGGGCGCCTCTTGCCTGGGTTTGGGGCGTCCGGGGTCGGGCGCTCTCCCACCCCCGACTGCCCGCCCTCTGGGTGGGCTGCCGGGGCCCACTACCCACTGGCTGTGGGTGCGGGGGGACGCGGGCGTGGGGACCCGTCACCAACCACACAGCGCGCGCTCTTGCGTGCTGTGGGGGCGGCATGAGGGCGCCCGGGGGGGGCGCCCCTTGCCTGGGTGTGGGATGTCCGGGGTCGGGCGCTCTCCCACCCCCGACTGCCCGCCCTCTGGCTGTGGGTGCGGGGGGGTGCGGGCGTGGGGACCCTTCACCAACCCCACAGCGCGCACTCTTGCCTGGGTGTGGGGCGTCCGGGGTCGGGCGCTCTCCCACCTCCGACTGCCCGCCCTCTGGGCGGGCTGCCGGGGCCCACTACCCACTGGCTGTGGGTGCGGGGGGGTGCCGGCGTGGGGACCCGTCACCAACCCCATGGCGCGCGCTCCTGCGTGTTGTGGGGGCGGCATGAGGGCGCCCGGGGGGGGGGGGCTCTTGCCTGTGTGTGGGGCGTCCGGGGTCGGGCGCTCTCCCACCCCCGACTGCCCGCCCTCAGGGCGGGCTGCCGGGGCCCACTACCCACTGGCTGTGGGTGCGGGGGGGTGCGGGCGTGGGGACCCGTCACCAACCCCACAGCGCGCGCTCTAGCGAGCTGGCTTTGCGCGCTGTGGGGGCGGCACGAGGGCGACCGGGGGGGGGCGCCCCCTGCCTGGGGTGGGGGCGTCCGGCGTCGGGCGCTCTCCCACCCCCGACTGCCCGCCCTGTGGGCGGGCTGCCAGGGCCCACTACCCACTGGCTGTTGATGCGGGGGGGTGCGGGCGTGTGGACCCGTCACCAACCCCACAGCGCGCACTCTTGCATGCTGTGGGGGCGGCATGAGGGCGCCCGGGGGGTGCGCCTCTTGCCTGGGTGTGGGGCGTCCGGGGTCGCGCGCTCTTCCACCCCCGACTGCCCGCCCTCTGGGCGGGCTGCCGGGGCCCACTACCCACTGGCTGTGGGTGCGGGGGGGTGCGGGCGTGGGGATCCGTCACCAACCCCACAGCGCGCGCTCTTGCGAGCTGGCTTTGCGCGCTGTGGGGGCGGCACGAGGGCGCCCGGGGGGGGCGCATCCTGCCTGTGTGTGGGGCGTCCGGGGTTGGGTGCTCTCCCACCCCCGACTGCCCGCCCTCTGGGCGGGCTGCCGGACCCACTACCCACTGGCTGTGGGTGCGGGGGGGTGCGGACGTGGGGACCCGTCACCAACCCCACAGCGCGCATTCTTGCATGCTGTGGGGACGGCATGAGGGCGCCCGGGGGGGGCGCCTCTTGCCTGGGTGTGGGGCGTCCGGGGTCGGGCGCCCTCCCACCCCCGACTGCCCGCCCTCTGGGCGGCCTGCCGGGGCCAACTACCCACTGGCTGTGGGTGCGGGGGGGTGCGGGCGTCGGGACCCGTCACCAACCCCACAGCGCGCGCTAAGGCGTGCTGTGGGGGCGGCATGAGGGAGCCCAGGGGGGGCGCCTCCTGCCTGGGTATGGGGCGTCCGGGGTTGGGCGCTCTCCCACCCCCGACTGCCCGCCCTCTGGGCGGGCTGCTGGGGCCCACTACCCACTGGCTGTGGGTGCGGGGGGGTGCGGGCGTAGGGACCTGTCACCAACCCCATGGCGCGCACTCTTGCGAGCTGGCTCTGTGCGCTGTTGGGGCGGCACCAGGGCGCCCGAGGGGGGTGCCTCCTGCCTGGGTGTGGGGCGTCCGGGGTCGGGCGCTCTCCCACCCCCGACTGCCCGCCCTCTGGGCGGCTGCCGGGGCCCACTACCCACTTGCTGTGGGTGCGGGGGGGTGCAGGCGTGGGGACCCGTCACCAACCCCACAGCGCGTGCACCTGCATGCTGTGGGGGCGGCATGAGGGCGCCCGGGGGGGGCGCCTCTTGCCTGGGTTTGGGGCGTCCGGGGTCGGGCGCTCTCCCACCCCCGACTGCCCGCCCTCTGGGTGGGCTGCCGGGGCCCACTACCCACTGGCTGTGGGTGCGGGGGGACGCGGGCGTGGGGACCCGTCACCAACCACACAGCGCGCGCTCTTGCGTGCTGTGGGGGCGGCATGAGGGCGCCCGGGGGGGGCGCCCCTTACCTGGGTGTGGGATGTCCGGGGTCGGGCGCTCTCCCACCCCCGACTGCCCGCCCTCTGGCTGTGGGTGCGGGGGGGTGCGGGCGTGGGGACCCTTCACCAACCCCACAGCGCGCACTCTTGCCTGGGTGTGGGGCGTCCGGGGTCGGGCGCTCTCCCACCTCCGACTGCCCGCCCTCTGGGCGGGCTGCCGGGGCCCACTACCCACTGGCTGTGGGTGCGGGGGGGTGCCGGCGTGGGGACCCGTCACCAACCCCATGGCGCGCGCTCCTGCGTGTTGTGGGGGCGGCATGAGGGCGCCCGGGGGGGGGGGGCTCTTGCCTGTGTGTGGGGCGTCCGGGGTCGGGCGCTCTCCCACCCCCGACTGCCCGCCCTCAGGGCGGGCTGCCGGGGCCCACTACCCACTGGCTGTGGGTGCGGGGGGGTGCGGGCGTGGGGACCCGTCACCAACCCCACAGCGCGCGCTCTAGCGAGCTGGCTTTGCGCGCTGTGGGGGCGGCACGAGGGCGACCGGGGGGGGGCGCCCCCTGCCTGGGGTGGGGGCGTCCGGCGTCGGGCGCTCTCCCACCCCCGACTGCCCGCCCTGTGGGCGGGCTGCCAGGGCCCACTACCCACTGGCTGTTGATGCGGGGGGGTGCGGGCGTGTGGACCCGTCACCAACCCCACAGCGCGCACTCTTGCATGCTGTGGGGGCGGCATGAGGGCGCCCGGGGGGTGCGCCTCTTGCCTGGGTGTGGGGCGTCCGGGGTCGCGCGCTCTTCCACCCCCGACTGCCCGCCCTCTGGGCGGGCTGCCGGGGCCCACTACCCACTGGCTGTGGGTGCGGGGGGGTGCGGGCGTGGGGACCCGTCACCAACCCCACAGCGCGCGCTCTTGCGTGCTGTGGGGGCGGCATGAGGGCGCCCGGGGGGGGCGCCTCTTGCCTGTGTGTGGGGCGTCCGGGGTCGCGCGCTCTTCCACCCCCGACTGCCCGCCCTTCTGGGCGGGCTGCCGGGGCCCACTACCCACTAGCTGTGGGCGCGGCAGGGTGCGGGCGTGGGGACCCGTCACCAACTTCACAGCGCGCGCTCTTGAAAGCGGGCTTTGCGCGCTGTGGGGGCGGCACGAGGGCGCCCGGGGGGGGCGCCTCCTGCCTGGGTGTGGGGCGTCCGGGGTCGGGCGCTCCCCCAACCCCGACTGCCCGCCCTGTGGGCGGGCTGCCGGGGCCCACTACCCACTGGCTGTGGGCGCGGGGGGGTGCGGGCGTGGGAACCTGTCACCAACCCCACAGCGCGCGCTCTTGCAAGCTGGCTTTGCGCGCTGTGGGGGCTGCACGAGGGCGCCCGGGGGGGGCGCCTCCTGCCTGGTTGTGGGGCGTCCGGGGTCGGGCGCTCCCCCAACCCCGACTGCCCGCCCTCTGGGCGGGCTGCCGGGGCCCACTACCCACTGGCTGTGGGTTCCGGGGGGGTGCGGGCGTGGGGACCCGTCACCAACCCCACAGCGCGCGCTCTTGCGTGCTGTGGGGGCGGCATGAGGGCGCCCGGGGGGGGCGCCTCTTGCCTAGGTGTGGGGCGTCCGGGGTCGGGCGCTCTCCCGACCCCGACTGCCCGCGCTCTGGGCAGTCTGCCGGGGCCCACTACCCACTGGCTGTGGGTGTGGGGGGGTGCGGGCGTGGGGACCCGTCACCAAACCCACAGCACGCGCTCTTGCGAGCTGGCTTTGCGCGCTGTGGGGGCGGCACGAGGGCGCCCGGGGGGGGCGCCTCTTCCGAGAGTTTCGGGCGTCCGGGGTCGGGCGCTCTCCCACCTCCGACTGCCCGCCCTTTGGGCGGGCTGCCGGGGCCCACTACCCACTGGCTGTGGGTGCGGGGGGTGCGGGCTTGGGGACCCGTCACCAACCCCAAAGCGCGCGCTCTTGCGAGCTGGCTTTGCGCACTGTGGGGGCGGCAAGAGGGCGCCCGAAAAGGCGCCTCCTACCTGGGTGCGGGGCGTCCGGGCTCGGGCGCTCTCCCAACCCCGACCGCCCGCCCTCTCGGCGGGCTGCCGGGGCCCACTACCCACAGGCTGTGGGTGCGGGGGGGTGCAGGCGTGGGGACCCGTCACCAACCCCATGGCGCGCACTCTTGCGAGCTGGCTTTGCGCGCTGTGGGGGCGGCACGGGGGCGCCCGGGGGGGGCGCCTCCTGCCTGGGTGTGGGGCGTCCAGGGTCGGGCGCTCTCCCACCCCCGACTGCCCGCCCTCTGGGCGGGCTGCCGGGGCCCACTACCCACTGGCTGTGGGTGCGGAGGGGGTGCGGGCGTGGGGACCCGTCACCGACCCCACAGCGCGCGCTCTTGCATGCTGTGGGGGCGGCATGAGGGCGCCTGGGGGGGGCACCTCTTGCCTGGGTGTGGAGCGTCTGGGGTCGGGCGCTCTGCCACCCGCGACTGCCCGCCCTCTGGGCGGGCTGCCGTGGCCCACTACCCACTGGCTGTGGGTGCGGGGGGGTGCGGGCGTGAAGACCCGTCACCAACCCCACAGCGCGCGCTCTTGCAGGCTGGCTTTGCGCGCTGTGGGGGCGGCACGAGGGCGCCCATGGGGGGCGCCTCTTGCCTGGGTGTGGGGCGTCCGGGGTCGGGCGCTTACCCACCCCTGACTGCCCGCACTCTGGGCGGGCTGCCAGGGCCCACTACCCACTGGCTGTGGGTGCGGGGGGGGGGGCGTGTGTGCCGCGCGTGTGTGCGTGTGCGGGCCCTGCTTGGCCGGGTCGGGCGGTCGGGCCTCCCGGGCGCGTCTTGGTGCGCCTCCACTTTTCTTTTGGCTGTTCCTGGTTCGCTGCTTGCTTGTTCGGCCTCCTCCGGGCTGGGGTTGCCCTGTTTGTGGTTGCTGTTGGGTTTTTCGTTTCTTTTCCCCTTCTCCCCCCCGATGCACCCCCGTTGCGTCCTGCTTGGCGTGTTTTCCGGCCCCGGGTTGCCGTGGGCCTTGGCGTCTTGTCCCCCCCCCTTTTTTTTCCCTCCCCCCCCTCTGTCCGCCCCGTTGTCTCCTGCTTTGCGTGTTTTCCGGCCTGGGGTGCCCTTGGCCTTGGCGTCCTGTTGCCCCCCCCCCTTTTTTTTTGCGTGGTGCTGTGCTGTGGTGCCCTGTCGTCTTTTTTTGTTTTTCTCCCTGCTGTTGGCGTTGGTTTCCTGTTGTTCCCCGTTGATTCTGGGCTCTCTTGCCCTCGCGGGGCTGGCTGGTGTTTTGTGTTGTTGCCTGTTGTGTTTGTGTGTTTGCTGTTGGGCCTCGCTGTCTGCTGTTGTCTCCTGGTGGGTCCTGGTAGCTCCTGTTGTCGTGTCTCGGTGGCGTGCTGTGGTGTGTCCCTGGGTGCGGTGCTGCGCCGTGTTGCTGCGCGCTGTGTTGTTGTGCGCAGTGTTGTTTCGTTTTGCTCCGTTTGGTGCTGCCGCGCGCTGTGTTGTGGCCTTGGGGCGCTGTCCGTTGTCTTGGGGTCCTGTGCCTTCTGGCGCCGTGTTTTCTTGTGTCCCCCCGCGCTGTGTGTGTTTTGCTGTGGCGTGTCGCCGCGTGGTGTTGCTCGCCGTTGCGCTTTGTGCCGTGTGCGCCCTGGGGTGTCGTGTTGTGTGTTTCCTGTCGTCTCCGCCCTGTGCGTTGTTGCTTTGTGGCCCGCTCTCCCTCGGTGCCCTGCTCCCCTGTGCTGTGCCTCGTGGTGCTGTGCTGCCGCGTGGTGCCGTGGTGTCCTGTCCTGCCGCCTTGTTGGGTTTGTTTCTTGCGTGGGTGTGGTTGTACCTACTTGTAAAACTGCTGCAAAATTTCGTAAAAAAATTATTTTTTCCCCCTTTTTTTGGCTTTTCAAAAAAAAACAAATTATACACGACCCAACACACTGGCGTGCAGCAAGACCATGTACGCTGCTGTGCTCTACGTGTTACCCGTCGTTCTTGATGTTCTTGGCCTTGTACTTGCGCGTGGCGTCGTGGAGCGTGTTGTTGTCCGATGCGAAGGGTTGACTGCGTTCCCCCAGGGCCGCCGCCTGGGCTGCAGGGCGAGGGGAGTGATGGGCACGAGGGTGGGGAGGGAGGTGCATGGAGAAGAAGAAGAAAAAGGCGGCAGGGCGCGGCGTGAGGGGTCGTGGCGAGTTATGAAAATTTTTCGAGTTTTACGCGCTGCTCGCGACGCGTTTTTCTTTGCGCCTATAGCGAGTTAGACGACGGCAAGGGACGGCGTTGGGGTCCTACGAGCGTTACGGTGCTTACGGCGTTAACTATTCACCTATCCGACGTCTAAAGATTTTTCGTCGCGTTTTTACGCGTTTTGCAGCGCGCTTTTTGGCCTAAGGGTTTTTTCTGCTAATTAGCTTTATGTTCTGCTATTCAGAAAATCTTTTCGTCGTGTTTTACCTATCTTTTTATTTCGTTCGCGGACAGGATCCCAGCGCGCGCGACAAACCAGGCAGAGCATGGCCAGTTCCAGGTGGTAGCTTGCCCGCCCTGAGGAGATTTGGGCCAGGGCGCGGGCCGGGGGTTTGTCCCCCAGCTGGAGGACGCCCCTAAGACTCTGTGCGGGTTGGTGCGGTCCCCTACTGCCCCTGGTGGGGCTGTCCCTGGGGCGAGCATGGTGTCTGTCCCTTTTTACGAGCCAATCCGGGCCTGGGGACGTAGCTGTAGCGGCCTGTACGTAGTAGTGCCCGCGCTCGGGGACTCTAACCCAGACCTCCGGCGGGGGATGGTCACTGTCTGTAGGTGGGGGAGGGAAGTCGTCATCTGGGGTGCGCAGGCCGGCGGCGCGGAGGGCGGTGTCGCGGGTTGGTGCGGTGGCCTGTTCCCATTGTTGCGGGTGGTTCGGGTCTGCTAGGTGGTCCCTCTCCGCTCGGGCTCGTTGAAGGCGTATGGTCCCTCGACGTGTGACGTTGGTGTCGTTGTCCCGTGTCAAGGGCTGGCTGCACCTGATTGGGAGGATCCGGACGTGCTGGCCTTGGGCGTGTTGGCGGGCTCGCCAGAGTACGGCGTCTACGATCGTCTCGTGGAGGCCGTTGCCTCGGGTCGTCAGGTCCCAGAGGGTCTTGACGGTGAGCTTGTCCCAGCTCTCTTGTAGGCGGTAGAAGCCCAGGGGAGTGCTCAGCGCCCTGCCTTGGAGGGTTGCTCGGAGGACGTCGGGGTCGCGGATGGTGGTCGGTGTGAGGGGGCAGTACTCCGGGTTCCGGAGGGGGTGGGTTGGGTGGGTCGCTGGGGTCCTGCGCGTCCGCGTCGACGTATGGGTGGCCCTGGTTGGTCTCAGCTGGGCTGGGCGGTGCCGAGTGGCTTCCTGGGTGAGAGGATGCTTTGGTGGTGTCTTGTAGGCCTGCGGATGGAGATGGGGGGGGCGTGTGTGGAGCGCGAAATGGTTTAGTGGACTTCTGGGTCATGCACGGCATGGTAATGGATGAGAAGCTGCATGTGTTCCCTGGCAGTTAGGTCGGTGAGTTGTTCCATATCTGTTAACAGGAGGTGTCACCGCCCCTCTCATAGTGGCTTCCTCGACCAGGGGATCCATGAAGAGGTGTTCGGTGGCCTGGTGTGCGTGGCTGCGGGTTGGCCAGCCTTCCTGTTGCCGTAGGGTTTCTGCCGGGCACCAGCCCAGTAGCGTGTCCCTGCCTCTATGGAGGGCGCATTTCTTGAGGTGTTCCTAGTCCTGGCATTGTCACCTTCCGAACAGGTCCTTTCTCTACATAACCACATTCGTGTTATAACTTGATGGCAACGAGGGCTACAAGCATTTTATTCGGATGCAACGCCTCTTCAAAGGCCATCTAACAAAAGAGCATTGCCCTTGTATGGGTGCCTTTGTTCTATGGAGCGCACAAAGGCCGTTTGTAGCCGTTTTCAGTGTCAAGAGGGGGTAAAAAGGATGACAATTGCCTATACCTTTACGGCTGTGGAGGGCAGGGAACCAGAAATGTGCTCAGGACGTCGAGTATGCTTAGTTACGCAACCTCATATGCTCTGTTCCTGCGTGCCGTGGAAGGTACGCCCCAAATCGACCAAACAAACTATTTACGCTCGCGTCGCTGCCGCTGAATCGCGAATGAATCTGCAATCCTTACTGAGTGCGATGGCAGATCAGAAATGCATTCTCCAAAAGATTCGAATTTTCAAAAATCGACTTCGCAGTCATGTAGCGATTTCCATGCTGTTTGCAAAAATTCCCAGATATTGAGTTATGTGACAAAATGAGATTTAAAATCATAGGTGCCGGGACGTGGATGTGCTTGCGGGCGAGCCATCTGAAGACCCTGGTGAGGAATGGTAGTTGCTCCCTGAGGAGCTGGATGCGTCTTTTTTTGGGTGGGCTGGGACGTTTGCTTGGCGCAGTGCCGAGTGGTAGAGGGGGACTTGCAGTTTCTCCTGGAGATCTTGGATGTGTGCCCGGCTGTCTGTGTCGCCGAGCACGCGGGCAAGATGTTGGATGGGGTTGGAATAATGGTATGCTCTGTCGTGGGACGTATAGGGGGCGTCCTCTGGTACCCATCCGGGGTCCGAACGGGCTCCCGCTTGGGGGGTATGTTTTGGAGTGTGTGGTATCGGCCGAGGTTGGGGACCTGGAGGGTTGGCAGGTGCGTTGTGCGCCGGTGTATTGCCTGGTTGTCGACCTTACCATTTCCGTATTGGTGCCTGTGAGATTCTTGTTTCACGATGTGGAGTCCAACGTAGGGGGGAAGGCTGAGAAAGGCTTTCGAGGGTAGCAGTGCTTGGGTGCCGAGGCTCGTTGCAGTGGCTTTGTGGAGTCGTTGTCTTGCTATGCGGAGGAGTAGCTGTGTGTCGACAGTGGCGTCTACCAGGAATCAGACCCGGACGATGGTGGGCTGCGATTTCGGCGATGGCGTCAGCCATGGCCCCCAGCTCCCCGTCGCAGGAGTCCCCGTAGGTGGTGTGGCCTGTGTGTTGGTCCATGTGGTAGTATCCCCCGGTGTGGGTTAGCTGCAGGGTGGCCCCCCCGGTGATGGGTGTGAGGGCAGATTCGCCTGAGGCGTCGGTGAAGAAGAGCAGGTCTGCCGGTGATGGTTGTGGGAGGCGGCATGGGTTCATGGGCAGGTAGGCGTATATGGCGAGGCCCGTGGTGAGGTGGGCAACCGGGGTTGTGGGCTGCAGGACGGGGGTGGCGTACACCCCTATTCCTTTGGAGATGATGTGTTTCGCTTGGGGGGAGATGGCAATGAGTCCCTGTTCTGGCTGTCCTTGTGTGAGGTAGGAGTAGATGTAGTGGAGGATGTAGGCTGTGTCCGGGTTAAGGTCGCGGCATGTGAGGGTTTTGTGTTCGGTGCTCCAGTGTGTGGCAGGAGTTATGGAGCGGATAGTAGGGGTGCTCGGGCTTGCCCGTTCTGCCTGGTTCTTACATGCTGTAACAGATGGCCACCCCTGCCGGGTCGGGGCGGGGCCCGGGTGGGCGTTGTGGTGAACAGCCATTGGGGTGTGTGTTCTGGGTTCCACGCCACCGCGGGGTTCGCGTCGGTGCGGTGGAACCATGGGGCTACCCATGCGTAGGCTTGTGGTGGTAGGTGGGTTGTGGGGTTGGTGTGGTGGCGTGCTATGAGGTGCAATACAGGCCACAGCGTGGTGGGTGCCTCGCGGTCAAAGGCCCAACATGTGGGTGGCATGCTTCGGGAGTCATGGGGGACCTTTGGTAGGTCTTGAGCGGTCATGTGGTGCTTCGAAATGCGCCATTTTGCCCCGTGGTGGATGACGGTGGTCTGCGTGGGTTTGGCTTCATTCGGGGCCAGTAGTAGGGTTAGCGGTGGGACCGGGCCCGCCACCGGGGGGATAGGTTCGTGTTGCGAGTCGGTTGGTGCGTAGGAGAGTGTAGCTGGGATGGGTCGGGGAGCTTGTTGAAGTTCCGGCAGGCTGCTTGCATGTCTTTGCTTCCTGGCAGAGTGTGGCCCGCTGCTTGTGCCGTCTGTGTGAGGTACTGGTGGAAGAGGCGGTATTGAGGCCATTCGGGAAGTTGTGGGAAGGGGGTGTGGTATGCTCCGCTGTGGTGAAGGACCCGGATATGAGAGAGGGTGACGGATACTACGGTGATGGATGCTCCGACGAGGTCTATGGTGTTGATGGTGCCTTTGGGGTGATGGTGGAGGTCCCCGCAGATGACCGCCAGAGGCCCTTCCACCGGGCACGTGTGGTTGGTGAGTATGGTGTTGTGTGGGGAAGGGAGGAGAAGCCGCAGGTGGTTCCACAGGAGCGTGTTCATGTTCGTGGGCATGCCCGTCTGGTGGAGTATCCAGCCTGGGCATGTGTTGCGGGCCTGTTGTGCGGCTTGGAGGCGGATGCTGGCGACTTCGCGGACCTCCGGCGAGTGGTTCTGGGTCATGCTGTGAAGGAGGAGGTCGGTGTGTCTGGTGTAGGCCGCTTTAACCTCGTCCCCTACTGCCTCCCCATAGTGGGGCCATGCCGCCCGGATGGCGCGAGTGGGTATGGAGGTGGGCCAGCCCCCGTGTGCTGCCCATGCCTTGGTGATAGCGCTTGTGGCCGGCTGGAGGGCGGTGGTGGGGTGTGTCAGGTGGAGTGCCTGGAAGCCTATGGAGACGTTCAAGACCCTGGTGAGGTAGTACGCCAGGCACTGGTGGGATAGGGAGAGGGCCTTGGTGGTCAGGGACACATATCTGGGGAGATGGGTCAGGTGTGACTGCAACTTGGGAGGGAGGGTGGCGTCCTCAGGGTTGGCGGCCTGGACTACCCCCGGTGGGTGGTGGTTGTCACGACTTGGATGGGGGGTCCTTGTGGTCCTAGGGTGGGGGGTGTGGCAGACCCCTTGATCATGACCCGACTTTGTGGGGTGGACGAGGAGGTTGTTGCGGCATAGGTAGGGGAAGGTCACGTCCAGTAAGTCGTTGGCTTGCTGGGTGACCGTTGGTCCGGGATCTGGGATGTGGGGTTCGTGTGGGGTGTGTGCGACCGTGAGGTTGGTGTCGTCCGTGAAACCCACCAGGGGGGGGGGGAGGGGGTAGGGTGCGTAGGCCGGGTAATCCTTTTCAATTCTGAGGGCCAGGGGGAGTGTCACAAGAAGGTACAGAAAGAGGCAGAGCGGCTCACGTGACCTGGGACTGGTCTCCGGTCTGCCTATCCCCTACTGTGCCAACTCTCTGTTGTACGTGAGTTTCATCCACCGTCTGCCCATGTTTGGTGGTTATGACAGTTGTCTGGTTGTCAGCTGTGGCCTGCCGGTTACACTTGTGCGTTTCCCTGCGATGAAAAGATCGCAGGGGAACAGACTGTGAAAGTTTTTGTTGAACAATGGTTCGAACACTACGGGGCACCTAAGGAGGTGCACTGTGACGAAAGTTATCGTATCCAGAGTGAGACCAGATGGTACAGGGGGCTACTGGACGCCCTGAAGGTACTTGTGACCGGGGATGTGCCCTACTCCCACACTTCTAACCCCCTGTGTGACAGACAGGACCGTGTGGTGGAGCAGAACTTGCGGATCTTGATGAAACAAGACCGTACCAAAGATTGGGTACACTTGTTACCCTGGGCTGTCCTAACCATGAACTCCCAGGAGAGTTCCTCAACTGGCTATTACCTTCCATGAGCGGTTCCATGGGGGGCGTCCTGTGTGGTTCTTCAAAACCCCTTTTCCAGAGGACTACAAGAGCCCTGTGAGGGACTGGCTGGAACACAGGCAGGATCTGGCTAACCTAGCTAGAGCTGAGCTGAAAAATGTTTGACAAAGTGAGTAATCTAGGCGTAACTGCACGAGACGTCCTGTCAGTTTCAAGGTAGGAAACCTGGTGGTGGTACACAACTCACAATTGCCCAGTAGGCCCCGCACCTGTTTGCGGGACCCTTTCTTTTAGCCTTACCGCATTCTCAAGTTAGATGGATCCAGGATCCATTGGAGGTGCAATCCCCGCCTAGATGGAGAGCTGCTGTTTGCAGCTAAACAGCTGAGACATTACCACCCGCCTGACAAACTGTCCTGGGATGAGTGGTGTCTGTCTGACGGAGAGGTCGAGCGTATCGTCCTGGGGAACGCTGCCAACCCTGCAGAGGCCGACGAACTCGAAGAAATGACTGCTGATGAGATGGCAGTCGACGGCTACTACGTGGTTGCAGGTATTGCACGCCAGGAGTATAAACAGGGCTGAAAGTTCCTTACTCTGTGGGACGGATATGGGATATCTGAGGCAACCTGAGAGCCAACGTCGGCCTTTATACACCCGGATGGGATTCTCAATCCCATCTTTCTTTCCTACCTCGTTGAGAACAACAAGGGACAGCTACTAACCCGTGCTAAGACCCTGTCCCAGCGTAAGAAGAAACGTGATCTCCTTGTACCTATCTATTTATTGTATCTAACTGAACCGAGGAGGTTGCAAGCTTCGGGAGGCGGTTGTATACCCCAGACATCCCCACCTCTCGT
The DNA here is from genome assembly GCA_964036045.1 of Eutreptiella sp. 'Long Island Sound 2002'. Taxonomy (NCBI): domain Eukaryota; phylum Euglenozoa; class Euglenophyceae; order Eutreptiales; family Eutreptiaceae; genus Eutreptiella; species Eutreptiella sp. 'Long Island Sound 2002'. Next base: position 110,573,260 of record OZ038382.1, read on the forward strand.
TGGGAGTCTTCTTCGGGTCACTCCTGCGGGAGTATTGACGCCTTCCTGTGGGAGGACCTGGCCACGAGACGCTGCGGTGGACACACAAGCAAGCAGGGGGGCAAAGCACTGCTCTCACAGGGGCATCCTCATAGAACAAAGCGTTCTAGGATCGTTGCCACTATGAAACAAAACAAAGGTATGGACAAAAACACATCAGGGTATGCCCACAGGTGGGTTAAGCCATGGAGTCCGGTGAGGGCGCCTCAAGGCAAAAGACATTCACTCGCCAACCATATCCCATCCCTAGGTCCCACCTCCACAGTGGCATGCAGGTACGGGGGTTGAGACACAAACCACGGACCTGTGCAAACTGGACTGTAGACCCCTGCCAATGAAGAGGTCTGGCGACCAGCCACGGGCCTGTTCTTGGGACCCAACAGGCTCCAAGGCCAATCTACAGTGGTTCCCCATGCTCTATTGATGGCAAGTCCGAGCTCATATCTGAGCCTGAGATATGGCTCCGCCATTATCCCCTAGGAGTTTGGGGCTGAAAATGGGCTGATTCAGCCAATCCTGACTATGGCTCAAAAAAATTCAGGATTGACCCCTATGCCAGGCCATACGAGGGCAGGGGCGGAGCAGCCAACCCTGTACTCTTCTGAGTACGAGCCTTCTAGAGGCCCTATGAAACTTGGTTCCCCCAGATTCCTGCACAATTTGGCGCCACGAGGTGGCAATGTTCCGTCAGGATGCAGAAATTGACAGCATCGGCCATGTCAGGTGGCAGACCAGGGTTGGCTTTGGTCTACCTTGATCTGCCGGCCTTGATATCCCCTCTGGTCCCGTGCATCAAGGTTTGCCCTGCTGTCACGTTGGCTGCTTGCTGTTATCCGAGGGGATGGTCACGCGACGGTGCAAAAAAACAGCAAGCGAGGAAAATTTTGGCAACGTGGCACGCACTGCAAGTTGCATAACTCCGGCTAGGCCGGAGGAGCAAATACAAAACTCTAGCGCGATGGACCTGTGGTCACATGTTGCAAGAATCGTCGCTTGCTTCCGGCTGGGTCTCCTGCCCCATGGAGATATGATATTCCGAACTCCGCCAAAAATGGCAAAAACAGCGAAAAATTGGCGAAAGGGCCCACGCTCACGATCCCATATCTCCATGGTCATGGCGCACAATCATCGAACCAAAATAACTAGAGACACATGGGACTTGGGTCCGAATATATGCCCCATGTCAACCCTCGAGGTGGCCTCTACCTCTTTACCCCCTTAGCAGAGAAATGGTACACCAAAAATGGCAAGAGGCAGCATACCCCATATTGAGCCACCCATGGCTCTCCCATCCCAAGGAGAGGACACAAGGGGATACACCTTATTCGGAGCGGGCTCATGTCCGCTTTCCAAATCAACCTTAACCTTGGACAACGGGTGCACACAGCCCGGGGGCGAACATTAAGGGGGATATGGGGTTTGGTGCCATTATTGCCATAAAGAGGGTTAGTAGTCCCAAACGTGTTTACTCCAAAAATTGTTTCAGGCTTTTGCATGGAAGCAACCCAAAGCCTCAAGTCCCTTTGTCGACATTAGTTCGGGTCAGAAGCACAAGAAAACCATTTTTAGCACTTCGGCCCCTGGTGCACACAAAAAGCGGGGAATATGCCCAAAACGCCAATATTGGGACATATATACCCATGGGACATTAGAGCCCATATAATATGGCATACACCCAAATTGAAGGACCCATACTGAGTGTTTACAAACATACTTACTATGGGTCACGTTCTCCCTTGGATCTCAAGTCAATCGTGCACGCATATGGGCACGTGTGCAAAAGGCAGCCTAGGCACGCGTGCTCACAAGGCAATATTGTACACAATAGTAGATAGGCTTGGAAACATCAAGCAAGCAATACACGATGCGTTCGTGCCTTCTACTTCTTATATTGCTTTGATTTAAGGCTCATATCGCTCTTGGCTTCGAGAAGGAACTCTGGCGCAGCGGCCTTTTTGGCCAAATTTTTTGAGGAAACGTCGTCCTTTGAAGCGACCATGTTTTGGTACACATTGAATTGTGTGGAGCCATCAATGATTTAGCTCCAAATTTGAGAATGATCTGGGGCTATTGGTCTTGTCAGCATTATATTGAGTTATTTACGGTCATGCTCACAAGTACACAAAGTTAGCGTTTGCGCACGATTTTGACTGGGGTTTTTCACACACATGTGTGTCCCAAAACATCCCTCTAAGCCGCTTCCCCAAAGGAAGCGTGATGCCCATGTGAGAGGGGCATGAGAGAAAGGCAAAGGGGGGAGGTGTACAGTTCCCTACAATCTCATGGTTTATGAGAACCATGAGTTCAGTCGCTTGACGGAAACATCAAATTTCTCCCAATTTTCTCCCAATCCGAAATTTTCTGGTGAGCACACCAGATGAAAGTACCTGAAAACTCCTACAGATCCATCACTTAATTTTCTTTCCAACCTCAAAGGTACAGGAGGGAAAGTCCAGGCAAAACCTGCCACGGAAACACGCCGTCAACACGCGCGCAGGCGACAACGAGCGACAATTTCACGGCGGCGAAAAATCAGGTCGAAATAATAGATTTTAATCGATTTCCCGCAAGATACGTCCCTTAAATTGAAATGGACTGAGTGACTGAAGGAATCATCTCCAAACACACAAGACGGGGAGTAGGTGTAGGTGACGGGGAAGGACAGACACTTGCCCTATGGGCCATGGCGTCCTAGGTACCAACTCACACCTTCTTTAGAGCAAACCATGGGGGGGCTCGATCACAATCAAGCATGGCAGCGGGTACCAAGGACAACCGCAGAGGGGGGGGTCTCCTCCCCAGGCCCAAACTGGGGTCAGGATCCCCACATGACTCCAATTCCCGGATTAACGGTATTCAATCTCCAAAAATCAATGGGATTCCTCAAAAACGGACAAAAAAGGGATATAGAACGCATGAAGTATCAAGTCCCGGGTCGTGGCGGCGATTGTTTGGGATCCCATACCAGGCGCACCTGGTGCCAGCTGCGACAGTCACCACCACAGTGGCAGTGGCATACACCTCCAACATAGGCGTCACACGACGACCGAGGTGGTCCCACCGTTCGAGAGCGACCAAGGAGATCCGGCAGGACTGTTCAGGCTTCCGGAGACCGCAGGCTGGGGGAGAGTCCCCAAGGGTCCTTCCAAGGGTGCACCATGTCCATATCCACGACGCGAGTACTGAGTGGTAAAGCCGCATGAGCTTCTACATAAAGGATCGGGCATCAAAGCCGTCTTCTCCCTCGCCCCATTACCTCTGAGGCCATGCATTTCGGAGTCGCCATGCAGTCTGGGCGGAGGCATCAACTCCTCAAACTACCAGGTTCCCAGGCAGACTGACCGAGGTCAGGACACCGAAGGTCACCACCCGACTGCGGAGGCAAGTTGGCAGGCTCAAACTGGGACTGACAGTGGCGGATTGCTCGGTGTCCACTTCAGGCAACTGGTCCTTCAGCCTGGCGCCTTCAGGATCTCAGCCAAAGGCACCTCACCGACACACCGTATCACAAGCACAATCTGTAATTAAGTCCTGGTCCATCCGGACCATATGTAATGGAATGTACACGGCCAGCGTGGTGGCCTCCGTACGTCGATTCGAGTCACTTATTAGAACCATCTGTGGCTCTGTAGTGGTGCAGCGGGACCGTGTACACATGTACATGGCAATCCTCCGAGTCATTCACAGCCTCCGGGGTGGCTGAGGTATGACGTATGAGAAAACAGGTCAAAAACTTGATTCAGAGCAAAAAGAACAGGGGAGGACACGCATCCTGGAGGGCAGGGCAATGACGTAGCACAGGGCAAAAGGCATGCGAAGACTCTCCGTGTGGAGCAACAAACCATGCCCTGGTCGGCAAAAGGCGTCATCAGGGGGATCGGGGTAGGAAAGTGCCCGTAGGCCAACAACTCACACACACCCAGCAACGGTCTCGATCCCTGAGTATGCCATGGGACCAGATCACACACACATTGGCAGTGTCGATGGCGGCGACGCCCGTTGCACAACGTCGTATGGGCTTCAAAGCCCCCAGAGGTCAGAAAAATGAAGGTTTCCCACGGATGCATCAGGAGGGGGAGTGACATACAACTGGTGACAGTCTGGACAGTGGGAGCAGGCCACCCGTCCATCTGGTTTCCACGTGATTCAGCAAGCGGGGGTTTGGCCATCTGCTCGGGCCTCTGCTCTTGGCAGGGAAGGTGGTCCCACCTGGTTTCCCATGGTTTCAGAAGGGGGGGAGGGGTCAACCACCACAACTCAACCATGAGAGAGACAGAGGGAGCAGAAGTGGGTCCGGCGCACTCGGCCTCGGGAGGTTGCGATCACGCAGAGGTCTCAGCGACATGAAAGGGCTGTGTGAAATCACCCGATTGGGGGGTTGCTCGACTTGCGCAGCATTTCAACCACTCCAATGGAACGACATTGCACTGGAGCTGGGAGAGAGCACGCAAGCAAGGGACGTACTGACAATCTTACAGACTTGTGCTCAATCTGCCGACTCAGGGGGGGGCCTTGGGCGGGGATAAGTCACTCCTGGCTTCAATCGCCCTGGTCAGAGCTTCCAAGTCAGAGACCTGCATACATACTCCAAGAAACGGGTGTTAGTCCGGGGCACAAAAGAACAGACAGGTTCCCAGGTGTCATGGAAGGGCTCATAGCTTCGCGGGCGCACCTTGAACTCCACTCCTCCAGGAGCAGAGGACTATCTGCGTCCTGCAGTGGTGTATGTTTTGGCGGGTTTGCGGGGTGTCGGTGTGGAGGAGGGTCGCCAATTGCTGCTTTGCATGCCAGAAGTCATGGAGCATGTCTCCCAGGGCTGTGGGCGGCTGGCGTGTGGGATGGTTGTTGGAAACCGCAGGCAACGGCGGCCGTGCGCATGGCTGTGAGTAGGTCGGTGGGATCCGGATGGTTGTGCCAGGCGCGGTCTATGGACCTGTTTTACTGGGACCAGGTTTGTTTGTCGTGCAGTGGGGATATTTTCAGGGGGGGTGGTAAGCCTTGGTCCACATCTTCTGGGGGGCTGGGGGGAAGGTTAGAGATGGTGAGGCAGATGTACGGCCGCCTATGGCCGGTGGGTCCCAGTGGAAGGGGGCCGTATTGGCCCTCCGCCCAGATCATGGTGGTGGGGGAAGTGGGATGGTTGGCCTTCGAGGTTGGCTGTCAGGTCCACGAGCCCCAGCATTCAATGGTGTCGCGGACAGCATGGTCTTGGGCTGTGGCCTCTCCCCTTCCGTTTGCCGGGGTAGGGGCGGCGTTCATGTCGCCGATGATGATGGTAGGGTCGAGCATGGCCATCTGGCTGTATGCCTCGGCCAAGGCTTGGAGGAAGGATTCCGTCACGTCGTCAAAGGGGACGTGTGTGTTGATGACGTTGAGTTGCCATCCGTCCGTAACCACTTCGTAGACGCTCAGTCTCCCTGGGATGCTGAGGTGGTGGCCGAGGTGGATGCTGATTGGCCCAAGGGCGCCTAGTACCCGAAAGGTCAAACCTCAAACCTCAATTCTTCAGGACCTCCGATGGCCCAGGGGATGGAGTCGGTTCCCCACCATCTCACCTTCCAGGAGCAAGGCCTCAAACGCAACGACCCTCCAGAACCCACCCCCATATATCCCCCGGACCACAGAGCATACAAATGCTACTGGCACAAGGGGTGAGCCAGGTGAGATCCTCCCCACCGGGACCCAGTCGGGGGCCCTTCATGACACACCTCTTCCTGGTGGCAGAGTCCCCCGGGTTCACGGGGCTAGGAGCCCTGTCCCTCCCCGGCCTCCCTATTTCGCCACTCCCAGGTCAGAGCGTCACTTAGGAACCGTGGTTGCAGGCGCTTACCCACTACGCCGCCCTTCAGATGCTTGGTCGCCCGGGCTGCTGGCGCCGCCAGGCCCGTGCTACTGGCTTGTCGCCAGTGGGACCCCCATGGGCTGGCGCGGAGGCTGCCTAGCCGCAGGGTTGGTGGGTAGCACTGTGTGCTACTACTACCTTGATGCTGTGCCCTGGTCGTGTGTGCGCGGCGCTCGCAGCAAGTCTTGGGGGTCGGAGCCGGTGCCGGTTCTCGCTCCTCCCTTCCCTCCCGTCACTTGCGGTGTGTGTTGCGGGTTGTCAGGTCCGGGAGTCCCTTCCCTTCGCCTGCCGGTACGCCATTCCATGCGGTCTGTGCGTTCCGCGGCCTCGGACCGGTTGCCCTTCGGGTCCGTGCCGCCTGTCCGTTGGGTGTGGGTGCGCTCGTGTTCCCGCGGCGTACGCGCCTCTCCCTCCCCCCAGTGTACGTGTGGCGCCTGCAATACGCGCAGTTTTGGTGCAGGGCGCCGGCAGGGCCCTTCCAGGCGGTTCGTGCCCCTCCCTGTTTCCTTCCCGGGTCCCGTGATCCGCCTATTTTGCTCTGGGGGGTTGGCCCAGTCCCTTCGTCCCCTTGCCTGGCTTGCGGCCGCTCGCCCCCCTGCGGGCGGGCGTGCTCTTGTAAACTGGCTTTGCGCGCTGAGGGGGGGGCAAGAGGGTGCCCGGGGGGGGGCGCCTCTTGCCTGGGTGTGGGGCGTCCGGGGATGGGCGCTGTCTCACACCTGACCGCTCGTCTTTGGCGCGTGCGGCCGGGGCCCGCTACCGACTGGCTGCCGGTGCAGGGGGTGTTTGCGTCGGGACCCGTCACCAACCCTACAGCGCGCGCTCTTGCGAGCTGGCTTGGCGCGCTGTGGGGGCGGCACGAGGGCGCCCAGGGGGTGGGAGGCACTCTTGCCTGGGTGTGGGGCGTCCGGGGTCGGGCGCTGTCCCACACCCGACCGCTCGTCCTTGGGGCGTGCGGCCGGGGCCCGCTACCCCCTGGCTGTGGCTGCAGAGGGTGTGGGCGTGGGGACGCCTCACCAACCCCACAGCGCCCGCTCCCGTGAGCTAGCTTTGCGCGCCCTTGGGGCGTCTGGCCGGGGCATGCTACCCCCTGGCTGTGGGTGCGGGGGGTGTGGCTGTAGGGACCCGTCACCACCCCCAATGCCCCCGCTCTTGTGAGCTGGCTTTGGGTGCTGTCGGGGCGGCACGAGGGCGCCCGGGGGGGGGGGGGGCTCTTCTCTGGGTGTTGGGCGTCCGGGGGAGGGCACTGTCCCACGTCTGACCGCTCGTCCTTGGGGCATGCGGCCGGGGCCCGCTACCCACTGGCTGTCGGTTCGGGGGGTGTGGGCATCGGGACGCGTCACCAACCCCACAGCGCGCGCTCCTGCGAGCTGGCCTTGCGCGCTGTGGGGGCGGCATGAGGGCGCCTGGGGGGGGGGGGGCTCTTGCCTTGGTGTGCGGCGTCCGGGGTTGGGGGTTCTCCCACGCCCGACCGCCCCTCCTTGGGGCGTGCTGCCGGGGCCCGCTACCCCCTGGCTGTGGCTGCGTGCGGTGTGGGTGTGGGGACGCGTCACCGACCCACAGCGCGCGCTCATGTGAGCTAGCTTTGCGAGCTGTGGTGGCGGCACCAGGGCGCCCGGGGGAGGGGCCTCTTGCCTGGGTGTGGGGCTTCCAGGGTTGGGCGCTCTCCAACGCCCGACCGCCCTTCCTTGGCGCGTGCGGCCGGGGCCTGCTACCCACTGGCTGTGGGTGCGGGGATGTGGGTGTGGGAACCTGTCACGAACCCCACGAGGCGCGCTCTTGTGAGCTGGCTTTGGGCGCTTTTGGGACGGCACGAGGGCGCCCGGGGGGGAGGGACTTCTTCCCTGGGTGTGCGGCGCCCGGGGTTGGGCGCTCTCTCACGCCCGACCGCCCGTCCTTCGGGCGTGCGGCCGGGGCCTGCTACCCACTGGCTGTTGGTGCGGGGGACGTGAGCGTGGGTACCCGTCACCTACCCCACAGCACGCGCTCGTGCGAGCTGGCTTTGCGCGTTGTGGGGGCGGCACAAGGGCGCCTGGGGGGGGGGGGTGCGCCGCTTGCCTGGGTGTGGGGCGTATGGGGCTTGGCGCTCCCCCACACCTCACTTCCCGTCCTTGGGGCTTGCGGCTGGGGCCGTCTACCCACTGGCTGTTGGTGCGGGAAGTGTGGGTGTGTGGACCCGTCACGAATCCCACAGCGCGCGCTCGAGCGAGCAGGCTTTGCGCGCTATCGGGGCGGCATGAGGGCGCCGGGGGGGGGGGGGGGGGGGCTGTTGTCTGGGCCGTTGGGCGTCCGGGGTTGGGCGCTCTCCCACGCCCGACCGCCCATCGACAGTCCAGTGGGTTCCGGAAGGGCACGGTACGCTTGGAGCACTCTCCACAGCGAATTGTACCAGTTCCGGTCCGGTAGGTCTGAGTTTGTGTCTGTTGCGGACGTTGTGCCGGGGACCGTGTGACACCGCACTGAAGTGTGAATGAAACATCATGTGCACACTGCTGTACAACAGCAAGTGGCACCAGGAGTTGCCCGGCCAGGCACAGTCCGAGGAATTTGGTGAGGGGATGTTCGGCAAGCTGGTGCGTGACCAAGCAAAAAAACACCGGTTGTGTTACTGTGGAGTAAATGGAAAACCATTACTTGTTGCTACAAGTTGGTCCAGGTGGCAAATGCTTGGGTGTGCAAAACGTTCCAAACAAGCAGTGAAGATGAAGTTGACTGCGTTGAAGATCGATAAGGGGAAGGAAGGAGAAGAGATGTGATTTATCAACTGCGACGACGTTGCCAAAAAGGTGGCAGGATGGCAAGCTTCTGCTAGCAGCATCTTCTGAATCTCCCAGCATGTCCGTGTCCCGTGTTGCCCGATCAGAACGTAAATCGAGCCATCTGTAGTCAAAATCATGTAACACAGCATAGCAGAGACAAGAGATATTGTTCACGTTGTGCAAAAAAACAGAGCGATTCATACCGCTGTCCTCCCATGTGGTGGCGCGTCATGGTCTCGGTGGCGGCGACGTGTGTTGGCTTTACATTTTGCTCCTGCCTTTGGTTCGTGATACTCTAAGTGCAGGAGCCCAGCAATTGGCATGCAGCATACACTAAACAGGTGAAAGTCCATGGGCTGGCCCTTCTTGATGCCTTGTTCGCGCGCAGGAAGTAAACCTGCCACGTTTATTAACTTGCTGGCCATTGTGTATGCTACTGCTAAGTGATAGGCATCTGGCGCTCGGTGTCAAGTACCAGGGCATACCGGCATGATGATATATGTGATGCGTCACACATGCCAGGTCTCAGGTATTGCCATGAGGTCACTGTGCCGACTGATATTTGGTGATCCTCATTGCATGCTGTGGACATGTGTTCATTGGTGATTCATGACTGTGGACAAGTCATCTAAGTGGCCATGCCGTACTTTGAGTTCACGGAGGCCATGGTGTCATGGTGGATCCACGGTAGGCCATTCTTCATATTTGGAACTCATGTTTCTCAATTCCAGTTTTTGCCGCCATGTAGGCAAGCATGAGGATGGGCCATGCGAGCCACGCTGATGTTTAATCTGATGATGCCATTGTGAGGTGTATGATTCCTTTGTGTTTTGCCGTGTACCATATGGACGTCATTGATGACATTTTGTCGCGCATGAGCCCTGTGAGTCAATGTCATTTTTCTTAATGTGTTGAACCGAGGTTGTGCTCGCATGGTGTCCTGTGTCCGCAGTTCGATTGTGCACGGTACATAAAAAATCGTTTCTTTGAGTAGGGATGCAACATCATCTTCGATAATCGCATACTCTATTTCAGGGCTTCTATTATATTTCTGGTTCTTCGTCTCCCTTTGCCCGCCATTGTCTCATTTGTTCCCCTGTTGGTTTGTTTGGGGTGTCACGCGCAATCGAAGCAGAGAAAAACAAAAAAACACGAAAAAGCGGCACAGCCAGCATAAATAAATTGAAAAAATCGTTTTCTTCCGACCTCAGAAACGCACCACAAACTTTCACGCCGCTGTTTGGCGACGTCGAGAATTGTTTGACACACGAAGAAAAACACCGAACAACAGAGCCTCCAAGGCGGGAAAGCTGAGAGTTGCGTGCCCCAAAACACTTAACAAAGTGCATGCAATAGGAGTAGGGGACTTGTGCGCGCCCAAACACCCACAAGAAAGGCAGAACAACAAGACAACATAGGGTAGACGCCACGAGAACATGCCGGCCGCCGAAACAAGTATGTCACACGATACGCCACGTGACGGAAGGGAGCCGAGAAACGAGGAAAAGGGCACAACTGCCGCGCCACCATCAAGAAAAGAGCACGCCTGCTACCATCCACCGCACGCACAGGACAGGACGCCATGAGACAAGCAAGGTGTGTGAAAATCAAGGGGAAGAGACCCCCCGAACGCAAAGCGCCACACGGAAAAATAGACAAAGGTACACCACAACATGCAACACATGCAAGAGTGCCCGCGGGCGCCAAGCAGCCATGAGGTATGCCCATGCACGCACACGCCGTGAGAGCCGCCGCAAGCAAAACAAGGTATAAACAAGGAGACGTACCCGCCACCAAACAAGCCAACGCCACGAGCACCACGCCGCCGCCCAACCACCCACGTATGCGTTCTATGCTCTCTATACTCTAGGTCGTCCGCACGGAGGAAAGAAGCATGGTATGAGGGACACCCGCACACAACCGAAATGAGGGAACGACACGCCACCGGAGAGCGCACCATCGCCACAAAACACATATACCACATACCCAAGGGCACAAGAAGAGCAAGAGGTATGCCCGCACACATATATACCGCCGCAATCGCCACAAGACCGCCAACGCGGAAAAAAATATTGACACCGCCGAAGAACACACGAAGAACAAGAAGCCGCCAATACCGCGGAACGGAACACGGAATGAGGGAATACCTAATGGGCAGCCCAAGCGGAGAGAAGTGATGGTGTGAAGGGCACCCCAACGAAACCCGGGAAAGGGAGCCACACGCCACGGGAGAGCATACCACAACCATCAAACGCGCAAACCACAAACCAAAGGGCGTAAAAAGAGCCAGAAAGGTGTGCCCACACCACACGCGCATACAAACACAAGAAAGGTATGGCGAGGGAGCAGGAATCCGAGCCCGCACCCGCAAACGCCACGAGGGTAGATAGACCAAGGATGGACTACGAGAACGAAGTACACACACAACGCTGCCACGCCAGCGCACCCGCGGACCAAAAAAGCGCCATGAAAAACACCCTCCTCCCTCTCTCCATAGGCCATCAACGCGGGAGGAAGCCGCCAACGCCGAGGAAAAGGTGGACACCGTCATAGAACACACGAAGAAAAAGAGGCCGCCAACATTGAGGAACGGAACATGACTGGTATGAGGGAATACCTAATGGGCAGCCCATGCCGAAAGAAGTGATGGTCTGAGAAGCACCAACCCCCACGAATCGGAGAGAAGGGAACCACACACCACCAGAGGGCACACCACCGCCACCAAACAGACAAACCACAAGCCTGAGAGCACAAAAAAGGGCAAGTGGTATGCCGACACACGCTAGCAAGGTCGATGTGCAGCTGGCGGAACTTCTCGAACATCTGCCGCCCGGCAACCTCAGCCCGACCATTCGACTAGCTGTGGTACGCCACGGTCTTGGCATGTCGAATGCCCATGTGCTTGCACATCGTCTTGAACCACATCCCCACAAATTGACTGCCCCGATCGCTGCGGATGACAGCGGGGACACCAAAAATGGTCAGCCAATGCCTGATGATGGCATTAGCGACGGTCTTGGCCTGCAGCCCCACTCCATGCTTGTCCTTCTTGTCCTTCTTCTTGGACTTCTTGCCAGGGACCGCCACGATATACCCACTGTGCCTATCCACCGCCAGGATGACACAGTCGTAGGTTTCTCCTTCCACGGTGACCTCCGGCATGGCGAATACATCCATGGCCACGGACCGCATAGGGGCCTCCGGTATAGCCGTATACACCGGGTTGCCCGCTGTGGAGTGGTTGGGGCTCTTCGTGGCCCGACACACGGCACAGTCGCTGCAGTACCTATCCAGGATGGCCTAGTACTCGGAGGGAACTTGAAGCGCCACTCCAGGTCCTGCTGCATCTTGTCTCGGCCAGGGTGCATGAGCTGGGCGTTGTGCCAATGGTCAATGAGCTCCTCCACTTGGTTCTCGGGCACCAGCAGCTTGTCCTTGAGGAACAACTTGTCCCCATCCTCGGTCAAGCCCTCGGTCCATTCGTCGTCCGACGGAGCGCTCACGGCATTCCAGTACTTGCTCCAGTGCTGGGATGCCGCATAGTCATCCGACCAGTCCTCTGTGAGCACCGACCTGACTAGTTCTACAGGGGCCACCATCCACTGCTCGAGGGTTTCCTCTCGAATAGCTTGGACTCGGGCGCCCCGGAACTTGGCCAGGTCCGTACGGTTTGCCATCACCACAAAGCACTTGACCCCCTCTTGCTCCATGGCCTTCTCCATCTCGATGATGCGCTTGGCCTCCTTGGTCTCCTCGGCGTCTCCATGGCTGGATATGTCCATTCAAGCCTTGCCCGCGGGGTAGGCCCACCGACTGAGGCAATCTGCCACAGTGTTGTTCTTCCCCGGGACGTATAGGACGCTGAGGTCGAACTTGGCGAACGTCTCATGCCATCGGGCCCTCCTTGCCGCCGTTCCCTAGGGGGTGACGACGTGCTCCTTGTGCCAGCCCTGCAAGGACTGATGGTCTGTACAAACCACCACCGGTTGCAATCCGATGTGGCCAGACCACTTCCTGAGCGCACAGACAATGGCATATGTCTCCTTCTCCCTCGCGGTCCATGTTCGACGTTGGCCCTCAGCCAGGACCGACTCCAGAACGCCACGGGTACGTGCAACCCGTCGTCCCGGATCTGCTCGAGGACTGCCCCTACAGCATAGTCCGAGGCGTCGGTCCGTAGCACGAATCCCTTGTCCGGGTCCACCAGGAATAGCCCCAGCTGCCCCAGGAGTCGCTCCTTCAGGCGGCTGAACGCATCTTCGGCTTCAGGGGTCCAGGCCAGCTTCTTCTTGCTCCCCTTCCGGCCATCGAACTTCCCCACCTGCAGCATCTTGTGCAGCGGCCCCGAGAGTTCTGCATACATCCGGACATGGCCCGAATAGTAATTGCAGATCCCCATGAAGGACCGCAGTTCGCTGATGGTCTGGGGCTTCTCCCAGTGGTGCAGGGACGCCAGCTTCCCAGGCATGGGACGGCGTTGCCCGTGACCAACCACGTGACCCGCAAACTCCACTTCCTTCACGAAGAGTGAGGCTTTGATGGGCTTGCACACCATGTTGTGCTTGTCCCACTCGCTGAGCACTCGGCGCAGATCCTTCTCATGCGCGTCAATGAGCTCGTCTTAAGTCATGTTCTCCGTGCCGGACCCGATGATGACGTCATCCACGAAGGGATCGCCACAGTCCCGGACAGGACTGAGTAGGTCCTCCATCATGCGCTGGAAAGCGGCGTTGCCATTCTTGGCGCCCATAGGCACCACTTTCCACTGCATGGGCCCCAGCGGCGTCTACATCGCTGTGCAGGGCCTGGAGTCCGGGTGTAGCGGCATCTGGTGATAACCGTGTTTCAGGTTCAACACCGTGAAGACCCGCTTTTTCTGTTGTTTTTGGAGGATGGAGTCGATCAGGGGAAGCGAGTACGAGTCGTGCTCGGTTTGCTCGTTCAAACCCCTGTAATCCACCACCAACCTCCGGTCGCCCTTCTCCTTCTTGGGCACGATGAAGGCTGGGCTGGCCCACTCACTGTCGGAGGATTCGATCCATCCTCGCTCAATGAAATTGGCCAACAACTTCTTCATGGCCTCGGCCTGATCGCCCTGAAGTTGGTACTCCCGATGACGATAGATCTTCGGGTTCGGCTTCAGCTTGATCTTCGCTGTACCTAACCTCCAACGATCTGGAGGGTTCTTGTTGGCGACGCCACTGAATAGCCGCGGATAGGCATTGATCAGCCTCTCCTTCAGCTCGGCGACCTTCGGGTTCTCCTGGGTCTCTTCAGCCGCTTGCTTCGGTATAGATACAACCGACCGCACTGCGGTATGGGCCTCCTCTGGGTCCGATTCTGACTTCTCCTCGTCCGATATCCCGTCTTCATCGTCGCCGGGAGCTCTTCCCACCGATAATCTTCGGAAATTTGCGGCCTCGGGCTGGTGACTGTCGCTATCGGCACCCATTCTCGGAAAGTCCCATGTTGGTGGGTCGGACCCAACCGGACCTGCGTATTGGTCCGCGATGTGATCCATGACCCTCGCCACGAACTCGTCCTTCTTGTACTTGCCGGTGACCAACATCTTGTCATCCGACCAATGCGGAGATGTGACCAAGGCCCGCCTCTTCTTGGCTGCCACACGGTCGTGCATCGCCATCCGCATGTAGTTGACGACGTCGTCGATCTCAGCGTGGGACGGACGTGAATGCCATCAATAGGCTGATCGGTCCCCTCCTTGGGCTCAAACATGACCTTCATGGGCACCGCCTCCACCCTACGGATCAATGCTTCATCACTCGTGGGCTGGGCTTTCGCCCCATCCACCAGGAAAGCCTTGGTACCCCACGCTTGACCCGGGGAGAGCATTAATACACCCTTGGCGTCGATGAACAACTCCTCTTCTGGCCTGAATGACATCTCGTTCAGGGTGATGGAGTCCAGCGTCGACTTGAGACCCTCCAGCGGACATGGGGTGGATCCTATGCCGGTTATGACCAGGATCTTCTTCGCCCTATCCGCGATGATCTTCTCCACCGTACGTCTGGTATTGTCCAGGGAGCCATGCCAATACATGGGTCCCCACTCCTTCAAACCCGAATGCCGGTGCCAGGCTGAGTCTCCTCGATGCCAGTGCCGCCTACACTTCCTCAGAAGTGGGGCATCCCGGGAAGCAAAGACGTCCGTCTCGGGCGCTTCGGCCCCCAGCGTCTGGATCATCCTGGCATACACCTGCGGCGCCATTCCATACTCCCTGAGCTGAACTCCGCGGTCTCCTCTGGACTTGGCACCCACAGCTTGCACCGCTTGGGCGATTCGATCCTCTTCCTCAGCATTCCATTGGGATGATCCGCATGCATAATCCGTGGACAGCCATGTGAGGCATTCATCATTCTCCCGGACCAGCGTTGCACGATGGGGAAGGGCTCCAATGGCATTTGCCACCATGAAGTCATACGCCATGATCATATCCCAATCTGTAATGTCGGCCACATGGAAGTTCCCGGATAGAGTGCTTCTCTTCGCCAAATCAGGGCGGTTCAAGCGCTCATGCTCCCAGAATTCCATACTGATAGTGGCCTCATGGGTGCCATGACCCATAATCTCTCCGTTGGCGACCTTCAGGCAGACCGGTCTCCGGTTGGGCTGCAGGAATTCCTCCTCGAACAACCCTCTCCGGACCAGGCTCACCTGGGCACCCGTATCCACCAACACATCCACCACCTTCTCCTTCCGTCCGCACCGTACTCGCACTTTCAAGTGCATCTGCCGCTCGTCGCCATGAGGTGTATGGACGACTCTCACGGCATGCAACTCTAGCACGTCCGGGTGCATCAGAACTTCAAGGGTATGGTCACGGATGGTGTAGATCTTGGGTTGGTCCTGCCTGTCCACGGGGCTCTCCGTGGTCGCTCCTTCCTTCTTGCCATGTCCCGTACCCACATGTACTTCCCTTGGCAGGGCGCTCCAGGGGTTGGAAGTGGCGAAACTCAGTGGTTTTGGCTCTTCTGGAGCCTTCTTCGGCACCCTATGTGCCTTCGCTTTCTCTGGGATTCCACTGATTTTCGGAGGAGAGACCTCCGAGGTCCCAATCCCGTGGGGGCTCCTCTAGACTTGGCTTCCCGCAGCCCCTTCCGGCTGCGATCTGCCAGGACCTTGTCCACCACGTTGCTGGGCTTTGAGTTCCTCCAACGTCCTCAACATGTCCTCAGCCACCTCCTCGATCGACCTTACTCGGGGGTCTTGGCCAGGTCCACCACCATAGCCTGTTCCTCCGCCTTTTCCTTGGCCTTTGCCTTGGCCTTTTCCCCCGTCTCCGCCCTTCGCCTTCCAATAGGAAATCCGCTGCTCCCTGGGCTTCTTCTCGGGGTGAGCGGCGAAGTAGGCCTTCTTGTCCGCCTCATACACCTTGCACTGACGGTGGTGGTGTGCATGGTTGTTTCCCTTGCCATAACAGACCCAGCACCCGTCGTGCTCAGACCTGTACTCTCGGAACGAGAGCGGTGGGTTCCCGATCCTCCGTGGCTCATTGCCCTTCTTGGGTCCCACCCGGCTCCATCTGGACCGATCCTGCCCATGGTCCCTCACGTTGTGCGCCACAAACGCGAAGAAATGGGGCTCCTCGTGATCCTCCCGAGACGAGGTCCAGTGGTCTTGGCCACTTCCACTACCATTCTCCGCGGAGTTTGCCGTGTCCCCCTGGATCTCCCGATGATGGCGGTCTTCTCAGTGGCCTCGTTGTCCATGACCATGTCGATCCTGCACGTGGGCCTCGTTCTTCGCATTGAGCTTCAATCCCACCGTGATGTACTTCACGATCTCGTCCAGGCTCATGCGGGCGAAGATGACCTGCATCCTCAGCGGCTCCCCGCGCCTCCACTGCACGTTGTTGAGGCGCAGCAACCTTTGCCCCATGGAGTTCCCAAATACCTCCACCTACATGGCGGTCTTCAGTCCCAACATCCGGTTGGGCTCGCCCAGGTTCCTCCTGAAGAACTCCATGATACCCGCATGGGTATCCTCCGCCGCCATGATCCTCACCGCCACGCGCTTCTTCGCTCTTTTCTTTTCCTCGTCCTCCACTCTCCTCTTCCAGTTGCCGGGGAGGACGTCCTTCAGCAGGTGGCGGATTTCGCTGGCCTCATTCCAGTCCTCCACCAGCTTGAGGCATCTTCGGTACTTTCGCAGGTACCGGTTCCACTCCCGGACCCGCAACTCACCGCGGTCCAGCGGCAGCGGGATGGACCACAAGTCCTCCAGCTTCTGATTCGGAGCGTCCACCCGCTCCTCATCCTCCAACCACTGGAGGCAGGCCTGCTCCGTACGGATCAGTCCTTCCCGGATCTGATCCCGCGGCTCCTCCTTCAGGTCCTGCGCCAGCCGGTGTGGGAATGTCCGACATACCCACTTGTCCCGCGGCGCTCCCCGCATCTCGCCGACGACCTCCTCGGCAGAGTCCTCCCAATCCAGGATGAAGTCATCCAGGTTGGAGGGGTTGCCATCGTAGTAGGGGATTTTGATTCCCCTGAGGTCGTCAATCCTGGTGGCGTCTCCGACGTCCCCAGCCACCACTCCACCGAGACGGATACCACCTGTGGCCGGGGGGTGCGAGTACACTCCCCGTACATCCCTCTCCTCCATGGAGTGCGGTCCAGTTGGGCCTGAACCCATGGGGTTTGGAATGCGGGAAGGACTTGCTCCATGGGCCGTCCATATCCCCGTATTGGGGTCCTTCGCCCACAGGTTTCCGTCTGGATGACCTCGACCATGTCCGTCGGTGCTTCCCATGGTTCGCCCCTGCATGGTCTGGCTCTGGATCTCCTCTTCAGCATAAGCTGCCTGGGCAGTCGTAGTGATCGGTAGATCCTGGGCGGCATGGGACTTCTGTACCGTCAGGCCCTTCCCGCATGGACCCAGCCGGTGCCGTGTGTTCCCAGAGCATTGTGGATTCGCTGAACATGGGAACAAACGGCAGCGCACCCGGGTCAACACGCGGAGGCGCGTAGGGTGCCTCTGCAGGGCCGCCCATGGGTTTATCCATGGCGCTCCTGAGGGTGTTAACCCGCTCCACCAGCTCTGCCGCTGCCGGCTTTGCCGGGAGCTCCGGACCCGAGGCGAGGGGCTGTAGCTCCTCTAGCCTTTTCAGGCGTCCCGACATGTCCTCCACCAGGTGGAGGAGGCTGTCCACCACTCGCTGCTGCTTCTCCAGGACCAGCTCCAGATTCTCCCGGTACCGGTCCCGTTCCGCTCGCAGCTCCTCGATGTCTCGCTCCGCGGCCGACTGGTCATCCAGGATCCCGGCGACGTACTTCTCTAGGCCGTCCTTCGCGTTGTCCAGGCTGTCGAGGCGATGCACGACGGCGTCCATCCCCATCTTTGGGTACTTGCCCATGAGGAAGGACACGTGCTCGCAGTGGCACTCAGCGTGCTTTCCACCTGATCCAGCGCATCCCGCGGTTCCTGGCGCCTCAGACTCATCGCCCATGGGCGTATCGCGTATGGCGTCCATCTCTGGTCCCGTGTGCCGGGGCACAGGTGCCGTCCTGGCCCTAGCTGGCCTCTCCAAGCCCTCGGCGTCGTGCTTCAGGGCGGTCTCGGGGGCCGTATGCGCCCTGGCGGTCGGCGCGGACATCTCCTCCGACTCCGAGGGGATTCAAGTCCGATAGCCATCGGAGTGCCCCTCGGATTCCTACAGCCTGACCGGGCTGGGGTGCGTATCCATAGCCCTGGCGTCCCCTGCCGCGGGCTTGGGTGACCCGCGCTTCCGGTAGCGCCGGGCCCGTCCTCCACTGCTGCCTGAATGGCAGGCCTCCTCAGAGTCCTCCGCGGCGGAGCGGAGGTTGCATGCCTTTCGGCAGCGACGCTCACACATGGAGACCAGATCCTCCATGTCAAGTCCTCCTCTTTCCGAATGTCGTACTTCTCTTCGGGCTTCAACTTCCGGAGTTCGCCATGCTCTTGAACGTCTCGGCTCTTCTATGGCTCCAATCTGCGGCGTGGTCTCCACCGAGTCCACAATACGCACCCGGGGCGTACTTGGGCAGGGCTCATAGGGGCCCAAGTCCCCGGGTCGGCGGTAGGTAGGGGCAGCAGGTACGCCTCTGCTACCATTAAGAGGGTCCCTACCAGGACCGGCCCCCGCTGTGCCCCTTCCGCCTGTAATCCCTGCTGACTTGCTCCTGATCAATGCTTGCATTCCTCAAAATCCAGGGTCCAAAATCCAAAAATATAGAAAATAAAATCCTCCTTCAACCCTGAACAGCAACCAGATCCCACAAATACAGCAATAACCCGATCCACAATCCAATCCACAATGCGGGCTTCCGTTCAGCACACCGGTCGTCTCACGGTGGCGGGCATGTAAAAGAATTGCACCAAAGAGGTAAGCCCTGAAATTGGCATATGAACACAAATAAAGCAAAGTTGGGGAAAGAGGTAAACACATTCACAGCCATAAACCCCTCATTCCCTGGACCCAAGACCTTCCCTTGACTCACCAACATATTGCCCTGAACCAGGTCAATTGAGATGAGTGAATCCCATGTGTCACAAGTCACTACACAAACCCCAAAAATGTGTTCACTCCCAAGATTCTAATTCCTAGCCCCATAGGGGAGGTGGTGTGTCATGGCCTAGAGTGGCACTCAGGACCATGCCCTACCCTGACATAACCTTGGTTGGACTTGGAGTCGAATGGGCTTGGAGAGCTGCCCCATGAAGATGACCTCACAACATGGCAAAATCAGGCAAATCACACCATTATGCCCAAAAGTCAATTATATACTCAAAAATGCATACGGCAAATATCCAAATGCTCCATGCATGTGTCAAACCGGAAAGTAGCATACAAGGGTGATATAGACTAAAAGTTCCTTGCCCAAAAATTTCCCAATACTGCCTCCGAAAACCCTCCGGTTATGTACATGACATGCTTCACAAGTCAGCTCATGAGTTTGAGACCTAATTTTGTGAGGCCTTGTGTGCCAAGCCGAAGTGACCATGTGATCCGGCATATGGTGAGGTACAACACCGAAGCATATGCCGACATATAAGCAACATACCATAGTTCACAGATCTCTGGGCACTTTACTGCTAGCCGACCAGTGGAGCACAAAAAATACAAAAATGAGCATAAAATGAGGTCAAAAAAATGAAAATATGTCCAAATACAAATTCGTCATGATAGTATATCTCTAACCTCACCCATGATATCCGCTCATGGTTCAATACACAAATGATTGGAACCATTTGCAAACAATTCCCCCACTTGGATCCCCAATCAGGCGCATGGAGATACCTTCGGCACTCATATCTACATGCCCCATGAAAATGGGAGTGCACTCATGGATCTCTTTGCCAAACATACCATGAGCAATACATATGCCGTAGACTTAATCTAGCGCCTTGAATTCCACAATTGGGACATGGGCAAGGCCCTTGTCTCGTGTGGCTCCCCATCTTCTCGGCCACACGAAGATATATAACATGGGCGTGAGCATATCGAAGCACATACCATGCATGTAACACATACCCTCAAAAGTGGCTCCCACCAATGGTATGCCATGCCCCTCCATGGACATAACTTCACTTTAAAAATACGTGGGAACCCAAGAAAAGATGCTATGCAACCCCAACACTCATGCGGTACACTCGAAAGTCGCAATAAAATGTTCAGTTGCACGGTCCAAGAGTTTTATATCCCTTTCTACCCTCTTGACCCTTATTCCTTGCTACACCGGACATGTGTACACAACAAAGGCGTTTGACACTTTCTAAATTAACTTGAGACCAACGCAGTTCCAACCCGATTCTCGATATTGATATTCCTCGCCATGAGCCGGAGATATGATTCTTCAAAATGGCCTCACGAATCAAACTTGTTTCCCCTATATCTCCAAGCAAAACGAAGGGCATAACAAAAGGAAGGTTGATTCGTGATCGGGGAAAAAAGTATGACCACTCGAGAATCATCATATCGAGTGCGGCGATGTCGAAGTCGAAAATTCGATTCTGAAAGTCTGAAAAAATCGGATTAACTTTGCGAGTGTATAATATGAAAACTGCCGAAGCAACGAACCCTTTACTGATGAAATATCACCCTGCAGCGGGGTTTCCGCCAAAATATCTGTAAATAACAGTTAACCATTCGGTTACCGCAAAATCGCGAGCCAACTGACAGTCGCCGATACATTGACCATGTCCTTCTTCTTTGTTCGGCCCCCTCTGGGCCGGGGTTGCCCATGCTGAGTGTTTTTTTCCCTCTTTTTCCCCTGCCCCTCTCTGCTCTCGCGCCCCCAAACTGTCTCCGGCGTTTTGTGCTTCCCGGCCTTGGGTGTCCTTAGCCTTGGCGCCCTTCATTTGCTCCTGCCCCCCCCCCCGCCCCCCCGTTTTTTTTTGTTTTGTTCTCCTATCTTATTTTCTGTCCTGCTTTTCCCGCCATCTTGCGCTCTGCGCCCCTCCTCTCGCTGGCTGTGTCCTTCTCCTGTTTCTGGCCTCGGGTGCCCCCGGCCTTGGGGTTGCGCCGTTTGCCCCCCCCCCCCTCTTTTTTCCCACCCCCCCACCCGTCCCGTTTGCCTTTACATCGCCAGACTTTCTGGAGAACATCTTGTTAAGTTTGTGTTGGCGCGCGCTGTTGCCCGTCGCTGTGCTTCGTGCTGTGTGTGTCCTTCGGTGTCGTGCTGTGCTTCCCTTGCCCTCTCCCCTCTGTGCGGTGCTACGCTGCGCTGTGGTGGTCTGGTGCCCTCGCATCCTGCGGTTCGTTTGGTCTGTGCTATTTCTGGCGCCCGGGGCTCTGGTGCCTTCCAGTGTGCTGCGCTGTTTGCTGTGGTGTTCTGCGGTGTGATGGTGTGCTGGGCTGTTGAGTGCGTGGTGTGCTGTGCTGCTGCGCGCTGTGCCGTGTTCTCCTGCCTCCTGTCTTGTTGTGCTGCGGCGCCTCTTGTGCCCTGATGTGTTGTGCTATGCAGGCGCGCCTGCGTCCTGCTCCTGTGCTGTGCGCTCCTCTGGTGTTTTGCCCCTGCCTGCTTGCTTGCGGTTCTCGCCGCTTGCCCCCCCCCGTCCCTGGTGTGCGCGCTGTGCCTTGTGCTGTCCGGTGTCGCCCTGCTGTGCTGCCATTCCGTCTGGTGTTTCGCGGCGCCGTGTTGCCGTGTTCTGTGCTGCGTGTCGTGGTGTGGTGTCCCGCCTTGCTTTGTTGTGGGCTGCTCCGCACTGTGCGGTGCTCTTTGTGCCGCGCTCTGGGTTGCTGCTGCGTGCTGTGCCGCATCTCTGGTCCTGTCGTCCGGCTGCCCTGTTCGCGTTGTGGTTTGCTGTCTGGTTTTGCTGTGTGTTGCCGTGTGCTGTGGTGTGCTGTGTCCTTGGGTGCTGTCCTGTGCCGCGTTGCTCCGCCCTGTGTTGTGCTGTTGTGTGCTGTGCTGTTTTGTTTCGCTAGCTTCGTGCTGCTGCTTGCTGTGTGGTGCCCTTGAGCGCTGTCTGTCGCCCTGGGGTCCTGCACTTTCCGGAGCTGTGTTTTGTGGTGTTTCCCCGCGCTGTGTGCTCTGTGCTGTTTGTGTGTTGCCGTGGTTAGGTGGTGCGTCCTGTTGTCCGCTGCGGTGCTTTGTGCTGTGATTGTTCTGGGGTGTCTTGCTGTGCGTTCCCTGCCCTCCGCGCTGTGCACAGTGCTGTGCTGCGCTGTGCTGGTGCTCTTGCGTTGTGCTGTTCGTGGTCTGCGCTGTTTTCGGCGCCCACTGCTGTGGTGCGCTGCTGTGGGTTGTGCTGTTTTCTGTGGACTGCTGTGGTGCGGTGCTGGGTCTGGCTGTCTGCGGTCGTCTTCTGGTGGCGTTTTTTGGTTTCGCTGTCCCTGTCTGGCCGCGTGGCCTGTTTCCCTGAAGTTGGTGTGGTTTGCTGCGGTGCCCTGCTCCCCTGTGCTGTGTTTTGTGGTGCTGTGCTGTCGTCTGGTGCTGTGCAGTCGTGCTCTGCTATGTTTTTGCAGCGCTGTTTGTGTTTGCTGTTTCTTTTCTCTTTGTAAAACCGCTGCAAAACCCGTAGAAAGATTTTTCCCCAGGTTTTTGTTTGTTATAAAATAAAATTATAAACAACCCAACACACCCGCAAGCAGCAGGACCATGTATGCTTTTGTGACTTACGTGTTCCCCGTCGATGTTGATGTACTTGGGCTTGTACTTGTGCTTGTCGTTGTGGAAGTTGTTTGTGTCCTTTGCTGGAGGGTTAACCGTGTTCCCCCAGGGCCGCCGCCTGAGCTGCAGGGCAAGTGGAGTGAGGGGCACGAGGATGGGGAGGCAGGTACATGAAGAACAATAAGAAGAAGGTGGCAGGACACGACGTGAGGGGTGGTGGCGGGTTATGAAAATTCTTCGACGTTTATGCGCTGCTCGCGACGCGTTTTTCATTGCGCCTACGGCTAGTTAGACGACGAGAAGGACGGCGTTATGCTTCTACGAGCGTTACGGTGCTTGCGGCGTTAACTATTCACCTATTTAAGGTCGAAAACAATTTTGTCGTGTTTTTACGCGTTTCGCACCGCGCTGTTTGGCCCAAGCATTTTTTATGCTAATTAGCTTGACATTCACCTATTTAGAAAACTTTTTCGTCGTGTTTTACCTATCTTTCTATTTCATTCTGGCACAGGACGCCAGCACGCGCGCCAGACAGGGGGAGATCCTGAAGGGCGGCAGTGGTGTCCTTGGAGTATGTGATGGCCAGATGGTTGAGGTCGAGGAGGTTGATGATGGCCTCGGCGGGCGCGGGCCGGGGCTGTGGGGGCTTTTGTCCCCGTCCCTTGCCCCGTCAGTGAGGAGGACTGGTGCTCGGGGACCTTTTGCTGGTTGGTGGGCGTTTGGGTGGGCGTGGTGGGGGGAGGCCCTGGCTCCATTCCGGGGGGATTTCCCCGGTGCACTTGGTGCCCCTGTGGGCCCTGTTCTCGGGTGACGAGTCGGGTCGGGTGTGAGCTGTTGAGCTCCAATGTGTCGCCCTGTGGCTCGTCCGGGGCGCTGGTGCCTTGGTTGAGCTCCTACCGGCGGTGCCAGGTCACCTGGATTTGCACCCCACCGTTTGGGCCCGGATCCTGGAGGCGGTACTGGATCGTGCCCTCGAACCAGATCCAGTCGCCCGTGTGGTTGTTGCGGAAGGGCTGTTGGACTCCCTTGCCCTTTTGAAATTGTGGGTATGCTTTGGGCTTGGGCGGTGCCTGTGGCGGGAGGAAGGATGATGAGGATGCCTGGTCCGGCTGGGCGGGGGGGTCCGGCGGGGCGGACGCCGGTTCGGGGGGGGGGGTCGGGGCGGGTGCGGGGGGTCGGGAGGCTGCCGCCTTGCCGTCTGTTCTGGTCTGTTGGGGGCTAGGGGCCGGTGTGCCTCCTTTTCTTCGTGCTCGCTTGGGCGTGACTGGAGGTGGTGGGACTGGGCGGGGGTTGGCTTGGAAGAGGGGGTGTGTAGCCTGCTCGCCGAAGTCCCGCAGCCGGGGCTCCACCAGTGTTTACATGGTCGCCTTTGCACGGTTTTGCGTGAGGTCGACCAGTTTCCATACTGTCTCTGGGGGGTCTGTGGCCCATGGCAGCGCGGGGGGGCTGTCTTCGAAAGGTTGGTTGAGGTGGTAGTTACTCATTGCCTTTGCCTGCCTGACCCAGGCCTCCGTGGGTTCCGGTGTGTCGGGACCGTTGAGGGATCCTTGGGCCCATTAGAGCAGCGTGTAGAGGGCCTCCCACGGGGCGCCTCCTCAGCCTGTGGCAGTGGTGGCTTGTACGAGTCGCTGCAAGCCTCGTGGGGGGTCCTCTGGGTCTACTTCTGGGGTGTACGCCTGGGCCACCATGAGGATCCCATGTGCCCAGTGGAGGAGCCACCATTAGGCGTCCGCTTTCAGGATATGGACACCGCAAAGTCCCGGAAACGCAAACCATTGAATGGACCATGTACCACCCAAAGCCGGCGTACCTACTCCAATACATACACAACTTCCTCATACAAGGGCACAAAAGAAACCGCGAGTGTGTACAGATGAACGCCGCGGCGACGGAGATTTTCCACCACGAAATTGAGGTTTACGCCGTTCCCGGATCAAGCAAGCCATCACAACGCCCTGGACAACGACGGAGAGAGGAGGGCACGTCCACGCGTATCAACCAACGTCCCCGTGCCGCATGCCCCAGCCAGACAACCACAACACCGTCATATTTGCGGACGCCTCCGGCACGATCGGCCTCACACCGGCAGCCGCTGGGGCGGCTCTGGCACTACGGCCAGATGAAACGGGCCAGCTGCGGCAACACCATTTGACGGGGACAATTGTTTTCGGAGCCTCGGGGCACGGTGAACTGAAGACGCTAGCAATCATTGTAGACGCCGTCACCGCCATCTCCAAGTTACCACAACGTCAGCCGGGACCATGTATGGGTCGTAATTGACGCAGCTGTGGAGTTCCAGATCGTACGGCGCCTCGCCAGACAGCCACTGCACAAGGCGACACACTCCAGCCTAGGCACCCAAGCACTACACCTGTGGGTGGCATTGCGGAACGTGCCAGGGCACTTTGTCCAACACTTACTAAAACAAAAGTCCAATCGCTACAACTGGGGCAACGGACACATGGACCTACATGCACACAACCAACTTCGCGGAGCACGTACCAACACTGGACGAGCCCCCATTACACGACCGCATGCACACCCACCTGTAACACCTACCCCCCATCCCGCACCCAGGAGAGCCGCCACCATAGGTGCCTGACAACGTGATCTACAATGACACGGGACGGGCATACCACTACCCACAGCCTCTCAGAACTCTGGCCCAGATCCGGGGCAGCCAGGGCAACACAACCCTCATGACCCGCCTCCAACAGGAATTGCAAACGACGCTATACTACTCAGCCCTGGACCCATGCCTACTGCCAGTACACCTGCAACAACGACCGGCTCAGCTCATGCTCGAGCAGCTTTTCCTACTCCATAGAGTCGCAAGATGGTACAGGAGGAAGGGTGTTGACACACCGCCCGAATACACCATATGCCCATGCCACATACACACACCGGAGACGTGGGACCATTTCACGAAGTGCCAACTGACCAAAACGGAATACACCTGGCCACATGGAAATCCGAGGACACGATCGCGCGACACACCGGATAGGGCCCCGCAACCCCGCCGGCAAAGGAGGTACGCCGCCTGATGCGGAAACCGGAGATCAAGAAGCCGTGCTACGGGGGGGTAGTACCACTGGAGATCTACGGAGCCCTCGCTGACAATGCTGCCGACATAAAGGCCACAGTGAGCCACATGCAACTCACAGCCATCAATCGTGCAGACGCACAGCTGCAACATCCTACATAGCTATACACACAGGGAGCGCAACACGCCCCGGACGACCAACGAACCTACTACAACCTGATCATACACTACAATTCGGTCCAGCCGACAGATTAACGCGCCACACGGGGACCGCGGCGGGCCCTGACCGCATACACGCGTTGCACCGCACCACTTATTGTGATACACGAGCCCATGGCATGCGCGCCTCTGAACCCGTTAGCCCCTGCTCGCTGTCTGCACTTTTCTCAGGATGCCGACGGGCCATGCCCCCCATCCAGACGGACCGGGGGAACTGTGCAGCGTGTGCCTCGAACCTGGGTGCCTCGGCCATGACCTTGGCTGTGGCGGCACCGACACGCCGCACTGGTTTTGCAGCCAGTGTGTGGTCAAGCTGCACCAGTGCTGCATCTGCAGGCAGCGGCACCCCCGGTGCACAGGACCACCCCCCAGGGAAACTCAAGATGAAGACCTCACGTTGGCCACAATGGGGATGCTCGCCACCCAGAACATCTGGGTAGGCTGCCCCGTGGCACCGTGTCATAGACTCATGGTCCGGGGCGTGGTTGGTGGGGTTGTCGCCTGCTGGTACCTGCCAGCGCGCCTGTCAGAAGGGGGGGCGGGCTGGCGGTGGGGTCGAGACCTCCAGCGTCTCCAGCCACTCAACATCTGGGCTGTCCCCGCCGCCATTGTGGTCTTGGGGGGCCCTCCCCGGCAAGCTGCCGAGCACCTGGGACCCAACTCCCATGAACACTCATAACTACAGGGCAGTCACCGTCGCCCTGTCCAGCCGCCCTCCTTTCGCCTTCAGATGGCTGGTAGGGGATGGCGAAGGGGCCATGGGGCTCGCCCGAAACGCCCACGGCCATGAGTGGGGGGACCTCTTCTGGCGCAGTGGAGGTCTGCGCCCCGATGCACCCCTTTGCGGCCATGAGCCAGGCACAAGTGGGGACGCTCGACAATCCCCCGCCCGGGGCCCTAGGGACGGAGGACATCCTGGCGTCCATCTTCAACGCCGCGGCACCAACGGCGGACAAAGTACCGCAAACGGACGAGCACCTCCACGACGATGAGTACTTCGCCGCCTTCATGGCGTCCTGCCGGGACGGGGCCCCCACCACGGGGCCAACGACCACATCCGCGCTGCGGCGCATGTCGCACAACAAGGAGCCCACCAGCCCTGCGCGGGATCCTGGCTCTGCGTCCCATCAGGCGCATCTTTGCCGCAACTATGCCGCCTTCAGGTAGGCGGCAGAAACCCTCGCAACCATCGCGGGAAGCAGTCCAGCAGAAGGGCAGCCAGAAGGGGCGGTCAGTGAACGCCGGAGGGCACAGGACGCACCTACCCATGGGGTCCGGGCACCAGCAGAGACCGGCACCGTCAGTGGACCGGTGGAGGAAGTACCCCCGAGAATGACCCGACCATGGAGACTGAAAGACCTGGACTATGCACAATCCGAAGGGGACCCCCAGCGCCCCACCGTGTAGGCGGACGGCGCAGCTGCCCTTGACCTGGACCTGTGGATCCCCTGGATCTCCGACGTGGAGCAGTCCACCATCCAGGCCCGGACCCGGTGGATCCGCATGGACGTACATCACATCAGGACCGGCGCCCGCATGATCAGGGACGTCATATTTGACCACCGTGAATGGCAAGACACCCCGCTCCCCACCATGGAACGACCCGGCCAGTGGCGGTATGTGGCCGACCGCCTCGTTGCCCACATGGGGGCCTACACCCCAGATGACCTAAACCGGTTGCATTGGCGTTGGCACCACAGAGCGGCCTTCCGCATCCGAGAGGCCCTGATTCGACATAATGTCTGGACAATCCTGACCCCACTTCCCCGAGGCCCGACCACACCAGACAGAGCTACGGGCCACCAGCGCCAACGGTCCCAGAAGGCTCAGGGGCCCCTGAGGCAGGTGGCAAGCACCAGGCACTCGCAGAGCCCGCACAGACAACCCATCGGAATGGCACCCCCATGCGATCCCCAACGGAGCCAAGTTCGGCCGTTCGCCCACCCCTGGCCGGGCTACGACCACCAACGCACTCCGGATGGATCGACCGGGCAAAGCTCCACTCGGACACCGCAGCCGCCGCAGAGGACCAGGAGGTCGGCGAACGCCCAACACCAGAGCCCCACGCCACCCTCAGCAGGGCAACAGGTGGCCCTCGATGCCGGCGACGACAGCAACCCAACCGAACAAAGCGGGCGACACCGCCGGTAAATATCACCGACGGCTGATCGGAAGCGACGGACGAAAAGACCCCAAGCGGACCGCACGCTAGTCCCTACCATACTCCCACCCACCAAAGGTGCACGCTTGGCAGCGCCCAGCGCGCACACCGTTACCACAGAAGCCATGGCGTCTGGCTCCTCCACCGCTTCTTCCCACGCGCGGACGCACGTCACCACACCGGGACCGCACGAACCATCGGCAGCTCCGCGTACAGCGACACTGATATCAGCGCCGCTGGTGCACCCCTCGCGTGACGGGAACACCACAGCAGCTCCACAACAACAGCCGGAGTGCCCGCATGCACTACCACACACACCGGCGTACACAGCAAGGGGGACCCGGGGCTACGAGGCAGCGGCAACCGACGTCAACGTGGCTACGACAGCACCGACTGTGGCCGACCAGACCCCGACCGGAGACCCCGACGCGGCACGTGCCGCACCTCCCACCCGGGCTACAGTGCAAGCACACAATCACCCCAGCGACGCGACGTCCACCACTGATGTGAACATGACCGAAAGCCGGGGGATGGGAACCTCCGAGACCACTCCTCCCACTGGCGCGCACCCCAGCCAGGCGCCCTCGCGGTCCGGGCCCGATGCGGCAAACATGCACACAGAGCCTGACGACGACGCGTCAGAAAACCAATCCCTCGCCCAGCACCCTCGCGGCCCGAGACAGGGAAATTATGCCCCCCCCCCCACCCCCCAGACCACCACACGCGGGGGACCACCTCGACCTGGAGGAACTGCGAAGGGTATACAACATCTACCACCGAACACCCTCACCAAACCTGGTAGACGCCCTCCGACTACATTTGCAGGGTGTCCGCGGCGACCGGCGATTCGTGACGGCCCTCCTGCCACACGGGGCTTCCAACATTCCTGTGCGGCACCTCAAGTCGCTCCCCACCCTACCCATCATGATAGACTTGACCGCATCTGATGGGACCCTGTTTGAACCGTATTTGAATGGTTTGAACCACCAAAAAAGTTTAAATGGGGCAGTTGAATCCATTTGAATGGATTCAAACGTCGAGCGCCGCCGCCGCCGCGTGCGCTGCCAGGGGCCTGTCGCATTCTGTCGCAAATTCCGCACTTTTTGCAAGGCGACCGCAGACAATTTGCACGCAACATTTGCATGCAATCAGGACCGCTTTGGCACCAGTTTTGCTGGGACTGTTTTTTTTTGTATTCACGTTCCTCTTCACCATTTCACGTTGGCAACTTCCCTTGTTGCAAATGCAGCGCCTTTTGGCATGTCCCAAAACGCCAAGGGACGCGTTAGAACCGGTCTACGGGCGCCGCCCATACGGGAACGAGAATCTGGGGGCCAATTTGGTGACATTTTTTGAACAGCCGTATGGCCGTGCCTTGTTACGCCGGGTGTCAACGAAAGTTGGTGTTTCCCGTCAGATGAAGAGGAGCATCAAACGAAAAATTGAGGAGGTGGTGACCCCAACGATGGATGTTTGGTCGATTTTAAAGGTGCAAATGCCCAAATCGAGGTGTGTGTTTGAATCCGTGTTTGAATCGATGCAAGTGCTTCAAACGTGTACTTTGAACTTGTTTCAATACTTCAAGTGATTCAAACACGGATGTCACACCTCAGGTACAAAGACTTCCGAATTTAGGTCCAGGATAAGGCAGTGGCGGCCGAAGTGCCCCCGCTCAAAACGTGGTGCAAATGCTTTCCATCGTATGAAAGAATGGACGCTACGTGGGAACGCCTCGCCTCCGTTCAACACCTGGAGGCCAAGATTCATGACCCTTCGGCAGGTCAAGATCCGGCGGCGGAAAAGTTCGTAAGTGTGTCTTGGCCCTTTGAGGACATTTTGGAGTATTTCTCCTCCAACCGGATCTAATGGATCCGGCTCGTATGGAATTTCACTAGCCGGACTACCGCTATGTACTCATCGTCCGAGGGGATGAATTTCCATGCGGTGCCCGCCCATGGTGTCAACTCACCATGTCGTTTGCGAACCACGGGGAGCGTGCTCGGAGCATTAACTACACCTGGACCTTGGATTTGTCACTTTGCTCCGAGCACAATGTAGAGGCTCTTCAGGATTTAATGGCACACAACCTGGGGCGCATCCAACATGTTCTAGACAAGGGTTACATTGTTTTTTGTGGTTATAGGGTTGATTGTGGATGCATCCTCGGGGATGATTCACCATGGCTTCGCATGTCTTCGGGTTGAGTGTATGGTGGGGGCTGGGGTCTCTCTACACATATGCGATTTGGAATGCGGCCAGCAACCAATGGGAACACACTACCACGGTCCGTTCCTGAAAGGGGCACAAGAAATTTGTGAAAGGTTTTCAACGGAGTCGGCCGAAAGCTACTGTGTCTGGTTTTTATGGGTGCATCCGCCTTCCTCTTTTGAAGGTGCAGACCGGTATTTCTCAATTGTCATGTGCATTTTTCACTGTTTAATTTCTGTGGGCAAGAAAACCACGATTTGCGTGCGCCGCTACGCAAAGAAAGTGGCACCGGCCGTGCGTGCTGAGGTCCAAAGAATTTTGACCGAGGCGAATACGAAAATCTTGCTCGAAGGGAAGGCCAGCACAAAGGGTGAGGAAACGTGGCGTCTGTTGATTGTGTGGCCGCCGATTGCTCATTCGTTGCATGTGCCTCTGTCGTGCAAAAAAGGCCGTGATTGCGATGGGCAAGCTGTGCGCAGCTCTGTACTCTACATATCATAAGCCCTCCACACTTAAGTGTGCCAAAGTAGCGCGTATGTTTCAGGAGGAAATTTGCCCGCGTCTTCGCTCACCTTATCTGTTATGGCTTCGCCGAGATGCACGCAGGGTACTGGATGCCATTCGCCCTTGGGGATGTGCGATGTTTTCAGGGGATGTTATGGAGTCTCTGGATGCTATTTTGAAGGACACTTTTTTGACTGCCACGTCTTGGGGAGGGGGGAAAGGCACACCGGAGGAGCAACGCATTGAGTTGCTCTTCCAAGCAATGAGCCGTGCTTTCTTGTACAAGGAAATGCCACGTTGGAGGGAGGTGGAGGGCCTGGGTGCTCTGCAAATCCAACGTTGTGCGGACGTTGCTAGAGAGTACTTGGGGGAAATGTTGGAGAGTCGGTGTTCTATTCCCATGGGACCACGGGGGGGGGAATAGTTTGTCACCGCACATATTTTTTTGGTCGGTTTGAATCCGTTTGAATCAATTCAAGTGCCTGAAGTAGGACAATTGAATCACGTAGGGCTATTCAAGTGTCATTCAAATGTCGTGTATTTTACGTGTTTTGACCCGTCCGCTGCGTCGTGGTGTTCTCCTCGGGCTTCCTCTGTCAATATTCCGGTGTATATTACAGGGCCTGCTGTCATGGCGGGCCTGGACTAAGCGCTGTCAGGCTTGGCCTCAGGTCAGCTGCAGGCGATCGTGGCGGCAGTGCAATCCATACTGTAAGCAGTTCAGACAACTGGCTCGCGTCCGCTTCAGCAGCCGTTGATGTCGCCATTCACGACACCAAGATTCTCTTTCCACCCGTCTTTCCCATGTTGCCAGATATGTCAAACAGGCGCTTCCCCCACCCAGACTCTGCGGTCGCACGGACCGAGCCCGGGTTGGGGTGGCTCACAGACATTACCGCGAGATACCTCTTCAAGCGAACGCTCTACATCTTGAAACAGAAGCGGGCTGGTGCCACGTCGACTGGTCAGAGCGTGTTTCCGTGGGACATGACTCCACTGTCATTTTCTGACTTGCAGGGTTGGAAAGTTGCCAGCATCTGATTGGGCACCGATGGAAAAATGAAGTTTGATGCACACCAAATTCAGCGTATCCTTCAGATGTGGAGTCACCATGGACTGGGAACTGTGGCTCCAGGCGGGATCAATACCAACGGCCAATGATATGTGCCCAAGTTCTGGTTTAAAAAACAAAGATGATGTGGACCCTGACTGGCATCCAGTGGAGGGAGCGCAGCTCACACCAGCCTGGGTGCGCATGGTGGGGGGGACCATTTCGACTGGCGGGAACAAGAAGAGGCTGCAGGGCGTAATTGGTGAGCTCGAGGTAGACGAGAGCGAGCAGCCCGAGAAAAAGCAGCGGCGTACGATGGGCGCATCAGCATCCCCATCAGTATCCACCGCCGTTGCCCTGCCTTCCGCGCCTTCAGCCGAGTTCATGGGCATGGAGGCCGTGGTCGACGAGTCGCTGCACGTACTACCCTCGGTGATCAAGCAGGAGTCGCAGGACGAGATGATGGCCCCAACAGCCGATACGGCCGCTGCCGCCGGCGGTGTCCCGGTGTGTGATGCTCTGTAGGTTCAAACCTGTCTTGTGTGCTTCAAACGCAATTCAAATGCGTCCTGTGTGGTTCAAGCGTGATTCACGCCCGGCATGTGAACTGCATTTGAACTATCGGTGGGACGTTTGAATCACGGTTGAATTTTGTGTCACCGCCTGCGGGTCAAGCCAAGTGTCCGCGGGGTAACTAGGAAGCAGCAGCTCAGCGAGGCTGTGGAGGGTCACGCCGAAGCAAAGGGGTCAAGGAGTCATGGAAGTTAAGGAAGGAGTCAAGCACCCAAGAAGTCCCGGTTGGCTGAACAGACCAAGAACGTGAAGGCTTCGGCGGTGGCGGAGGCCAAGAAAGTGGTGAGGCACGGAAGGACGAATCCGCCAAGCCGCAGACCGTCACGGAGCAAGCGGCCAAGGATCAGGTCGCCAAGGGACAGACCGCCACGGGGCAAGCCCCCAAGCCGCAGGCCGTCACGGAGCAAGCCGCCAAGGATCAGGTCACCAAGGGACAGACCGCCACGGGACAAGCCCCCAAGCCGCAGGCCGCCACCGTCGAGGGTGGCAATAAACGGGATCCGACAGCGGGTTTCGTTGCTGATTGGGTTGCTGCCAAGAATGAGGCCACCAGACAGCAGGAGGCCAATGAGGACGAGCCCAAAGAGCAGCCTGAGGAGCCTGCTCAGGTGCGCCCATTTGAAGTGCATTTGAATTACGGTCGACCTAATTCAACCACTTCAAACATCGAAGTTGAATCACTTGAACGGCGTTTTAATTCCGTTTGAACCCAGCCCGACCCCCAGCACATTTGCCCTTTTTGTACTGCAGGAAGAGGACTCTGACGACGCCAATGAACGGGCCAGGGAAGAGTATGGGCTCCAGGCGAAAGCTGCTCTGCGATGGGCGGTGTTTGAGGACCACGGCGAGATCCGCATCATGCCAGGAATCCGGACCAAGTCCTCGACGAAGAAAAGAGACCACGTCCTGGTCCAGGAGATCAAACAGGGAGGCAGAGCCAAAGGTCACTGGACGGTGAAGGTGGACAAAAAGACAGCCAGCTTCACCAGCAAGGGGAAGGCCGAAGAGGCGGCGGCAGCTCTGCGCGCGGACCTTGCAGTGCGGCAGCCGGAGACCGCGACCGCCAGCGACAGAGCTGTGGCGCCGGGACCGGAGGCGCAGGGTGCATCGGCACCAGACACAACGACTGGCGAACCGAAGGCGCAGGCTGCAGCACCGGACACATCGGCTGTGGCACCGGCGGCTGTGACACACCAGGATGGTGATGGGTTGGCAGTGGTGCTGGCGTGCTGGGTTTGGAGGGTGTGGAGAGTGCGGAGGGTGTGGCGGGAGCGCACAATGTGGTGGTGAAACTTGACCCAGAGGATAACTTTGGGGACATCAAGATAAAGGTGGTGCCGGAGGACAACCCTGTGGCAGAGGACAGTGCGGCGGCACCGGGCAGTGCGGTGCATGCGGACAGTGCGGAGACGCAGGACACGCAGGTGCTGTGGCAGAGTGTGGCGGACAAGGATGAGGCTGAGGTCCACCAATGACTCGCAAGAACAAAGGGTGTGCCCCTTCTGCGAGAGCTGCAGTCTCTGTCCGGTTGACGACTCGACGTGAAGCACAATGCCAAACTGCGGTCCCTGTACTTGGGAGCCATGAGCAGGTGCTCCGTGGTGACGGTGAGTGCGGCGATGCAAGCAAACCGCAGCCTGACCACCCGCCTGAACCGGTTTGGACGCGTCCTGTTTCCCACGTTCTCCTGGACGGCGATCGGAGTATTCCGTTTCCATGAAGAAGGCCAACCCATGCTGCTGATGTGCCTCTCTCGTGCGAGGTTCCGCTTGGCGCACACGTCGGTGGCAAACTCTGGACGAGCGGTTGGTTGGACGGCTGTGGCGCCCGTTTGCGGCCGTCATGGGTGCAGTGGGACGGGGACCGGCTGTATGGAGGCACCATCCCGCCGCGCTAAGGGGTCGCCTTAAATGCATACAGGCCGCACTGTCCGATGCGCTGGACGGGCGAGCGCTGCGTGGTGGTCTTTTTTTCGATGGTTTTGGGGGACCAACACCACCCGAGAGGTTGCCAACCAGCTGGCGGCAACCGCATTCCCACGCTAACCAATTCCAGATGACCACAGATGACCCACACGAGTGAG
Organism: Eutreptiella sp. 'Long Island Sound 2002'; assembly: GCA_964036045.1. Taxonomy (NCBI): domain Eukaryota; phylum Euglenozoa; class Euglenophyceae; order Eutreptiales; family Eutreptiaceae; genus Eutreptiella; species Eutreptiella sp. 'Long Island Sound 2002'. The sequence continues at coordinate 110,607,832 of OZ038382.1, forward strand.
CTTGAGTGCATCAATGAGAGTAAGGGGGTCACATTCAGGCAATTTTTGAACCTGATCCACACCGGTCATGCAATGAGCGTTGGGTCGTACGCGCATTCTTAGCAGACCCCCCACCCGGGGAAAACGACCGCCAACGGCAAAATACTCATTGGTCTCGGTGTTTTCCATCTTCTTTGGTGAAAAAACGGGTGTGGGTACATTTCAGCGCTTGGATTGATTCAAACCGGAGGTGGACAATTCAAACGGGGCATTTGAATCACCGGGTGAGCGTTTGAATTGCGTATGAAGCGTGTCGGATGTTTGTGAGATTTAGGGCGTTCCGGCTGTTTACACGCTCTTTGACCGCATCCGAGATACTGCAATCTGATCTCCAAGCGACCCAGCGATCATGTTGTATGTTCTGGGAACGTTCCGGGATGCGGGTGAGTAAGATGTGTGGTATGCATGGTGGTGCCGAGAAGTTCCTGGGACGAGGCGCTTGCAAGGGCATTGGTTCCCGTTTCTGTACCGTGTGGCACAATGCCCCTTTCAGTGGGTGGTGCTTGGCGGCAACGGTTTGTGCTGGGAGTGTCCTTTGTTGGTGCGCTGGTGGTGTCAGTGCGGCGTTGTAATGTTGTAGAGTAGAGCTGTGCATCCCTGCAGCACGGTCTTGTTCCACATGCATGGGACTGAACGCACAATGCACCTGAGCACGTCATTGCACCCTTTATGCGCTGTGCCGATGCTTCGCTGTTGCGGGGAGGAAGCGTGGAGAGGGCCAAATCAAGTAGAAAACAGCACTGTAGTAGTAACACGGGGACCAGGTCGATTCAAGTGATTCAAATAGCACACTTGAATTGAGGTTTGAATCACGGAGGCTCGGCCAGCTATACCAATGGGCACAAGGGGGGGGGTTCCTGGGTGCTACACCACTGCAAGGGTGAATAGTATCTAGTAACCATGTTGCACAATGGCTAGGCAGTTTTATCAGACGCCTACGGGCTGCAGAATGTTACGAGGAACACTTTGCCACACAGCGGTGTTTGAATCACAACTTGAATCAGCGCCGGCGAAACTGTTACTTTTTTGTTGAAAGCCGTGCAGGTTGGTTTTGAAAGGCATTGTTTTTGATGAAACAAACAAACAGGGACTCCAATAAGCCACAAAGACAGCAGACGGGCCCATAAGAGGAATACAAATCATGCCTTTGTCCATACCACCGGGCTCCTGATTCAAACATGATTCAAATGTGGTTCAAGTCAATTCAAACACCGCCCCTGAATCACATTTGAATCAGTTTGAATCAGGGGGCTATGTCAGATGCGGTCACTTCTATCACCATGGGTAGGACAACAGACCCCGGACGATCTCGGCGACGTGTAGATCTGGTGGTTCTACTGCCACCAGCCAGACCAGGGGGAGGCATGGGTCCCGCACCCTGCCTGGGCACACACGCTCATCGCCCCGCCGACCGAGCCCCGACCTGCACCAAACCCCAGAGGCGGGACGGGAGCCGCACCGGAACTGAACACCGACACCCTCAACAGCCCGCCACAGGGAGGCCTTGCGGTCTGGGAGAGCAGGACGGCCAGGGAGAGGGTGCAAAACCTCCAGACGATGACGGAGCGCTACGCGTAAACGGCAGGGCCGGAGGCACAAGTGGAGCCTCCGCCGCGAGACGCCCCCAGCACAGTCGCCATGGTGGTGTTGGAAAGCGGCTACTACTACCAGGTGAGGATCACGCCACGACCGCCAGACAACCACTGGGACTTGGAGGCCGCTGCCTCCATGCTCCCAAGGCAGGTGGAACTGCCGAATGGCCCCACTCCCCTACTCTCGGGCCAACCCCCAGACCTCCTGACGGCCATCGGGGGGGTGACGGGAGCCCAAAGAGCCACGCGCCCATATACCCGCCGGCCCCAGCCGACAGTGCTAAGGAAAGCTACATCGGACCGCTGTGCGCACAAGTAACCCTCCGGAACGTTTTCCACTGGGGCAGAGTACAGAGGGCCAGGTAGGCCAGCGGTGTGGGGGCCAGAGGCCCCCGCAGGGCCGCGGAACAGAACAATACCGGCCCAATAAAATTTAAGGCCCTAAGCCCCCAAGGGGCCGACACGATCCAGCCAGAACCGCACAGTACACTTGTACGGGCACAACAAGGGCACTAAGCGACGTGATGGAGCGCCAAACCTGAGGCTCCGGGGGCAAGGAGGGGTATGCCAGGGGATGTATGACACCGCGCACGCCAGATGCCCCGGGACTCCCCTGTACATACGCTGCAAACACGTGAGGACGGGTGACTGACAATGCCGACGGCAGTCAGTGCAGCGGAAGATGAAGTCATGCATACAGAGAGGGTGCGGGAACGAGGGCAGGTTACTAGATACTACCTTGGTGGGGCCGACCATGGCCGGCGGCACCCTGGTGCCCTACACAAACCGCCAAGTACGACAGAACAGCCGCCAACACATCCAGGGCCCGCCGACGCAGCCGCATGGGCAACCCCCAGCTGCAACGTGGCGGGCCCCTCGACAACCACGCCAACCGCCGGGCGGCCACCACATAACCATCTGCCAACTGCACCACCACGCGCCACATACAACCTAGCTACCGGCACCACAACCAGGCAAAATGACCATGCGGACGCCAGCAGCGGCAGGACAGACCCAACGTCAAACCAGCCGACCATGCGACGGCCGGCACCGCCGAACACCGACCACGCCGCTATAGAACCAACATCCCTACTGCAAACAGACCACACGCAAACCGGCCACAACCGAACCGGCCGGACGTGCAAGGGTCAAAACGGGAATGGCGTTTGCAGGACTGGCGACACCATGGTGCGTCACGCCCGCTGACCACCACACCCACAAATGCAACAACGCACCACACCGCAACCATTATACAACCGACCAACCATGGACAACTACCTGCTACAAGCTCCGGCCCCCCGGGAGAGCGCAAGCTGGACCGAGTCAGGAGGCGTGACTACGCGTCACAGCAAGCGAGTCCCGTAGCAAGTGCTTCTTCAAGTCGTCCCACGCCTAGTGAGGACCAACCCAGTGGAGGTGCCTGCAGGACAAGGCCTCTGGCCCGGCCCCTGGCCCCTGGGCCCGGGAATGCGGAGGTTGATAAGGAGATGCAATGGGACCCACCCCCATGTATCATACGCCCAAACGAGAGGGATGTGAGACCCCGGCCGAACATGGGTTACCTCTCTGGGCAGAACCCGATGGGGGGTACTGCTCGCCGCGACCGACCCCTTCTCCCACATGAAGGAGCCCCTTGTGGGGGCACGTGAACTAGGGCCGTGAGTGGGTGAGCCAAAGCCCCAGGGTAAGACCCTGTTTGGGGGCGGCCCCAGTCCCGACATGACCTACACACCCTATCTACGTCTTCTGGTGGCATGTTTCGGTGTCAGTGTCCCTGTCTGGCCGCGTGGCCTGCTTCCCTGTGGTCGGTGTGGTTTGCTGCGGTGCCCTGCTTCCCTGTGCTGTGTTCTGTGGTGCTGTGCTGTTGTGTGGTGCTGTGCTGTCGTGCTCTGCTGTGTTTTTGCGGCGCTGTTTGTGTTTGCTGTTTGTTTTCTCTTTGTAAAACCGCTGCAAAACCCGTAGAAATATTTTTTCCCCTGTTTTTTTTTGTTTTTTGTTAGAAAATAAAATCATGCACAACCCAACACACCCGCGAGGAGCAAGACCATGTATGCTTTTGTGACTTATGTGTTACCCGTCGATCTTGATGTACTTGGGCTTGTACTTGTGCTTGTTGTTGTGTAAGTGGTTGATGTCCATTGCTAGTGGTTAACCACGTTCCCCCAGGGCCGCCGCCTGAGCTGCATGGCAAGCAGAGTGATGGGCACGAGGGTGGGGAGGCAGGTACATGGATGCTGCTACGAGCGTTACGGTGGTTATGGCGTTAACTATTCCCCTGTTTAAGGTCGAAAAAGGTTTTAACGGGGTTGTTACGCGTTTCGCAGCCCGCTTTTTGGCCTAAGCGTTTTTTGTGCTAATTAGCTTTATATTCTGCCACTTGGAAATTTTTTTCGTCGTGTTTTACCTATCTTTGTATTTCATTCAGGCACAGGACGCCAGCGCGCGCCAGACAGGGGGATATACTGGAGGGCGGTGGTGGCGTCCTTGGAGTATGTGATGGCTGGTTGGTTGAGGTCAAGGAGGTGGGTGATGGCCTTGGCGGGCGAGGGCCAGGGCTGTGGGGGCTTTTGTCCCCGGCCCTTGCCCCGTCAGGGAGGCGGACTGGGGCCCGGGGTCCTTTTGCTGGGTGGTGGGCGCTTGGGTGGGCGTGGTGGGGGGAGGCCTTGGCTCCATTCCGCCAGAATTTCCCCGGGGCACTTGGTGCCCCTGTGGGCCCTGTTCTCAGGGGTGACAAGTCAGAGGGACTGAAGCTGTTGGGCTCCAAGGTGTCGGCCTGTGGCTTGTCCGGGCGCTGCTGCCTTGGTTGAGCTCCTGCTGGCGATTCCAGGTCACCCGAATTTGCAGCCAACTGTTTGGGCCCGGATCCTGGAGGCGGTACTGGATCGTGCCCTCCCACCAGATCCAGTCGCCCGTGTGGTTGTTGCGGAAGGGCTGTTGGACTCTCCTGCCCTTTCGTAATTGTGGGTATGCTTTGAGCTGGGGCGTAGCCTGTGGCGGGGAGGAGGATGATGATGATGCCTGGTCCGGGTGGGCGGGGGGGTCCTGCGGGGCGGACACCGGGCTTGGGGGGGGGTCGGGGCGGGTGCGGGGGGTTGGGAGGCTGCCCCTTGCTGTCTATTCTGGTCTGTTGGGGGCCAGGGGCGGGCGTGCCTCTTTTTCTTCGTGCCCGCTTGGGCGGAGAGGTGGTGGGACTGGGCGGGAGTTGGCTTGGAAGAGGGGCTGTGTAGCCTGCTGGCCAGGGTCCCGCAGCCGGGGCTCCGCCGGTGTTTGCATGGTCGCTTTCGCATGGTTGTGCGTGAGGTCGGCGAGTTTCTGTACTGTCTCTGGGGGGGCTCTGGGCCATGGCAGTGCAGAGGGGCTGTCCTCGAAATGTTGGTCGAGGTGGTAGCTACTCATGGCCTTTGCCTGCTTAACCCAGGCCTCCGTGGGTTCCGGTGTGTCTGGACCGTTGAGGGATCCTTGGGCGCAGAAGAGCGCCGTGTAGAGGACCTCCCACGGGGCGCCCCCTCGGCCTGTGGCAGTGGTGGCTTGTACAGGTCGCTGCAGGCCTAGTGGGGGGTCCCCCGGGTCTACTTCTTCGGTGTACGCCTGGGCCACCATGAGGACCCCATGTGCCCATTGGAGGAGCCACCATTGGGCGTCCGCCTTGAGGATGTGGACAGCAGGATGTTGAGGGGGTGCTTAGAGGGTGTCCCATGGTGCGACGGCTTTTTCCATTCGGGAGGAGTGGAGGTGTGGGGTTGCCCTGCAGCGGAGCTGGAGTTTCAACATCCATTTTTAAAATACGGGGATGCTTCAAGCAACTGCGTGTCATACCAAGCTCTAGTATGGTAGAAAGAAGCCACACCGCAGCCCAAAAGAACACCAATTATCCAGTTGGATCAACATGGTGTGGCACCATGGGCTCTTCTTCTCATCGATTTCAGTACGGTCATAGTCGACAACGGCCTTTAGCCTCTCGGCCTTCCGGTGCAAGTGTAGGAAAAAATGAGGTGCACACTTTGGTACATTCCTTCACAGACAGCTTTGGGTATGATCTGAGGGATTTTGACGCATGGATGTGTCCACAATGAAAGTGCAAGAAAGCACTAAAGACTCCGTGCCCGTGTCTCACAAACTACTTATACGGCTGCCAGCACCCATAAAAAAGGGATACTTACTTCTGCTTCTCATGCAAAGTCTGTTCTTTGTTCGAATTGAGACAAGCAAATTGAGGCATCAATTGTGAATGTTTTCATCAAACAAGGCATTGATGCTCTGGTTCCAATAATGTGATAGTGACTTTACATATTCTCCTATTTGACGTGATCCACAATACAAGCTCATTTGCTGCAAATTTCAAAAGAGGGGACGCTAGCGCAGAGTTGAAGCTGGCAAAGGCGAATCAGGTCAAAGGGTGCTCGGATGCCTCGGATTGTTGCAAAATCATCTGCAAAGAAACCGAGATCACACACAACTCCAATGGAAGATCCAATCATCCTCACAAGCCTTACTTCCGCAAAACCAATGTTTTCAATCCACACATCAACGCTCGGGTGACTTCCGAAGTACAACTCCCGGTGAGGAATCTGGGCATCACATACAGAAGTGCAGTTTTGAGGCATCGCGTGCGCGCGCGCAAATCGAGGAACACAAATTTTAAATTATTTTAAAATACTGTGTAATCACTAAATCGTCAAAAGTACGCCGAATTCTGTGTAACGTGATAAATGCTTGAAATTATGTTTCTGACGATGCCTCCACCCGAAGACGCACGAACCCTTCCGAACCCCAAGGATTTGCAATCATTTCTCATGGAAAATGATAAGATCACGTCCCTAAATGCACTCCTTGGAATAGAATACGAACGAGACACCAATGGAAATTCTGTTGCAAAATCTTGAGTAAGCGGCTCTAAAAGAAATAGCAAGGTTGATCAATGATTGGACGGTTTGAATTCTCACCGATGGGTCTACATCTGCTTCCGCCATAATGCAGGATGCTGGTATCCAACCCCTCTGCTATACGAGGGCAGACGGTACATTCTTTGAAGAGGAAGTGCATGCTTATGTAGGCACCACAATACTAGTCCACGTACCTGAAGTACTACCATTTAAAGATGAACAAAGTGTGAAAATTGCCTCCATTTACACCATCATGAAATGGCTAAGCCCATGGTTGAAAAAAGCACGTGCGTTGTCAGTGCATACTCGTGTTGCCATTGTTGTGCATGCTCGCCATTCTACCTCAGACACCCAGCAGCAACTGCCTTGGGAACTTAAATCAGCACTTGCAATTGCAGGAGAAACTGTTGCAGCACTACAAACACTGGAAGATGTGTTGTCATGGAAAAGAATGAACAAACCGGTGCGTTGCAACTCAGGAAGGTGCATATGCATAATATCATGATTGTGTATTTGTCGTCGGCCATGACCTATGCACCATTCAAACAAGGTATTTTGTCGTTGCATAGGAGGGAGGTTGACGAGGAGCTAGATGATGTTCGATGCCCAAAGGCTCATCAAGTACGGCTAGATTGCCCCATAAGACTTGCCCTCACACGACTTTGCTTGTTAATGACACTCAACGGGTTTGGTCTTGAGGACAGGACAACAGTATATTCAGAAACACTTTGCAAACGATACCCCGATGAACGGATGCCTATGCTAGTACGGGGAGCGCCACTCGGGCACCTAGTGGTTGATTGGTTTGTCTCTGATGATATATTGTCACTCTTAGAATTAGACCACGATAAATTGAAGGACAAAGGTATCAGGTATGGCATACCAGGTGGAGATGATATCTCCCGTATGTTAGCAATCAAACATTTTCCTAAATGGGAGAAAGGACAGCCAAAACCAACCAAAGACCAAGCAGTGGATGTGCGGTCCGCCATAGAAATTAACACCTCGCTAGCGGCCCTTTTGTTCTCAATGGTAATATACAATGAATACGAAATGGTGGCCACACTGCGAAGCGATGTACATGCTGAAGCTGTTGCTTCGCATTTATAAAACGTTAATCACTTGCCGGCCATTTGCATGGACAAATTCACGATTGTGCGTTTTGATACCAAAGTGTTGCGACCGCCTACAGTCTTTGCCTTCCATCTGCCTGCCGTGCTGACATCTTCCATGCTCGCGCTTGTGCAAAGGCTTTATGAGGTCATACTGTGTAAATCAAGCCTGGCGCACGTAAGCTGCCACGAGATCAAATTTTCCAATAAAGATCAAGTAGGCTTCGTGATCGGCGCTAAAGCCACGCTCCCCAGTGGCCAAGTCACGTTGTCCTCTGGAAATCCCAAAGTTGACGAAGAACTAGAGAAGCGTTGGACAGTGTACTGCATGATGAGCCTCAATCAAGGAATAACAGCAGTGCAGCAAATAATGGGCGAAAGGCGCCTTAACGCACATGCTTGGCAAACGCATAATGGTGCGAAACACGATGTAGACCGAATGAGTGAGGGTGCAGGGAGCAAACGCCGATCCATGGGTGGTGTCACCATTCGATCCGAAAACTCCGACCAGTCTAATGGCGCAGGATCTCAATCCCCAGTTCCGCCGAATCCTCGACATGCCAATATAGAAGACTTACAATCGCCTACGGCGCTGAAACCTCCTTACTCCATGCCCCGCTTACATGAAATGGAGCCAACACCCAGTGCTCTGGAAGTTGGGCCGGTGAATGCACGTGTGTCCCCGTACCCTGCTCCCTAGCCGTCAAAGGAAGGAAAAGGAAAAGGGTTTCGCCCCCGGTGCAAGGGACCCAAGAAGGATTGATAGGCTCAATGATGCGAGTGCTACGCCGGAGACAGCTAGCCAAGAATGTAGTGTGCATCCGGGTGGTGATGACACTAACTCATGCTCAGACACTCGCATAAGTATCCCCGATCGTAACTGTGTGCCTGAGCCTAGCCGCCCAAGCGCGAGAGAAACACCCTCGAGGATTATGGATCAGGTACGCAGTCTATTACCCACATCTGTTGTACACACTACCCATGAAGGCACAGCCCCCCTGACTTCTCTCCCTCAAGAAAGACGTGCACTGACGCCGGTACATGACTTGACGCACGTGGATCCACCACAAAGATCCGCCAGAATACGCCATATTCACAATGAGCAGGAGACACAACGTACCACCTTCTACCCCGATGATGTGACGATTGACATTGACGTGAGTGAGGACACCACACCTCCACACTCAACTTGCAAGACCACACCCACTGCACAACAAACACCCCAACATACGATATTGCCACCATTGAACGACAAATTTTCCGTCGCTACATACAATATTGGCGGTGTGGATGTCACCCCCGGCGGTTTTAACCGGTTTATGACCAGGTTCAAACCCCTTCCCCATGTGCTCAATTTGGAAGAGTTCCGACCCTCCGCCACCTCCCATGTCACTGATTTTCAAAGGTTGTGCCGTAGGTGGGGTTACAACCTGGTGTCATCCACAGGCAGAGGAGTGGGGGGGTGTGGCAATCATGATTCACGCATCTACTTGCCCCTTTCTCCCAGTTATGAAAGGATATGTACATGGCCACGTAATGTCCGTGGATCTTCCCGTTCATCCTGACCCATCAATAGGATTAGTTACTTTTGCTTGGTACTATGGCCCTCTTGATAAACGCACGCGTGCAACATGCATACCTCACCTACACCAAAAATTTAGGCGGGGAGCCCTTGTATCAGGCGACTACAATGCCACCACACGTGCTTCCGATGCATCTACTTTGACCAGTAACATCTGGCCCTGGCTAGTTGGTGTTCAAGAAAGGGGGGCAATGACCAATCGTCTGCATTTTTTCCACCCCGACCCTCCCTAAACTAGATGCCGCCGCTACCGAGGCACATTATCTTACATAGACAGGATATATGCCTCTAAGACATTCCTGTCGTTGTTCACAACCTCTTCGGGAAAGATGTGTGATTTCTCAAGCGTTCCTGGAGCTCAGGACCATGACCCGGTGGTGGTCACACTGCAGGATTGCGGTAAAATAGAAGTGCCACCACCCCGGTGTGGATTGTGGAATCGACGTGATCTGAAGAGATACAGGCAATTGATGGATGAAGCTACGCCATCGCTGCCTGGCATGCATGCCTACAGTGATGTTGAGCCTTGATATGCAACCTTGGGGGAAGAAATGTTAGAGTCAATGAATAAAGTGGATGCAGAGAAAGGAGAGCCTCCCTGTAAAACACATGACCCCCATCAGGAATGGACAGAACTAATAAGGACGTTATCTAGGCAATGCCGCCATCGATCTAAAACGTTTTACAAGAGGGTTAAAAGTTCCCTTTTATCGCCTGCCACCCAGTCCACATTACCCGTGCTGGGACCAGGCATTAGTCGCATACTTGAACGCAACAATCCATGGAGCCAGGATGCGCTGAACGCAGTACCACGTAGAGATGGGCTCGAGCCACCGGACCCGCCTACAGATGAGGAACTGTAGACGTTGGATAAAACCACCCGTCGGAAATCTCCTGGACCTGATGGGATACCCCCATACTTGTTGGCGCAGCTCCCTGATACCACCTTCCGAAGAATTGGTGACATGATCCGCATCTGCTATGCCCAAGGAGATATGCCCACCACCTTCATGCCTTCCCAAACCGTCTGCCTGTACAAAGGTAAGGGTCAGTGGCAGGGCCAAGACCGGTGGAGGCCAATAGCAATGTCGAATAGCATATATCGTCTGATCATGCATTGAGTGCATGCAAAAATATACCCCATGTTAGTGACATGGCTCCACCCACACCAATATGGTGGACGGCACGGTGTATCCCCTGCCCATGCAACACTAAGCTTGATGGACATGACTGATGCTACATGTGATGTGGATTGCTTGCTCAGCTTTGACTTGTATCATGCGTTTGACTCACCATCACAGTTACTGATCATCCCAACCCTAGACAAGTTGGGGAGCTGCCTGCCACTACTGCGAATTATTCAATCGGTTTTGCAGAAGGGGACTACGACCCTGCGGGCGAGAGAGAAAGCTGGAACTGCGACGATGCATGGTATTCGACAGGGCTGCCCCGTGTCTTGCTTACTCTTTGTTGTAGTGCTCAACATCTGTATTGTGCTTGTACTTAGGTTGCACATCAAACCCTTTTGTCCACGTCCTGCACTACAAAATGAAATTGTCTGAAATGAATTTCTCCATTCCAATTGATCTTCTTGGCAAGCAGTAAAGAAAGTAACGGCAAGAAGACGTTGTGAATGAACATTGAGCTGGACCAACTGGCTGGTCCAGTAATATGGGTTCACATGCTTAAATAACAAGAAAATTAATCTAACAATAAATTCTCATTAAAAAGGCAACAAAAAACATATGTTAATAAGTTTCTGAGTAGTCTATCTTGTCACAGGCGGAGTCAATAATACATAAATCACTGTCGGCAGCAAAAGACAGCGACAGTCGCGTCAGGCCATGTGAAGCTTCGAAATAGCTTCAAAATAACTTCTAATTCCTTAGAACCTTCTAAAATGTCAAAACGTATTATTGAATCATATTATAAGCATATGGAATGTGACTGTTCATGTATGGCTACTAATGTATCCTAGATATCTGCTCTCTGTAGTGGACCTAAGAGCAGTAGACTCTAGCAGTAAGCTATAGGCTTATATAAGCCAAATATGAGCAAATAACCTAGTGTCTTAGGATCTCGCAGCTCTGAGAGGTCTCTTGGAGATCCTTCAGAACGCTTCTGAGACGCCCAAATGCCGCGACTTATTACAACCCCTTCCTGAGCTTCCTGCACATTCGCTAAGAATGTAGATGACAAGCTGATAATCTAACATAAGGAGGGGTATGTGCATAAGAAACGCTCATTTTGAATGTTCTAAGTGTCTATTGTAGTGTCTTACTACCCCCTTTCTAAGCGTAAAGATATATCACTACCTAAGAGGGTAAGGTTCCGAAGTCTTGAGTATGGTAGGGCTCAAAATTAAACATGAGAAACACTAAGCAAAAGGCTAGCATACAAAATATCAACAATGAGAACCTAAACCGTCAGGCAAGAATTGAGGGTAAGTGTAATACACCTGGGTGTAGACATATAAATTACAATGAGCTATACGAAAAATCAACACCAATTGAGAATGAAATGCAACATGTGCGGTTAAGCTCGAAATTCAAGCTCTGCCCAAGCTGTTTATTGACATGACTTGTCTCTCGTCATCCAAAGGGAGGATATACCACCTTACTCAATGGACGGGTTACATGTGGCTACCTAATGCAATGGATGCATTGTGGTACCTATTTGATGCAATGGGTTTCTTGTCCTGCATTACATGGACAGAGAAAGCAAGGCAGCATCAGTAATGACTAACCCTTGATTCGTTTAGCTGGTAGGGATAACTCAAAGTGTGTGGGCGGGGGCTGGCAGTCACAATGAGGGCATCAACTCATCTGACCCGGATCTGCTCTTTCTTATCCCGGCCATGGGGATTGATCCGTCTGGGGGTATGGCAAGTTATACTAATCCTTCAACCCAAAAACCGTTGAAAGATAAGCTGTCATTACCAACCTTTTACTCGTACTTTCTGGCTATCTCTAAAACAAAGCTGAAACGTCAGTTACCTGACATGCCTAGAAATCATGTACAAAAGAATCAATATTCCATCACGGCAGCATAAAGCAATATGCATCCCGATCCTATTGGGCTACATCCAGTAATATGTACCATGATCCTTAGTAGGACATAGCCCACAGGAATCTAATGAGATATGAAGCTAGCAGAAATTCTGATTTGTGTAGAAATGTCCTAAATGACTTAGATCACCAACGCAAATAATCTGCACGAAGAGATGAAAATGTAGAAGTGTGCTCATCATGTAAACTCAGAGAAGGAAGATGTATGGGTTGTGGCAAAGTGCTAAAGATGACAAATACCAATGACATGTGTGTGAATGTAGGGACTCGGCTTACGGGTAGGGGTGGGTCGGTCCCCTGGGGTTCGTTGGCACAAACGTGGGTAAGTAACAAGTGAAAAACAGTTTGAAAGGTCGGATCTCTCCGAGGAACGCCGTTCAGCTCTAATGCGAGCCAACGGATATCCTACACGACGGGGGGGTGGCCACTGCCTCATACGCGAAATGTATCATTGTCAGGTTGTCTGAGACAAGTAGAAGTAGTAAATCTCCGAAAAATGCTATCTTAGTTAAAGTGTGTTCTGTACCTTACCGGAAGACCAATTACGGCGAGCCCCTTGCACAACAGACGGTTGTACAGAGCCATCCATGCGGGGGCCTGTCTTCCTACATGAAGGGTGAATTCCGCTCAACTGAATTGCAGGATTCAGGCTATCCTCGTGGAGCGTAACTCCGTCATCTATCTCTACCGCAAGAGAAGGGCTTTATCCGACTGCAGGGAAAGTACTTATCTACCCGCGCGAGGGTAGAAGCCCATAACTGTAGGCTTTCGATACCTTTCGATAATCCTTTTCAATTAGCCTGCCGTAGTGCACTGCTGGTCTCAGTGGTTACCGGCGTAGGGCTCTTCACTAACACATCGCGGAATGCATTAGCCAAGTCACAAGCTAAGTGACCAAGCTTAAACATGTTCACTTGTGTTACACAACAAAGATGTGGCGGGGTGAGACCGATGCCGGTTCCTATAAGCGGACACTGACTATCTACACGAAGGAAATGACTTAGAAATCGGCTCCTAAGCAAATATTTGATGGATGTGGTACTACGCCAATTCCTCAGAGTGTGAAAATCTAAACGAAGAAATGGAATAATCAAATGACTCATGGTATGTGTTTGTGTGTGTGTTGTATGTGTAGTGTGATGTGGGAGAGAAATCCAATTAGGTCTGTCATGAATCTGAGGTGTTGTTGCGGGGATAGAGAATGTGATGTTGTAGACTGCGGACACTCAATTGAGCACTATCAAACCCGTAGTGGTTTCGGTCGCAAATTGGATGATAAACTAGCTCTTTAGACTAAATGACCTAGGTCAATGATCGCAAGGACTGGAGAAGAGATTCATTCCTCACAACTTGCAGTTAATCAACAAAAGTTGAGTGGATACAAATTGGTTGTTCGTCGCTGCGATCCAAAGCTCAGGGTCTATTGAGCAAAAGGTGCTCATAGAACTACGTAGGGCAGATCAATTACAGACCATATTGCATGTTGAGAGTTATTGGCAAGCCCTTGCAATAAGGAAGTAATGCAATAAGTATGAAATGTAAGATATGCAAAGTGAAATGCAATGAATGAGTGACCTTTCAGAACGAAATGAATGAAATGCAATCCGAATGGGGAATAGAATAGGTCACCAGTCAAACGCTTGCCTTGACAGCCATGCAATGAAAGATGAGGTGCATGGTAGAGTGAAATGAGGACAAATCACTTCCTAGTTCAAATGCAATTGTGCTCAAATGAAATCCCTTGACAAATTCACGCCTCCGTAAAGGGTCTCAGCACAAGCATGACTGGCGGATCGTAACCAGAAGACATGTAGTCTATGCAGAGTCTCGGCAACCCATGAGAGGGGACGGAGGGTGCTCAGAACTACATTGAACAATGTCAAACGGTACGGTAAAGAGATGAAGATCGGTCTCATGGCATTGCACGCTAACCTTCCGGCCTGCACGTACTGGAATGGTTAACTCTATTACAGTACCAGCGCCTGGCGGCAATTGTCCTCACCACCCTGCCCTACAGGGGGAGGACCAGAGACATTAAGTTGAGTTGACACTCAACTGTTAGCGTTAGGATTATAATACCATAAAGGTCAGTGCATCTCCTGCACCAGCAAGTTAGCTAGCTAGCTAGAGTAAGTAAGTAAGAGTAAGGTTGGCAAGCTCCTTCCGTGACCAGGTACCACCACCAACCTCTCTCATCGGAGGATGGTCACAGGGACCCCGAGAGAGGTCAATGACAATAATTCGGTTGAGTGCGGTCTTTTAATGTTTCACTTGGGTGCCCCTGCATTGAGTTTTCTTTCCGCCTACCGCTCACACCCGTCTTTCTCCACCATCGTCCTCGGTGCCCTATTTCACTGCAATGGCCCAAACTCCGTCTGCGCGGCTACAGGGACAATGTCCCACTCGTGGGCCCTACGCACCATCGGGTACCCCAGAATCAGGGCTCAGGGTCCGAGGAGTCTCCGAGTAGATAGGAGGGTGAATGTGGCGGTCGCAAGCAGTCTGTTAATGGTTGTGGCAAAGTTTGTTTTGTCGCCGAAAGAGACAACAAAAACGGTTCACTATTTATTGTGTATCTAAGTAATTTCTAAGGTATCTACCTTTCTGCCTAGGCTAAGCATAGTCAGAATGAATCAAAACTGATGCAAACAATCACAAACTGCAATATCATACAATGATTCAAGGTTAGAAGACCAAAGATTCGTAAATGGTTTCCGGAAAAAACGATGCAAAAAAACCTTTGTGCTTTGAAAATGCCCAACTTCTGCACCATTTTTCTCTACTATGTTGCTTTGATCTCAGAAACGTATTCTGCACTGTGTAGGGCGTGTCCTCAGATTTTGGAAACATATTTGATGTTGCCCCAACTCATCATAGGTTCAAGGAAATAGACGTTGGGGGGAGACACATGAATCTCACATGCAACACATGCTGAAAATCCATCAAAAAAGAATTAGGAAATTGAAATTTTTCACAGTCATCCCATTTTCAAAAACCTCCCATGATGGGACATCTGCAAACTAGACACCAGTACCTTCGCAAATAAACTTTGATGACCGCTCGACTCACATTAAGCCCTGAGAAAGGTCTTTTTCTTGTAGCATCATGACCAAAAAGTGTGAAAACATGCTTCCATGCACTAAGTTAACCACAATGGGAAAAATCCATTCTTGACCACAGAAATTCAAAGTAACTATGTTTTCGAACGTCCATGCTGCGGTGTTTGTAAAACACCTTGGTTCAGGTTTGGACCCACCATGGTCCTAAAGAAATGATTAAACCTCCAAAATCATTTTTCATGATTTTTCACCAAGTTATTTGTGTGGTAACCTGTTGCAATTTTACCATAGCCACTCTCCATTTTTCAAAATGAAAGTGACTCAAGGTTAGAGAGCACGTACTTCAATGTTGTTTAGAAAAATAATGTCAAACCTCAAATCTTTTTTCTCTGGAAGATATGAAGGAAGCACAAGAGGCACCTTGGAGGGGTTTTCAAACGGTGGTTCATGGGTGAAGTTGTTGGGGATGTGGAAAATAGTAGAAAAATTCTTTCCAAGAAAGTGAAGTTCGCAATAGAAGCGTACCACTGTCTACTTTCGAAAAATGCTTGGTTCAGCTTTTTACAGCGCAGTGGCGCAAATATGCGTCAAACACCAAATGTCATTTTGGAGTGTTTTAGAGGGTTGGGCAAAAGGTGATTCATGAGGCATCTCAAAAAAATCACAGAAAATGCCCCCTGAGGAGTTGAAACAAAATGAGAACCGCATTTGAAAGCTAGCGGTCACTACTTCAGAATGACACTTTCGTTAGCGCAATTCGATGCACTGACGAGTAGTTAAGCGCGAAATGGATTAGGCCATTTTCGACATTTTTGGCCTTTTGAAACATCAAAGAGATGGAAGAATTCATAAAGAATTCAAAGCGTTTAAACTCCCAAGAGGTTCAACAGTGACTGCGGTGGGGATTCATAGTCACGGACCGTCCCTCTAGTCCCTTCCCTTGATATAGGGTCACTTGAAGGACCGTAAGCAAGGAGAAGATAAGCCTTGAAAATGCACCACCAGAAGTATGCAAAAACAGCAAACAAAAGCCACACAATCAATAGCTCTAGGCCCCAAAGAGCCTCAAGAGAGCCTATAGAAGCTCGCTGGCAGCGCTTGGGCAACACGTTGTTGTCGTAGAAGGCGTCGTCATCGTCGCTGAAGCTCTGGTAAAGCGCTTTGTGTAGTCCAAGTTCACCACTTCTTTGAAACTTCTTGTTAAGTTAAAATCCTTCAAAGTCTTCACCAAACTCATTGAAATAAGCCCTCTGGACGCCTTTTCGAACTCTTCTGAAGCCTCTGGCATCGTTGTACTTGCGTAAGGATCGCTTCACGCTACGCTCTTCCAGTTTTCGAATTTATTCGAAGCTTCTTTCACCATAGGAGGAAGTATACCTTCAAGACTTCAAATATTCTTGAACGTTTCGATACGTTAAAGCAAGTAACTCACTTTACTTGAAATGCGTGCGCTGGCTGAGCTGCTGAGCGTCGTCCTCATTGTCGTCGACCTGCTGGAACTCTTGATTACTGGACTGTATTGTGCTTGTACTTAGGATCCACATAAAACCCTTTTGTCTGTGTCTTGCACTACGAAATCAAATTATTTTGAATGAATATCTCCATTCCAATTGATCCTCTTACCTTATAAAATGTCATAAAACATGATTAAATCACATTATAAGCATATGGATTTTGACTATTCATGTATGGCTACTAATGTATCCTAGATCTCCGCTCTCTGTAGTGTACCTAAGAGCAGCAGACTCTAGCAGTAAGCTATAGGCTTATATAAGCCAAATATGAGCAAATATCCTAGTGTCTTAGGATCTTGTAACTCTGAGAGGTCTAGTAGAGACCCTCCAGAAAGCTTCTGAGAGGCCCAAATGCCGTGACTTATTACAACATCGCCCTCTGTCATCTGCACCTTGCTCACTTGAGTTTTGTAGCCTTTGTAGATGACATCACTGTGGTCGGGCCAAGAGGACAAAACGCAACGAACAGCGAAAGCTGTTCAGAGTTCTGTGGGGGAAATCTGGTGCCAAATAAACGACACCAAATCTGAATGTTTGCCCGTGGAGGAATATTGTTCTCCACCGAGCCTACCAACGTACCATCACCCAGAACCTGCCCTAAGTATTACAAAACGGGGCCCGTATGGTTGCTATAAAATAAATACTTGCCAGCAGACACCGCCATGGGCGAAGCTATCCACGTCAATATTCAAACAGGTGGACCACCAAATGCACCTTGGGCATCCGATCACCAGGGGGCTGCAACAGGCTACTGCATATGACGTCCTCTTATCGAAAGTCAAAAAGCAACTCGATGAGGTTATCGCCCACCCTATACCCACATTGGACCGCGTAGTGTTTGGTATGAGACTTTTTTTGCCCAAATGAGATGAGCGATTTTTTTTTCTCGTTTTAATAAACGATATTTTGTTTTCGTTTCATATGAAATGAGCGATTTTTGTTTCTCGTTTCATTTTTTTCGATATGTCTTGACATAGTTGATGTGACCAAAAAACAACGAGGCATTGTTGATGTTATCTCCAGGCGGCAATGAGTGCACTTCCTACGATGAATGGTACCCGTTGAATACACATTTTGGTCAATGCGGCCATACGAAGTTAGAAGTGGTTTCGTTATATAAAACATACATGCTGGTTTGGAAAAGACTGCAGTATCTCCAATGATTGTTTTCTTGCTTGGGCTGAAACCTTCTGCTGGTTTTGCATTCAAAAGAAGTTTTCAAACATCCAGAAAAAAAATCAAAAAAACTACCGGCATTCAAACAAACACAGAGCATTCAAAGTGCTGAAACATCTCTGTATGCGTTCCCAAACAAGTCCACACACTGAAGAAGAGCCACTCGAAGAGTGACACTGCAGCCTTTCACACTAATATACAAACAGAAACAAAGGCTCTCACAAAGGGCTAGCAGAGCCACATATATATAAGTCGACGTCATTCTGTGAGAAGAAAAAACAAAACTGTCATTCCCCAACAGCGCACAGAACCCTGAGCCTGAACATGCAACAGAGACCGTGAGAACAGAAGCAAAGGCGCATATCAGTGTGCCACAGGCAGCCCAAAAAGGCACACTTCGGAGTCCTGTGGAGCCTCAGGGCCATACCCGTTTTTCACAGGTGTAAATTCAATCACTAGCTGTTACAAGCACGCGCGAACACACACACGCAGAGAGACACACTCACAACAGTACTTTGGTCTCAGAAGTTGGTTCATAGAAGGTATCAAGGCAGCAGGATCAAATCTATGAAGAAGATCAGTTGTCATGTAAACTTTCAAGCGCCTGGCGCCACGAAGATGGAGCCCCGAGCGACAAGGCAGAAGCCGCGTTCGCGTCGAGCTGCCATTCCACTCGCTGCTGCTCAAGGAGACTGTCCAAGAAAACTTGCACGAAGACTACCACCTGCTGCTGACAGTGCCGTTCAAGGTGTAGGAGTTGAAGAACTCCTCGGCGAACAACCGGCAAACCCAGATGGCGCGTACTTGAGCTGCACGTTTCCACGAAGATCTCGCAAAGCACAGTTCTACGCGTCAGGGGTCAAAAAGAGCAGAGCGAACACGCTAAAAATCACGTGAATACGAACACGACAGTGGCTGCGAAAAACAAAACCAGGCACATCAGGTCGCAGCAAATTCGGAGTGAGTACGGTGAAGCGTTGTCAGCTTGCTGTCGACGCATCTTAAAGAGATAAAACAGAGAAGTGAGACTGGACGTCGTATTCTTAACATCTCGCTGTAAGATCTCGCTGGAAGCACAGAAGCACTAACGCCTGCGACGCTTGAACAAACGGCGCTAGAACAAACGACTCGGACTCCTTGGATGGCAATCCCATACTCGACGAACCTCAACGTGACGATGCTACCATGCAACAGAGCGCGCATAATAGCACATCATGCTATACAAACAAACCCTGAAGTGACAGTAATGGATAATGACAAACACATACAAACATATAACAACAATCAATCACAGCAAATATCGAAAACATGAAACCCAAATAATCGCAAATCCTACAGGCGCAATACATCTGCGACTTTCGGCGCTTACCTCTGCCTGTGACCTCCTGCAGATGTTGTATCAGGCCGGGGCCTTGTGCACTTTTGAAAAGCTCTAGGCAATAACACCAACCATCCAAAAGCCTCTAGGAAATACAAGAATGCAAATACCCCAACACCATACTGTCAAAAACACAAGGAGTGCTTGAGGGAGCTGATTGTTGAACCTGAAGCATCGCAGTATGATTGATTTGGATGCCAGTTTCTCATTTTCTCGAAGAACAGGGTGTTTTTCATGAAATGAGCGATTTTTTGTTCTCCTTTCATATGGAATGAGCGATTATTTTGTCTCGTTTCACTTTTTTCGAGAATATTTTTTCTCATACCAAACTCTAGGACCGCGTGGCTATCCTCTCTACGATGGTGACCCCACGTGTGCCGTACCGAGCGGAATGACTGCCCTTGACAATCGAACAATTGCAACACCTCAATGCCTTGATGAAATCCTTTGTGCTTGCTGTAAAGGGCCTGCCCCCACACGTTGCTGAAAAAACAATTTACAGCGATCGCAAGATAGGTCTGGAGGTTGCATACCTTCCAGTTGTACAACCAACCTGTGCAGTTGACAGCATCCATAAACATGCATACATCACAAGTCTCAGTGTTGGTGCATCCCTCCCATTAGCGCCGAGAATGGTCTACCAAACTGCAGTGGCACACGTCAAACCTGTATCTGCACCACCTCAAAGGCCACTAGATGTCTTTTTTCAGGCGAAACGCCTCCTTCACCAAATTCGAGGCCCTCAACACGTGCTTGGTCTGGAGGTATATGAAATCACTAACACCAAATCCTCCCCCCCTGAAGGAATGGTATATACTGATAGCAGCAAGATAAGGCAGCCCCCAAGCGCAGGAGCTGTGGCTGTGGCGCCCGATGGCACGGTGTATGTGTGCCGGGCACCTGGGATCGCATGTAACTACAAGGCTGAGTTACTGGGCATACTGTTGGGATCCCACTTTGGCCCCCTCAACTCGGTAATCAGACTGGACTGCCAAGGGGCCATATCTCTGGTACTATCTGAACGCAGGCCAATGAAGGGAGCTCATTGCGTGTTGGTGGTACGGGACTCCCTTAGTGCCAGGAATCAAAGTGTGGTCTGGATAGAGGGCCATTCTGGGGATGAACATAATGAGGCTGGGGACTATTTTGCGACAATTGCCACACAGTTGCCCGCCCCACCTGCCACAAAGTCAACAGGACCATGGGATCTAGTAGTCTGGGCTGAGCGAGTCCTACCCCCCCGCAAGGTATGGACCAAAAGTCAGATGCCGACACACAGACATGAGGGGTTCAACCGAATGTCCTTCATGCCCCTTCGTTGGAACCGTGTAGACTGGCATATGTGGATATTTAGTCTGCAGCAAAGGATAGGATCCCAGCATTATGCCACTTTTAGGAGAGATGTCCGACCCAAGCAGGAGTGTACTGAAGCGGTACCCAGAACCTATGGCCCATGGCCCGGAGGCCTGTGAGCCGTCACACCCGTTATGGCCCATGGCCCGGAGGCCTGTGAGCCGTCACACCCGTGCGGAAGCCGTTGACACCAGCTGTCACCGGGATATCCCTGTTCTCTAATCCGCGGGATCTGGAATCCGATCCTTAACCATTGAATCGATGTAGAATGACCATAATTTTACTGTCTTAGGCAATTTTCGGTCGGAAATCAGTGAAATACCCGATTTCTACCGCGATTTCTAATTGTCGTGAAATCGCCGCCTGATGTCGCCTGTTCGCGCGCCTTCGTCGCTTCTCCGTGGCGAGTTTTGTGATTGACTTTTCTCGAGTACCTGTGAGGTTCTAAGAGAACTTAAGGGCTGAATCTAAAGTGCATTTTATGTACTTTCATCTGGTGTGTTCACCAGAATTTTTCGCCGTTACGTTTTCGAGAAAATCAGCGCGCAAGGCTTTCGGTCGATCGTGCGAACTCACGCTTCTCAAGGACCATGAGTTCGGACGGAACCCTACATCTCCCCCCTATGTTTTTCATCCATGCCCCTTTCACGCGGGCATATCATCCTGTATAGGGAAGCGGGCAATGGCGGTGTTTTAGGCAGCCTATGGGTCTCGCAAACCCAAGTCGTTTGCGTGCGCAAACGCTAACTTTGTGGCCTTGTGAGCATGAACGTTAATAACCGAACACAATGCTCACGAGACCAAAAGCCCTAGGTCATTTTTTATTTTCGAGCCAACTCAACGATGGCTCCACGCAATTCAATGCGTACCAAAACTCTATTTTCGAAAAAGGGCAAGTTTTGGTTGAAAGTTAGGCCAAAATGGCCAAACCCCCGAGGCTCGTACTCGAAGCCTCTGGGGAGTTGAGCCTCGAATCAAGACAATATGTAAAGTAGAGACCACGAAGGACATCGTGGACGGCTTGGTTGATTTGTACAACCTTGTCTACCATTTTATATAATTTCGCCTTGTGAGCACGCGTGCCATATTGCCTCTTTGCACACGCGCTCATATGCAAGCACTATTGACACGAGTGGGCGGAGACAATCTATGGTGTGCATATTTGAAAGCACCTACTATGGGCCTACTCCAAAAGTGTTTGCTCATATTTTTGTTCCGCCATGACCCAAAGATATGTTCGTGCCAATATCGCCAATATATGCACTTTTTCCCATAAATAGTGTGCGTCAAGGATTGAGGTGTTAAAAATGCTTTCATTGTGCTTTGAACCTCAACCCTTGTTGCAAAAGGGACGCAAAGCTTCGGTTTGCATCCATGCAAAAGCCCGAGGCTCCTTTCTCTCGTGATACGGAGATACGATATTTGGAGGGACCACTTTTGGGTGAATTTTGGCCGGTTTGCCCAAAATGGCCACAAACTCCTTCTCCCCCTGATTTCACCCCCGAGGTTGCGTGCGCCACTTGACCAAGGGTAAGGGCAATTCGGAGAGGGCACACAAACCCGCATCGGATGGGGTGTTTCCCCATGTGGCCTCTCCTCTCAATGGGAGAGTTGTGAGTCACCCAACTTGGGGTATGTTGCCATTCTGCCCCATTTGTGTGTCACTTTCTCTCCAATGAAAGAATAGCTAGAAGCGAGCATGAGGGTTGGCAAGTGGCATATATTGGGACCTGAGTCCCATGTGTTTCTAGCATTTTTGGTTGGAAGAATCCTCACCGTGGCCATGGAGATATGGAATCAAGGGTGCGGGCCATTTCGGCCAAATTTCGCTGTTTTTGCCATTGTGTGCCATATTGGAATTACCATATCTCCATGTGGCACAAAATCTAGCCAGGAGGGAAGTGCGATTATTGTAGCATATGACTGAGAGTTCAACGCCACTGAGTTTCGTATTTGCTCCTCCGGCTCATCGGGAGTTATTCAACTTTTGATGCGATCCACGATCCCCCCCCTTTGCACCGCATGTTGCTTTCTGCCCCGTCCGTGTGGTCATCCCCTTGATGAACAGTAAGGAGCCAGCGTGACAGCAAGCGATAACCCAGGGCATGGGACCAGAGGGGATATCAAGGGTTGTGAATCAAGGCTTAGCGCGTCAATATCGCCAAGGTTTCCTACCCTGGACGGTCGCCCGAGACGGCTGATATTGCCATTTTGGGCATCCTGACCCCACTTGGCGAACCCGTGGCGCCCTGATGCCGGGACCTCAGAGGGAACCAGGGTGGATGAGGGCTCCAGACGGTTTGTACTCAAAGGGCATAGGGTCGGTTGCCTCGTCCCTACCTCTGGCGGGTCCAGACGAGGGGTCAATTTTGGAGTTTTCGGAGCTAATATCAGTTTGGGCTGAAACAGCCCATTTTCAGCTACCAACTCCTAGGGGATAATGGCGGGGCCATATCTCCTGCTCAGAGGCGAGTTGGGACCTGCTGTTCAGGGAGCATGGGGAGCCATCTTGGGTTGGCCTTGGAGTCTCTTGGTTCCCGGGAACTCGCCTGTGGCTGGGCGAAACACCTCCCCTATTGGCAGGGTTTCAGGGTCCGGACTGAGCAGGGCTTGGGTTGTGTTTGAGCGCCCGCCCCCACCAGCCACTGAGAGGGTCGGACCTGGGATTGGGATATGAGTTTGGATAGAGTGTCTATTGTCCTGTGATGCACTTACCCCAGTCCAGTCTCAACCCCATGTGTACATATCCTGATGTGTTGCTGTACATACTTTCGTTCCCTCATTTCAGAGTGGCAAGGATTCTGAAACGCTTTGTCACATGACATGAGCGCATTGATGCCCCTGTGAGCGTAGTGCTTTGCCTGCCTGCTCACTTGCGCGTGTCCACCGCAGCGTCCCGTGGCCAGGCCCCCCACGGGAACGCGTCAAAAGCGTTTCACCGCCGCGGGGTTACCCATCCCTCGCGTGCCACTCGGGGCCACCAACCCCCAGCAGCGCAGCGCAGCAGCTCGCAGCTTGCAGCTCGCAGCGCAGCGCAGCGGCTCGCAGCGCCGCCCAACGACAGCGCCGAGTCCGTGAAGGAAGTGCGGGGACCAGAACTCCGTCATCAACCAGTTCTATCAGCCGACCAGCAAGGCCGCACACCCAGTCGCGTCACCCACTTCCACAACCACCAGCCGACCAGCACCGGCCGCACTCCCAGTCCAGTGCTGCAACACCCACCTCAACAACCATCCCGGGACCACTCCATCGAGAGCAACGATGGTGAACTGGGACGATGCGGGCAAGACCTGGCCGCAGCCCCACCCCCATGCGGGGCGCCTACTGCGCGGGTTGCTGTGGGGTCAGCAGTACCGCCACAGCAATCCCCAGTGCGAAGGCGGCATGCCCGGGACCTTCGAGCTCCGCGAGGACATGGGGGAGGACCGCCTGCGGGCAGTGGAGGAGTGGCTGCGGGCGGAAGGGTATGAGTACCGCTTCCGCCGCAAGCGCTGGAGGACCTAGACCCGCCCGGACAGGCCCGGCGAAGGGCTGCGCCCCGACAGGATCGAGGAGGACGAGACCCCCAACGAGTACCCGTCGGGCGCCTCGACCAACGTCTCCATGTGGGACATGATCGAGAAGGAGTTCCCGGAGCTGGGGAACGAGCGCAGGCTGCAGGGCAGCAGCGCGTCTCCTGGGAAGGAGAAGCGTTCCGCCGGGGACAGGAGGCGGGACAGGAAGTCGCGGGAGTACCAGGAATCCCTGGCTGCCGAAGCCGCCCAAGGCGCCAGGGGCAGAACCCCAGCCCACGGCCCCCAACGGGCCAATGGTGGTCACCACCCCGGGCACGCCACCCTTGGCGACTTCATCCAAGTCGCCAAGCAGACCAAGGCCAAGCCCCGTCCGCTGCTCCTGAGGCCCCAGCAGGCCCCAGCAGGCCCCAGCAGCGAAGTGGAGTCGGCCCACCGCGGGAGGATGCCGGCCGACCAGGCCAGCTCCAGCGGCAGCGTCGCTCCCCACCAAGAGGGTTGTGGCGCGTGCCTGCGAGCGCACCTGTTGGGTGCCCTGCAACCTTCGGGTTGCCCGGCAACGGGCCACGCAGCAGAACGCTGCCGTGGAGGGCGCCGTCGGCATCGCCCATGAGGAGGCCACCGAGTGGGGCGGAGGCATGGGCTACCACGCCTCGACCGTTGCAGCCATCGTGACCGGTCTCACGGCTGCGGCCGCCCATGAGGCAGTGGCTGCCCGGATCAGGGCAGCCGACGAGGAAGCCCGCCTGACGCAGGAGGCCATTGCCTGCAAGGAGGCCGAGGTGAGGGCGCTGGAAGAGGCGCTTGCCCAAGAGAGGGCAAGGAAGGAGGCGGAGGAAAGGGCCCACGCCGAAGCGACGGCCAAGGCCCAGGCGGACGCCGTCAAGAAGGACGCCATCGAGGCCGCGCGACGGAAGGTCGCTGAGGAGAGGGCCAAGACGGAGGCAGAGCTGGCGGCGTTGGAAGCGGACAAGGCTCGGCTGCAGCAGGCCCGGGAAGCCGAAGCGGCTCGTGCCCAGGAGGAAGCCGAATCGCGAGCTGCCGCAGCCACAGCCGCCGCAATGGAGGAGGCAGAGGCCAAACTCCGCCGCGAGACTCCCCCGGGAGGATCACGAGTGGAGACCCTTCGAAAGCTTTTCGAAGGGGACGCCTCCTCCAAGATGACGCTGGACGAGGCCGACACGGGCAGCAGTGGGAGCAGTGGCCCCACCGCCCACCGACAGAGGAAGGGTAAGGGGAAGACCCCCGAGAGGCCTTGGAGGCCAGCGGGCGGACACCCCCACGACAGTGACCCCTTCTTCACCGCCAGCGACGGGGATGAACGAGGCCGCCGACATCGCCAAGTGGTGGCTTGGACGGGCGGAGGAGGCGGAGACGTCCCCATGGAAACGGAAGGTGAGGATGAGGATCTCCGTCCGCCCTACCGGAGCTCGGAGTCTTCCGAGACCGAGACGCCCAGGTGGGGCGACATGGACGAGGATGACGACATGGACTTCGGCATCACGAAGAAGCGCCCATCCTCGGACCCACCGAGGCGACGCGGCGGAGACCCGCCGGGACCCCCTGGCGGAGGACCATCAGGACCCCCTGGGGGACGCCCACCAAGTGGACCCCCTGGAGGCGGACCACCAAGCGGGGGAGGACCCCCTGGACCGGGCGGACCCGGCAGAGGCCCTCCTGGAGGACCCCCTGGGGACCCCGACGACCCACCAGGGAACGGCGACCCGGATACCACCTGGCGGTGGATCGTCTACCTCCGCAGGAGGGTCCAGTTCCTCAAGCGCGAGGTAGACACGGGCAAGGGCGAGATGACTCGCATCGCCAGGGTCGCCGCGCGCGCGCAGAGAGAGCTGGACATCGCCAGGGGCGAGACCAAGTCGCTGAACAAGGTCATCAGCGGCCTGCAGCAGAGGCTGGACGTGCTGGAAGCCCGTGGGAGCGTCGGCAGCGACCACCCACCCCTGGAGTCTGGCTTGTCGGACGATGGCTGGGGACCCGGACCAGGTCCAGGCAGACCCCACGCCCCCGGCGGAGCCCCCAGGAGTCGCCCCAGCGCCAGTGCCCCCTCTCTCACCGCCCCCTCTCACCACAGCGCGGGCCGCCGCAACGAGCGCGTGCCGCCCGGCAGTGGCAGTGAGGATTGGCGTGATGAGTGGCTCAGTTCGGACTATCGCAACCGCCGTGCTCCACCGCGGACACCGGTACGCCCCCGGCGCCCCGCACCAGCCCCGGAGCCAATCCCAATGGCTGGTGGACGTTATGGTGGACTCAGGGATGAAGTCCCCAGAGGAGACGTTGAGTGGGATGTCGGCGAAGGTGAGGACCTGGACCTGGACCTGGAGGAGTTCAACATCAGCCCGCCGCGTGGTGTACGACGGGAGGCCGCTGAACGCAGCCGTCGGCGCCGTGATGAGGAGGCATACATGGAAGGAGTACGGCGTGAACATCTGGGTTCAGCGTACATGGAGGAACCGAGGCGTAGCCACAGGGATTCCATGGAGGAGATGGACGTGGCGGCCGTCAGAGTCCCTGGGAGAGGCCGATGGGAACCTCGGTCGACCTCGCGGCCGGCGTTCATGGTCTCTAAGGCCACGGATGCCGCCGTGTGGGAAGACTTGAAGGACATCAAGCCCCCCATGTACGACGGCAACCCCCTCAACCTCGACCGCTTCTTGGAGAAGCTGGACGATTGGGGGGTAACCGTTACTGAGGACATGCATCCCGCTGATGCGGAGAAGTATGTCTTCAGACGGTTCAGGTACCGCCTGCCGGAAGTGCTCGGAGAGCTATACTGCGTGGCGACCAAGGAGGGTAAAATCAAGACCCTCAAGGAAGCCAAGAAGTGGCTCAACGAGCAGGAGCGGGTGTACGCTCGGCAGGTGGCTGCCAAGCGGTGGAAGTCCATCAAGCTTCAGCATGATGGACGGGAGATTCGCCTACGGGACTGGCGAGACTTCCGAGGGCATTACACCCTCTTCCGCCGCAACGTGGAGGGTTCGAACGAGGGTGACGAGCAGGCTCGCCTGCTCTCCATGCTGCATGGATCAAGAGGGTCAGCAAGGAGGAAGCCAAGCGGGCCAAGTCCAACCACACGGTCAAGATGATGCTCCCCAAAGAGTATCATACGAACGTGGTGGCTTGGACGAGGAAGAATGTGGCCCGGGATGTCAAACGGCACTCCTTGCGGAACGCTCTCCTCATCACCGTCTCGGGCGATCGCGAGAAGACCGCGATGTGGCGCCTTGACGAGTGTGAGTTGAGCGGCCAGACCATCCGTCTGCAGGCCATCCCAGCGCGGATGAGCTGCGACGAGATCCTGGAGTGGGTTGGAGAGGAGGTGCTCAAGGAGTACCGGAACCTCCACCGCACCCGCGGGTTGAGGCCCGGCGACCGCGACGTCAACTACGTTGGCGAGGGACCTGGCGGGGAAGCTGCCATGGACCCAGCGGGAGCCGACGGCGATGAGACTCTCGTCGACGATGACGACGACGATGAGCCCTCTGAAGTGGCCGTTTGCGCCTTCGTGGCCAACAACCTGAGCGCGGGGAACAACCGGGGAAGCTGGAAGCCCCTGCAGCCGGGTTGGAAGAAGAAGGAGAAGAGGGACCCTCGCCGCATTGGCGACCCTGCGCTGTCCTTTGGGGAGTTCATACGAGCTCACCCGCAGGGCTGTTTCGTGTGTTATGGGAGGAAGAAAGGCTTCAACCATGACCACCGAACATGCCCCACCCACAAGGCCGACACGGAGGCTTACAAGAAGGCGCACGGGTCGAAGAAGCTTGCGCCCGCGGGTATCCGGGAAGCCAAAGTGGAGGTGGACAGGGACGAGCTCTCCAAGCTGGTGTCGCAGGGGACCGAGTTGGCCAAGGAGATCCAGGAGATCAAGAGGAACTGGGTCCCCAGGTCGGACAACAAGAACAAGGAGAACAACTAGAACGACCAGAACAAGGACAAGGACAAGAAGCCTACTCGTAGGGGAAGGAAGAAGGGCGTCAACGAGGTTGATGCGGAGGAGAACACCCCTACTTCGACAACCGACGCCCCCTAGCGGAGCCCCTGCAGCCAAGGGCCCCAGCTAGGGCGGTCGCAGGATGGTGACGTGGGAAGCGCCGAACCATCCCAGTCGGGAGTCGATAAGCACAAAGGGACTGCCGCGGGCGGAAGGCCCGGTCCAGCACCCAGTCGCGGAGGCGGGGTGAGGGCAAGTGAAGGCACGAACCCTTGCACCCGTCCGTCCTTCGCGACCAAGGATGTGTTTGATGTACTTCAAGATCTATCCGAGAGTATTGGAGGATCACCCGGACCGCAGCTGGATGCTGCAGATGGGCAGCCTGAGCCCATTGTCAACGACCTGCACCAGTCGCTTGTTGAGCTTCTGGAACGGCCAGAGATCCTGAGTTTGCACGCCGTGCGCCGTGTCGGTCGCGAGCGGCAGTTGCATCTTAAGGTCCGTGCCCTATGCGGGGAAGTGGAAAAGGTTTTCGACGTGTTGGTTGACACGGGCGCTCAGGTCAGCTTGGTCAAGGCTGGCCTACTCCCGCCAGAGTGTCTGACCGACAGTCGGGAACCTGTAAGGCTGAAGGTGGCGAACGGCCAGTACATGGTGGGAGGCACGAAAGAAGCGGCCATTGGGCTGCAGTTCGTGAACCATCGTGAGCTGAGCCGCCCAGACCTCGGCAAGGAAATCCTCCTGCACGGTCGCTTCTACGAGGCCGAGATGGACTGGGACATGATCGTTGGGTACGACTTCATGATGGAGACGGACTCCAGCGTCCTCCCGGCCCAGGCCTCCATGACCCTGTACCAGCACGACCAGCTCTCGTGGCTTTCGTCACCTGAGCACCATGTGGAATGCCAATGGATCCACCCGGAACGCAATCAGCTCGAAGTGGCCGCGCTGGACACTGAGCCAACTGGTCCTGCAAACCAGGAGTACGGCGTAATGCCGGAAGTGGCGAGCCGAGTTGTCGCGGACTTGGGAGCTTCGGATCTGGCCCTGGATGCGTTCTCTTCAGGAACCTCCGCCCATCTGCGGGTGTGTGAGAAGTACTGGAGCGCCCAGGACTCCGCGTGGGAGAAGCACTGGGGTCCGCATCAGGGCTTGATGTGGATCCATTGCCCTCGATGGGACATTCCAAGAGCGATAGCGAAGATTCGCAAGGACCGCTCCAAGGCAGTGCTGGTTGTTCCTATGGGATGCACCGAGGAGGAAAGTACCCGACATTGGGTAGCCTCATTGACCAACATGACCTTGAACAAGGTCGTCCTACCGGCTGGAGAGGGTGTCTATCAGGACGCTAAGGGACAGCCCATGCCACCCCAGAGCTGGCCAACAGAATTCCACTATGTGGATGGGGGCCTTGATCAAGCCGACGCCACGGATTTCGTGTGTGTCAACCGCATCGTAGCGGAGCCTTGGAGGCAATGCTTTGCGGTTCCCCCTGTACACATCGGAGAATCGGAAGACACCCTCACTGAAGAGGAGCTGGATCTGGTTCAGGGGTATATGGATCAGCCCTTTCACGACTGGGGAAACCAGCGTGAGGGCAAAGGCCAGGACAAAGCCTGGTGGGAAGTGGACTCAATCGTCTCCGGTTCCTATGATGGGAATACCTTCGTTCAGAGGGTGCTGGATCACATGTCCAGCCAGGACGAGCCGCCTGGCGGTAACCCACCCACCTACGGCGATCTGTTCCGAGGCAAGACCAGAGATGGCCCTTTGGGCCACCTGGGAAGACCACCTGAGCGGAAACCGAGTGGGGTCGCTACCCCTCAAGTAAGCTCCGTGGTCCAAGTGCCCGGAAAAGCCAAGGCAGAGTCTGATGATTGCCCCAAGATTCGGGCATTGAGGGCCACGCTGAAGCAGAAGTATGGTGACACCTTCTTCAGCGGAAAGCCTGTGTTTCCCCCACCGGTGCTTGGACCGTATGGCGAGGCCAAGATACGACTGAAGCAGGACCCCCGTGTGTATCGTCGCCGGGAGTTTGCCCTGAGGGGCGAGAGGAAGGAAGCCATGGAGAAGATCCTCTGTGACTTCATCGAGAGAGGCGGGCTTGAGCCGTGCCACTCCGAGTGGGCCTCTCCGTGCTTCGTCGTCCCCAAGAAGGTGGCGTGTGAATGGCGGCTCGTGGTCGACTACCGCGGCCTAAACGCCCAAACGCAGCACGACAGCTATACGCTGCCCCTCATAGAGGACATGCTGCAAAAACAACACCGACGGAAGATCTTCACGGTGATTGACCTGAAACATGGTTATCATCAGATGCCTCTCGCCGAGGAGTCCCGTGCCTGCACAGCCATGAGCACCCCACTTGGACCTCTCCAGTGGAAGGTGATGCCCATGGGCGTTACCAACGGCAATGCGGCTTTTCAGCGGATGCTGGAGAACCTGCTTGAGCCAGTGCGTGACTGTGCGGACCCCTTCGTGGACGACGTGATCATCGCGTCCGGGGACCCCAGTATGAGCTACGAGGAGCTCCTGGAGGCATATGAGAGGGACGTCACTCGAGTGCTGGACCTTCTGGTTCGGCACAAACTCACGGGCAGCAGTGACAAGGCCACCATTGCGGTAAGCGAGGTGGTCTTCGCTGGCCACATAGTCGGGAACGGGCAGCGAAAGCCCATACCTTGCAAGGTGGCTGCGATTGAGCACTGGGAAAAGCCCAAGACGGTCTCTGAGCTACGGGCGTATCTGGGGTTCTGCAACTACTACTCGGGGTATATCAAAATGTATGCCGAGTATGCAGCCCCCATGACGACCATGCTCAAGGGCAACCGAGAGGAGACCAAGAAGGGGTCCAAGAAGGCTCTGGTCTGGGATGCTGATTCCGACCGTGCCTTTGAGGGGATGAAGCAGGCGCTGCTATCCGCAGTGGGTCTGCACCTCGTGGATCCCGACCGAGGGTTCGTCCTGCGCACCGACGCTTCCGACTACGCCGTAGGCGCTGTGTTGGAGCAAGTGCTTGACGACGGGAGGCACGTGCCCGTGGCCTTCTGGAGCCGAGTCCTGGCGGAAGGCCAGAGACGGACGTGGACGCCCCGAGAAAAGGAGGCGTATGCCATCGTCATGGCTCTCAGGAAATGGGCTGGGTACATAGCCCTCCATCCCGTCACCGTCTGCACCGACCATCAGAGTCTGCAGTCGTGGCACAAGGAGCACGTGGACACCCCCTCAGGTCCCGCCTCCCGACGGGCAAGATGGCATGAGACCTTGGCCAAGTTCGACCTCACGGTTGTGTATATTCCTGGAAAGGATAACACCGTGGCGGACTGTCTCAGTAGGTGGGCCTATCCCGTCAGCAAGGGCATGACGGATATCTCTGCCCATGGCGATGAGGCTGAGACCGCTGAGGCCAAGAAGATCATTGAGATGGAGCGCCTGATGGAGGAGGAGGGTGTTAAATGCTTCGTCGTCATGGCTGCGGATGCCCCCCTTTGAGAGAGGGTGAGCAGAGCGGTCAGAGCACTCGCCCCTGAGGGAGCTGAGTCCGACAAGCACCTCTTCCCGCAGTCTTGCCTCCAGGACGACTGGACCGACGACTACGCCAAGTCTGAGGCCTTTGCGGCCGAGTATAGGGCTGTGACCGACCCTGATGATGGGCAGAAGTGGCCAAAGGGGCTGACTGAGGAAGATGGCAAGCTCTACCGAAATGGTAAGCTGCTAGTACCGGAGTCCCGGGTGCTCGAGCTATGTGAAGCTTGGCACCACCACATGCTGCACCCCGGGGTCAAGAAGCAAGCCCTTGACATGCAGCGTCGGTTCGAGATCGACCATATCGTTCTCTACACCGCCATCAAGAAGGTCAGGAAGGGTTGCTCGGTCTGCCAGGCCTGCAATCCCGACAACCGGAACGTCAAGGGGGAAGCCCAATGGACCCCGGTTCCTGACCAGCCCATGGAGAGCGTGGCCATGGACATCTTCTCCATGCCTGAAGTCCACATTGGCAAGGAGACCTTCGACTGTGTGGTTCTTTTTGTGGATCGCCACAGTGGCTACGTAGTAGCTGTTCCGGCACGCAAAAAGGGGTTGCTTGCCAAGGAAGTGGCAGTCATGATGATCCGTCATTGGCTGACTGTCTTTGACATCCCCCGCACCATTTGCAGTGACCGAGGGCCCCAGTTTACTGGTGGCTGGTTCAAGGCTATGTGTTCCCTCATGGGAATACGTCACGCCAAGAGCGTCGCCTATCTCAGCCGTTCTAACGGCCGTGCTGAAGTGGCTGGACGGCAGCTGTTCGAGAAGCTGCGCAAGATTCACATCACCAATCCACGTCGGAACTGGTTTGAGGAGATGTGGCCCGCTCTGAAGGCCCATCATGACACCCCCACACCGGGTGGTTTGTCCCCTCACCAGATTCTGTTCGGCAGGGACCCCCTTGTTCGGGGACTTCCCTTGTCTGGTGATGGCATGGCCATGGATGCCAAAGAGTTCTTCGCGCGGCAAGAGCAAACGGCGCGGGACATCCGCCAGCAGCTTGAGAAGGAGCATGCTGAGCGTCAGAAGTCCGCCCCGAGCTCGACAGCGCAGAAGTTCAGGGTGGGAGACCCGGTGTGGGTGATCAGACCCCGCCCTATGGGCACCCACCGCACCAAAACCTGGTTCACAACTGGAGAGGTGGTTCCCAGGATTGGTGAGGACACCTACCGCATCAAGGTGGGTCACGAGAGTCAACTCCGTGTGCGGGAACCCCACCTCCGTGGCCAACATGTGTCCCTGAGCTATGCCGCACATGAGGCTGAGTCGGATGATGACTATGCTGAGCAGGACGACTATACTGTCGAGAAGATCCTGGCTCAGCGTCCGAAAGCCTCGGCACCCGGAGGCCTGGAGTTCAAGGTTCGTTGGCGAGGCTATGGGCCGTCCCACGACACCTGGGAACCCGTCTCCTCGTTCGTGCCGCGGGTCAATACTCCCTTCATGGAGTACATCCGCAAGCACAAGACCAAGATCCATGTCTCGGACTTGGCAGCACTCACCCGGGCGATTGCAGCCAGGGGTGCCTGATCAGCGCCCTGAGCTCTCCCCTGATGCTTTTTGAGCGCCTGTGAGGTCGACGGATCGTCCCTTACTTGCTTGCTCTCTTCCATCTTTCGGTGACCTGCCGTCAGAGTGGCCATATACCCCCCCCTGCTGAATCCAGAGGAGGATGGCCCCTCTCTTTCAATTCTATTCGTCACTCCCCACCTGCTGAGTCCTTGGGAAACCAGGTAGGGCGACTGACCTTCATTATTCTGAGCTCTTGGGGCCTTGAAGGCCATACGACGTTGCGCAACGGATGCCGCTGTCATCGGCATTGCGATTTTTGGTGTGTGGTCTGGTTCCATGGCACTTGCGGAATCCAGACCAGTCGACGTGTGTCTCGAGACTATATATGGCCTGAACTCAGGCGTTTTCCTGTCCACCCTCCTGCATATGCCTTATCCTAACCGGGGCGTGGTTTGGCGCTCTATCCAGAGTGTGTTTACACGCCTATTACCCCGTTTATTGCTTGTTTCTCTGCCCCTCCAGGATATGTGCATCTGTATGTCAGCCCATCACTGAAGTGTGGACTGTTTTTTCCCCCAGAGGGAATGCGATTCGACTACGAAGGCGCCCTGAGTCGCCGTTTACATGTTCTTACATAGGGTCCAGCTTGGACCAGTACCTAAGTACAGATTCTTCTGTTTGAGTGCCCGTGATACCGTGTGCCCTATTCACTGTGATGTGGAGATCCTGATGGGGCCAGGCGGGAAGCCCAGTTGCCTGACTACACTCCCAGCGGTCCGCCACTGTCAGTCCCAGTGTGAGCCTACCGACTCGAATACGCACTTGCAGTCGGATGGCGGCGTCCGCTGCTCCTGACCTGGGTCAGTCTGCCTGGGAAACTGGTGGTTTGAGGAGTCGACGCCTCCGCCCACACTGCATGAGGACTCCCTCATGTATGGCCTTCGTGGTAATAGGGCTAGGGAAAAGACGGCCTTGATGCCCAATCCCTTAAGGAGGAGCTCGTTCGGCTGTACCACTCTGGACTCGCATCGTATGGATATGGACATGGTGCGCCCGAGGAAGGACCCGTGGGGGCCTTGGGAAGCTTGGGGTAGCCTGATGGATCTTTGTGGTCGCTTTCGACCTCTGGGACCACCACGGTCGTCGTGTGACGCCTATGTTGGCCGTGTATGCCACTGCCAATGTGGTGGTGACCGTAGCAGCCGGCACCCGGTGCGCCTGGTATGGGTTAACGGGTCCTTTGGATGCCGAACAATCGCCGCCAGGACCCGGGACTTGATACTTGATACTATACTTGCAGTTACTAACAACTACAGCACCGTACCTGTCTTACTGTGGGATTTGGGCAGCCTAACCTGCGAATCAGCCTGAAATGAGGATGTGACACCCCCCCCCTTCAGGGGATGGTCCTGGGTACCCGCTGCCATGCTTGGGTCTTATCGAGCCCCCCCCAGGGTTTGCTCTAAGGAGGGGGGTGAAGCGGTACCCAGATTCTATGGCCCATGGCCCGGAGGCCTGTGAGCCGTCACACCCGTTATGGCCCATGGCCAGGGGGCCTGTGAGCCGTCACACCCGTGCGGAAGCCATTGACACCGGCTGTCACCGGGATATCCCTGTTCCCTAATCCGCGGGATCTGGAATCCGATCCTTAACTATTGAATCGATGTAGAATGACCATAATTTTACTGTCTTAGGCGATTTTCGGTCGGAAATCAGTGAAATACCCGATTTCTACCGCGATTTCTAATTGTCGTGAAATCGCCGCCTGATGTCGCCTGTTCGCGCGCCTTCGTCGCTTCTCCGTGGCGAGTTTTGTGATTGACTTTTCTCGAGTACCTGTGAGGTTCTAAGACAACTTAAGGGCTGAATCTAGAGGGCATTTTATGTACTTTCATCTGGTGTGTTCACCAGAATTTTTCGCCGTTACGTTTTCGAGAAAATCAGCGCGCAAGGCTTTCGGTCGATCGTGCGAACTCATGCTTCTCAAGGACCATGAGTTCGGACGGAACCCTACATCTCCCCCCTATGTTTTTCATCCATGCCCCTTTCACGCGGGCATATCATCTTGTATAGGGAAGCGGGCAATGGCGGTGTTTTAGGCAGCCTATGGGTCTCGCAAACCCAAGTCGTTTGCGTGCGCAAACGCTAACTTTGTGGCCTTGTGAGCATGAACGTTAATGACCGAACACAATGCTCACAAGACTAAAAGCCCTAGGCCATTTTACATTTTCGAGCCAACTCAACGATGGCTCCACGCAATTCAATGCGTACCAAAACTCTATTTTCGAAAAAGGGCAAGTTTTGGTTGAAAATTAGGCCAAAATGGCCAAACCCCTGAGGCTCGTACTCGAAGCCTATGGGGAGTTGAGCCTCAAACCAAAGCAATATGTAAAGTAGAGACCACGAAGGACATCGTGGACGGCTTGGTTGATTTGTACAACCTTGTCTCTTTTTTTCTATAATTTCGACTTGTGAGCACGCGTGCGATATTGCCTCTTTGCACACGCGCTCATATGCAAGCACTATTGACACGAGTGGGCGGAGACAATCTAACCATGGTGTGCATATTTGAAAGCACCTACTATGGGCCTACTCCAAAAGTGTTTGCTCGTATTTTTGTTCCGCCATGACCCAAAGATATGTTCATGCCAATATCGCCAATATATGCACGTTTTCCCATAAATAGTGTGCGTCAAGGATTGAGGTGTTAAAAATGCTTTCATTGTGCTTTGAACCTCAACCCTTGTTGTAAAAGGGACGCAAGGCTTCGGTTTGCATCCATGCAAAAGCCCGAGGCTCCTTTCTCTCGTGATACGGAGATACGATATTTGGAGGGACCACTTTTGGGTGAATTTTGGCCAGTTTGCCCAAAATGGCCACAAACTCCTTCTCCCCCTGATTTCACCCCCGAGGTTGCGTGCGCCACTTGACCAAGGGTAAGGGCAATTCGGAGAGGGCACACAAACCCGCATCGGATGGGGTGTTTCCCCATGTGGCCTCTCCTCTCAATGGGAGAGTTGTGAGTCACCCAACTTGGGGTATGTTGCCATTCTGCCCCATTTGTGTGTCACTTTCTCCCCAATGGGAAAAATAGCTAGGGGCGAGCATGAGAGTTGGCAAGTGGCATATATTGGGACCTGAGTCCAATGTGCTTATAGCATTTTTGGTTGGAAGAATCCTCAGCGTGGCCATGGAGATATGGAATCATGAGTGCGGGCCATTTGGGCCAAATTTGGCTGTTTTTGCCATTGTGTGCCATATTGGAATTACCACATCTCCATGGGGCACGCGATCTACCCAGAAGGGAAGTGCGATTATTGTAGCATATGACCAAGGGTTGAACGCCACTGAGTTTCGTATTTGCTCCTCCGGCTCATCCGGAGTTTTTCAACTTTTGGTGCGATCCACGATCCCCCCCCTTTGCACCGCATGTTGCTTTCTGCCCCGTCCGTGTGGTCATCCCCTCGATGAACAGTAAGCAGCCAGCGTGACAGCAAGCGATAACCCAGGGCATGGGACCAGAGGGGATATCAAGAGTTGTGAATCAAGGCTTAGCGCGTCAATATCGCCAAAGTTTCCTACCCTGGACGGTCGCCCGAGACGGCTGATATTGCCATTTTGGGCATCCTGACCCCACTTGGCGAACCCGTGGCGCCCTGATGCCGGAACCTCAGAGGGAACTAGGTTGGATGAGGGCTCCAGCGGGTTCGTACTCCAAGGGCATAGGGTCAGTTGCCTCGTCCCTACCTCTGGCGGGTCCAGACGAGGGGTCAATTTTGGAGTTTTCGGAGCTAATATCAGTTTGGGCTGAAACAGCCCATTTTCAGCTACCAACTCCTAGGGGATAATGGCGGGGCCATATCTCTGGCTCAGAAGGGGAGTTGGGACCTGCTGTTAAGGGAGCATAGGGAGCCATCGTCGGTTGGCCTTGGAGTTCCTTGGTTCCCAGGAACTCGCCCTGTGGCTGGGCGGGACACCTCCCCTATTGGCAGGGTTTCAGGGTCCGGACTGAGCAGTGCGTGGCTTGTGTTTGAGCCCCCGCCCCTACCAGCCACTAAGAGGGTCGGACCTGGGATTGGGATATGAGTTTGGATACAGTGTCTATTGTCCTGTGATGCCCTTACCCCAACCGCATGTGTACATATCCCGATGTGTTGCTGTACATACTTTCTTTCCCTCATTTCAGAGTGGCAAGGATTCTGAAACGCTTTGTCACATGACATGAGCGCATTGATGCCCCTGTGAGCGTAGTGCTTTGCCTGCCTGCTCACTTGCGCGTGTCCACCGCAGCGTCCCGTGGCCAGGCCCCCCACGGGAACGCGTCAGTACGTCATGCGGGAACCGACATAACACGTCAGTTCACGGGTACCTTGCGTATCGCCATGATACCCATCCCTTGGTGCAATCGTGGTATTCTGGCTGGCCAAATCGCGGTATTGTTACAGCATGCAGGCAGTCGGCTCACCCCAAAGAAAGAAGGATAGCTGCCTGGCTGTGCATACCGACGTCTTTGTATGCACACCTCAGGCACAGGCTAGGGTTTGCAACTGCGCGTGCTAGCATTCAACAGTTCTAAAGGCAAGTAGTGGAAAATGTCACCCTAGCATTGGAGAAAATAACGGGTGGCACCCACCCTACGTCACGCGCACCTGATCCCTATAGCATTGCGGACTAGCGAGAAAATAGCGCGCGGCGATCCCTGTCTGACACATTGAAGTGAGACAATTTATGTTGTTTTCACTCGATTGCGTGTATCCCTTGTCCCCTTGCACTCCATAGTACAATGCCCCAGACAGATAGAATCCGGACACGGCGAAATGCTCACAAGGCCCTCAAAGCCTTGAAAAGCTCCATTGGAGGCCAAAACAAAGTGGACGCCTCAGATCATGCACCCAGCAGCTCGTCTGATGGCACTGCGTCAGATATTGATTCTCACCAGTACACTCGTACCTGTTCGTCCGTGTCCTGCAGTTCGCGTAGTCCCACACTGTCCGTGTCACCTGCGCGAAAGCCCATACCTTGCAAGGTGGCTGCGATTGAGCACTGGGAAAAGCCCAAGACGGTCTCTGAGCTACGGGCGTATCTGGGGTTCTGCAACTACTACTCGGGGTATATCAAAATGTATGCCGAGTATGCAGCCCCCATGACGACCATGCTCAAGGGCAACCGAGAGGAGACCAAGAAGGGGTCCAAGAAGGCTCTGGTCTGGGATGCTGATTCCGACCGTGCCTTTGAGGGGATGAAGCAGGCGCTGCTATCCGCAGTGGGTCTGCACCTCGTGGATCCCGACCGAGGGTTCGTCCTGCGCACCGACGCTTCCGACTACGCCGTAGGCGCTGTGTTGGAGCAAGTGCTTGACGACGGGAGGCACGTGCCCGTGGCCTTCTGGAGCCGAGTCCTGGCGGAAGGCCAGAGACGGACGTGGACGCCCCGAGAAAAGGAGGCGTATGCCATCGTCATGGCTCTCAGGAAATGGGCTGGGTACATAGCCCTCCATCCCGTCACCGTCTGCACCGACCATCAGAGTCTGCAGTCGTGGCACAAGGAGCACGTGGACACCCCCTCAGGTCCCGCCTCCCGACGGGCAAGATGGCATGAGACCTTGGCCAAGTTCGACCTCACGGTTGTGTATATTCCTGGAAAGGATAACACCGTGGCGGACTGTCTCAGTAGGTGGGCCTATCCCGTCAGCAAGGGCATGACGGATATCTCTGCCCATGGCGATGAGGCTGAGACCGCTGAGGCCAAGAAGATCATTGAGATGGAGCGCCTGATGGAGGAGGAGGGTGTTAAATGCTTCGTCGTCATGGCTGCGGATGCCCCCCTTTGAGAGAGGGTGAGCAGAGCGGTCAGAGCACTCGCCCCTGAGGGAGCTGAGTCCGACAAGCACCTCTTCCCGCAGTCTTGCCTCCAGGACGACTGGACCGACGACTACGCCAAGTCTGAGGCCTTTGCGGCCGAGTATAGGGCTGTGACCGACCCTGATGATGGGCAGAAGTGGCCAAAGGGGCTGACTGAGGAAGATGGCAAGCTCTACCGAAATGGTAAGCTGCTAGTACCGGAGTCCCGGGTGCTCGAGCTATGTGAAGCTTGGCACCACCACATGCTGCACCCCGGGGTCAAGAAGCAAGCCCTTGACATGCAGCGTCGGTTCGAGATCGACCATATCGTTCTCTACACCGCCATCAAGAAGGTCAGGAAGGGTTGCTCGGTCTGCCAGGCCTGCAATCCCGACAACCGGAACGTCAAGGGGGAAGCCCAATGGACCCCGGTTCCTGACCAGCCCATGGAGAGCGTGGCCATGGACATCTTCTCCATGCCTGAAGTCCACATTGGCAAGGAGACCTTCGACTGTGTGGTTCTTTTTGTGGATCGCCACAGTGGCTACGTAGTAGCTGTTCCGGCACGCAAAAAGGGGTTGCTTGCCAAGGAAGTGGCAGTCATGATGATCCGTCATTGGCTGACTGTCTTTGACATCCCCCGCACCATTTGCAGTGACCGAGGGCCCCAGTTTACTGGTGGCTGGTTCAAGGCTATGTGTTCCCTCATGGGAATACGTCACGCCAAGAGCGTCGCCTATCTCAGCCGTTCTAACGGCCGTGCTGAAGTGGCTGGACGGCAGCTGTTCGAGAAGCTGCGCAAGATTCACATCACCAATCCACGTCGGAACTGGTTTGAGGAGATGTGGCCCGCTCTGAAGGCCCATCATGACACCCCCACACCGGGTGGTTTGTCCCCTCACCAGATTCTGTTCGGCAGGGACCCCCTTGTTCGGGGACTTCCCTTGTCTGGTGATGGCATGGCCATGGATGCCAAAGAGTTCTTCGCGCGGCAAGAGCAAACGGCGCGGGACATCCGCCAGCAGCTTGAGAAGGAGCATGCTGAGCGTCAGAAGTCCGCCCCGAGCTCGACAGCGCAGAAGTTCAGGGTGGGAGACCCGGTGTGGGTGATCAGACCCCGCCCTATGGGCACCCACCGCACCAAAACCTGGTTCACAACTGGAGAGGTGGTTCCCAGGATTGGTGAGGACACCTACCGCATCAAGGTGGGTCACGAGAGTCAACTCCGTGTGCGGGAACCCCACCTCCGTGGCCAACATGTGTCCCTGAGCTATGCCGCACATGAGGCTGAGTCGGATGATGACTATGCTGAGCAGGACGACTATACTGTCGAGAAGATCCTGGCTCAGCGTCCGAAAGCCTCGGCACCCGGAGGCCTGGAGTTCAAGGTTCGTTGGCGAGGCTATGGGCCGTCCCACGACACCTGGGAACCCGTCTCCTCGTTCGTGCCGCGGGTCAATACTCCCTTCATGGAGTACATCCGCAAGCACAAGACCAAGATCCATGTCTCGGACTTGGCAGCACTCACCCGGGCGATTGCAGCCAGGGGTGCCTGATCAGCGCCCTGAGCTCTCCCCTGATGCTTTTTGAGCGCCTGTGAGGTCGACGGATCGTCCCTTACTTGCTTGCTCTCTTCCATCTTTCGGTGACCTGCCGTCAGAGTGGCCATATACCCCCCCCTGCTGAATCCAGAGGAGGATGGCCCCTCTCTTTCAATTCTATTCGTCACTCCCCACCTGCTGAGTCCTTGGGAAACCAGGTAGGGCGACTGACCTTCATTATTCTGAGCTCTTGGGGCCTTGAAGGCCATACGACGTTGCGCAACGGATGCCGCTGTCATCGGCATTGCGATTTTTGGTGTGTGGTCTGGTTCCATGGCACTTGCGGAATCCAGACCAGTCGACGTGTGTCTCGAGACTATATATGGCCTGAACTCAGGCGTTTTCCTGTCCACCCTCCTGCATATGCCTTATCCTAACCGGGGCGTGGTTTGGCGCTCTATCCAGAGTGTGTTTACACGCCTATTACCCCGTTTATTGCTTGTTTCTCTGCCCCTCCAGGATATGTGCATCTGTATGTCAGCCCATCACTGAAGTGTGGACTGTTTTTTCCCCCAGAGGGAATGCGATTCGACTACGAAGGCGCCCTGAGTCGCCGTTTACATGTTCTTACATAGGGTCCAGCTTGGACCAGTACCTAAGTACAGATTCTTCTGTTTGAGTGCCCGTGATACCGTGTGCCCTATTCACTGTGATGTGGAGATCCTGATGGGGCCAGGCGGGAAGCCCAGTTGCCTGACTACACTCCCAGCGGTCCGCCACTGTCAGTCCCAGTGTGAGCCTACCGACTCGAATACGCACTTGCAGTCGGATGGCGGCGTCCGCTGCTCCTGACCTGGGTCAGTCTGCCTGGGAAACTGGTGGTTTGAGGAGTCGACGCCTCCGCCCACACTGCATGAGGACTCCCTCATGTATGGCCTTCGTGGTAATAGGGCTAGGGAAAAGACGGCCTTGATGCCCGATCCCTTAAGGAGGAGCTCGTTCGGCTGTACCACTCTGGACTCGCATCGTATGGATATGGACATGGTGCGCCCGAGGAAGGACCCGTGGGGGCCTTGGGAAGCTTGGGGTAGCCTGATGGATCTTTGTGGTCGCTTTCGACCTCTGGGACCACCACGGTCGTCGTGTGACGCCTATGTTGGCCGTGTATGCCACTGCCAATGTGGTGGTGACCGTAGCAGCCGGCACCCGGTGCGCCTGGTATGGGTTAACGGGTCCTTTGGATGCCGAACAATCGCCGCCAGGACCCGGGACTTGATACTTGATACTATACTTGCAGTTACTAACAACTACAGCACCGTACCTGTCTTACTGTGGGATTTGGGCAGCCTAACCTGCGAATCAGCCTGAAATGAGGATGTGACACCCCCCCCCTTCAGGGGATGGTCCTGGGTACCCGCTGCCATGCTTGGGTCTTATCGAGCCCCCCCCAGGGTTTGCTCTAAGGAGGGGGGTGAAGCGGTACCCAGATTCTATGGCCCATGGCCCGGAGGCCTGTGAGCCGTCACACCCGTTATGGCCCATGGCCAGGGGGCCTGTGAGCCGTCACACCCGTGCGGAAGCCATTGACACCGGCTGTCACCGGGATATCCCTGTTCCCTAATCCGCGGGATCTGGAATCCGATCCTTAACTATTGAATCGATGTAGAATGACCATAATTTTACTGTCTTAGGCGATTTTCGGTCGGAAATCAGTGAAATACCCGATTTCTACCGCGTCTACCTGAGTCCAATGTGCTTATAGCATTTTTGGTTGGAAGAATCCTCAGCGTGGCCATGGAGATATGGAATCATGAGTGCGGGCCATTTGGGCCAAATTTGGCTGTTTTTGCCATTGTGTGCCATATTGGAATTACCACATCTCCATGGGGCACGCGATCTACCCAGAAGGGAAGTGCGATTATTGTAGCATATGACCAAGGGTTGAACGCCACTGAGTTTCGTATTTGCTCCTCCGGCTCATCCGGAGTTTTTCAACTTTTGGTGCGATCCACGATCCCCCCCCTTTGCACCGCATGTTGCTTTCTGCCCCGTCCGTGTGGTCATCCCCTCGATGAACAGTAAGCAGCCAGCGTGACAGCAAGCGATAACCCAGGGCATGGGACCAGAGGGGATATCAAGAGTTGTGAATCAAGGCTTAGCGCGTCAATATCGCCAAAGTTTCCTACCCTGGACGGTCGCCCGAGACGGCTGATATTGCCATTTTGGGCATCCTGACCCCACTTGGCGAACCCGTGGCGCCCTGATGCCGGAACCTCAGAGGGAACTAGGTTGGATGAGGGCTCCAGCGGGTTCGTACTCCAAGGGCATAGGGTCAGTTGCCTCGTCCCTACCTCTGGCGGGTCCAGACGAGGGGTCAATTTTGGAGTTTTCGGAGCTAATATCAGTTTGGGCTGAAACAGCCCATTTTCAGCTACCAACTCCTAGGGGATAATGGCGGGGCCATATCTCTGGCTCAGAAGGGGAGTTGGGACCTGCTGTTAAGGGAGCATAGGGAGCCATCGTCGGTTGGCCTTGGAGTTCCTTGGTTCCCAGGAACTCGCCCTGTGGCTGGGCGGGACACCTCCCCTATTGGCAGGGTTTCAGGGTCCGGACTGAGCAGTGCGTGGCTTGTGTTTGAGCCCCCGCCCCTACCAGCCACTAAGAGGGTCGGACCTGGGATTGGGATATGAGTTTGGATACAGTGTCTATTGTCCTGTGATGCCCTTACCCCAACCGCATGTGTACATATCCCGATGTGTTGCTGTACATACTTTCTTTCCCTCATTTCAGAGTGGCAAGGATTCTGAAACGCTTTGTCACATGACATGAGCGCATTGATGCCCCTGTGAGCGTAGTGCTTTGCCTGCCTGCTCACTTGCGCGTGTCCACCGCAGCGTCCCGTGGCCAGGCCCCCCACGGGAACGCGTCAGTACGTCATGCGGGAACCGACATAACACGTCAGTTCACGGGTACCTTGCGTATCGCCATGATACCCATCCCTTGGTGCAATCGTGG
This sequence comes from Eutreptiella sp. 'Long Island Sound 2002', assembly GCA_964036045.1. NCBI lineage: Eukaryota > Euglenozoa > Euglenophyceae > Eutreptiales > Eutreptiaceae > Eutreptiella > Eutreptiella sp. 'Long Island Sound 2002'. The sequence continues at coordinate 110,651,482 of OZ038382.1, forward strand.
TATTCTGGCTGGCCAAATCGCGGTATTGTTACAGCATGCAGGCAGTCGGCTCACCCCAAAGAAAGAAGGATAGCTGCCTGGCTGTGCATACCGACGTCTTTGTATGCACACCTCAGGCACAGGCTAGGGTTTGCAACTGCGCGTGCTAGCATTCAACAGTTCTAAAGGCAAGTAGTGGAAAATGTCACCCTAGCATTGGAGAAAATAACGGGTGGCACCCACCCTACGTCACGCGCACCTGATCCCTATAGCATTGCGGACTAGCGAGAAAATAGCGCGCGGCGATCCCTGTCTGACACATTGAAGTGAGACAATTTATGTTGTTTTCACTCGATTGCGTGTATCCCTTGTCCCCTTGCACTCCATAGTACAATGCCCCAGACAGATAGAATCCGGACACGGCGAAATGCTCACAAGGCCCTCAAAGCCTTGAAAAGCTCCATTGGAGGCCAAAACAAAGTGGACGCCTCAGATCATGCACCCAGCAGCTCGTCTGATGGCACTGCGTCAGATATTGATTCTCACCAGTACACTCGTACCTGTTCGTCCGTGTCCTGCAGTTCGCGTAGTCCCACACTGTCCGTGTCACCTGCGCGCCGTCCCGCCCCCCAGCCTCAGTCGAATATACCCCCGCCCCCCGCCCCGCGGCCTCCCTACGCTTACCACACGTCACTACACTCGGTATCTGCAACTCCACCCGCCAAACATATCCCTTAGTGTCAGCGAAACCCCTTTTCCCACCCCTCCCTGACTACCCCCCTAGCATTCACCTCATTCTGAACTACGTTGATAGGGACCTCGAAGCTAAACTCATCCAACTGGGGAAAGACCTCACGCATTTCAACAACCAGACAGGGCGGTATGAAAGGCAGTACGGCATTTTGTTTGTACATGACCAACGGGAGGGGTGGCCTCTGGTGGATATGCACGACTCCCTGCCTGTGCTCATCCTCCGGCTCGTTGAAGATATTCAGGTAATGCTGGAACAAAAACTAACTCAGACTATCATTAACGGATACCTGAGAGGGAGGGGCATTAGTTTGGACATACTGTGTGTTCCCTCTTGCTGGGTTTCTCCACAGTCATGCGGTTCAAAGATGCCAAGCGGCGTGGCGGTACTGACCTGCAACTCCCACTCCCACCTAGAAGCCTGTTGGTACTGCGGGATGAGATGAGATATGACTGAATTCATGGCATTCTGGACGGGGATGTTCAAGGAGAACGGTTGGGCTTCACCTTCTGAGGTTAGGTATGTGGGATGCGTAGCAAATGTGTTGCCCTGATCAGGACAAATAGGCCCCGGTCCCAGGATGCCACTCTAGGATAGACTAGGGCCCCTGTAGGTTGCTAGACCAAGGCTTCGGCTTAGGACAAACCAACGAACAGACAGACCCAGGGTCCCATGTTTTTGCACTGAACGGCGCCTTTTCCTCGCTGGCCAGAGCAGGGGGAAAGGCTCTTGCGCGCCAAGCTTTTTTGGGGAGGGGCAGGAGCCCAAAACGAAGTTCAATCGCGGAATGAGTACCGCTGCGCGTTGCTGTTCTCCTCTGCCCAATCTCAATGAGAATTGGCAGCCCCGTTTTAGACAACCGCAAAGCCGGAGCCTTTGCCTGATTCCTGAAGGCGGTACGGTTGCGGCTTGGGGGTTGGAGCATGACGGTTTGAGCACCAGGGGGTGGTAGTGCGGAGTGCAGGGCTCATTTGCAGAAGCGATGTGTGAGTGTCAGAGTGGTGAGTGTCGATTGCTTACATTGTGATAGGGCTGTTGATGGCTGGTATGAGAGGCTCTTAGGCGTGGCGTTTTCAAGGAGATGACACGTTGGACGAGTTTGAGGAATAATGCGCGTTAGTAGCCACAGGGGAGGGGGGGGGGCTGGCGTGAAGATTCTCCTTATGCGGGGGGAGGGGGAGGACGCAGGGGCGGAGGCAGTGAGAGGGGGGGGCGGTTGAGGGGGGGGGGGAGGTTCAACATGTCCAGGATCGTGAGCGGCTTTTCGGGGGGCGGGGGCTCTGGTTGAGGTGGGTTCAGGGTTGTCCGTTTCAACGATAGAGGGCGGATTGGCTTAGGGGGCTAGTGGGCGTGTTTTCGAGCTTTGGTTTGTGCCTCTGGTGAAGGGGGGCGAGGGCGCTTTTGACGGTTGTGTGCAACTGTGTCAGGGTGGGGCGAGGGAGGGTGGTAGTTGGGTGGGGGGGCCTTGTTGAGCGGTGTGTGAGGTACTGTACGGCGACCAGGGGCGCCTCCATGGGTTCGGGCCGGTGGGAGGAGTGAGAGGGGCCGGGGGGGGGGCTCATTAAGCCAATCCAGTGTGCGGTACAGAGCATTGAGGAGTAAGGGAACACGAGCTGTCAGGGCGAGTTCAAGGTCATGACAGTCTGCTGGCTTGCTTCAGCCGGAGGGGGGGTTGGGTTGGGTTGGGTCAAGGCCTCGCCCGGTCGCCTACCCACGGTCCGCGCCGCCTTCCCTGCGGGACCCGACTGGGCGGCCGTACCCTGGTGTCCGGTCACAAGGCCTACCGGACTGTTGACCGCCCCCAGACCCCGCGGTGGCGCTCGCGGGCGGGAGATGCCGCCGTGCCTGTGTGTATGTGCCCTTGTGTGTCTGAGGGGGGGGGGGGGCTGTGGCACACCTGCTTGCTCCATTGTTGTTCGGCGTTGGCGCACATGGCGCGGGGAAGTGTGTGCCTGGTGCTCCAGGCCCCGGCAGGGAGGCTGGAGAGCCTGACGCTGAGCCCGCCGGGGGAGATGTGGGCCTGGGCTCGCAACCTCCACGTCACAAGGACATGCTACCGGACCACTCCACGACTGCCTATTGGCACGGGAAGGCGGTGGTACGTGGCACGACTGGGGTCAGACCCGCACTCCTTGACTGCCTTAGGCACAGGTGGTGCTGCCTCGCGGGCTGGGTCCGGCTCCCACGGCCGAGGGCGTACCCTGGGCAGATGGAGGGGCACCAAGGCGCAGAGTGTGCTTCCCTGCCCTGGGTGCCACCAGTGCTGGCTGCACTGGCTGCGGCGCTACAGCCCGCGTAGACGAGGGGGCCCAGAGGGCACCACACCCGAATGGCCTCTCCGTTGAGGAAGGGGGGGTGGGGGGGCAGGGGTCGGCTGGTGGCTGTCTGGCCCCCAGGGGTCACCCACAACTGCACTGGAGTGCACGGGGCTGTGCTGGCCTAGGCGTCTGTGATGAAGTTGGTGGGGCACGTGCACACCTGGAGGTTTCCTAGGCAGGCCGCTCAAGGGATACCCACAGCGGTCAAGCTGTGAGCCCTTCACAGCCTCCACTTTTTAGGCCCTGAGGGCGCCGACTCCGTGCACCCCTCCCGTCGGGGGCGCAGGCTGGGGGGGGGGGGGTAGGGTGGTGGATGGGTCTACCTGTGCACTTGCGTGGGAGAGGAGGACCACCTGCTGGGTTACCATGCGGGTCCCAGATCCCAACATACTTGTCGCTCGGCGTCCGCTCCCTGAGGGACCTGGATCACCATGTGACGGCCTGCAGTGAGGGTGTGAGGGCATGCGGGGGGGGGGGGGGTGCTGGGCCTGCTTTCGGTCCGGCCCCATTTCTGTTGGGGGGGGTGGGGGCAGCAAAAAGTGTGCTCCCCTGTTTCCTGGTCCCCACGAGGAACCAGCCCACGGCCTGCACCCTCGCTTTGTGGTGGCTGAGATTTGGGCCGACAGAGACGGAGGGGGGGGTTGTGAGTTTTGTGTACAGGGACATTGGGACCAGCCCGTGGACGACGTTGCGCCGCTCTCCTAGGTGCCACGTCGCGGACCACCATTGGGACACTACCATGGTAAGGCGGGGGCACCAGCATTGGACGTAGGTCTGTACCAGGTGTTCACACGCCAGGCAGTGCGAGAGGAAGGAGATGACATCCATTAGGTGTGGGTCAGGGCAGGCGTGGCAATGGCGAGAACGTATGTCATCGTGGAAGGCAAATGGTGCCATGTTGAAATTTCCGGTGGACCGTTTGAAGGGGAGGCCTTTAAACCATGATGTGTGGTTCTAAAAACGGAAGCTGGATTGCACCTGGATGTTTTCGTGTTTGTGGCCAGGGAGGAGATGCTTGATTGAGGCGGTAGTCAGTTTCTGAGTGACGCGAGGTGGCCTCTGTATATACACCCTAGCAGGGGGGGGGGGAAGGAGGCAGGGGTCCCAGACAATCACGTGGGCGGCCCACTTTGAGTAAGCATCCAAAATCTCCTTTCTCTTAAATCCGGCATGACCCTTGATCCACGCCCATCCCTGGATCATGCCTGGGCGTAGGAAGGCTTTGATTGATTGAAGGGAGGACTCCCAAGTGCCATCTGGCGAGCGCGACGGAAGGCCTGGGGGCTTGCTCGAGGAGAGAACAGTCACGACATGGAGGTTGTCCCCTAGCACGGCAAGGGTGAGGCGTGGGTGAGACACGAGGACCCATCATAAGAACATGATAGCCGTCCAGAACTCCGATCCTTCTGAGGACTGGTACGGGGCTGTTTGGCACAGGATCCATCGGGTGCCACTCGGGAAGAATAGGGAGGCTGCAGCGCCGTAGCCCAAGACGCCCGCGGAGCCATCCTGGTGAACCAAGGTGGTGTCGAGGGAGGATGTCTGGAGAAGGGCAAGGGCCGCAGCACAGCCCCACTCCTTGAGGTAATCGGGGTTGAGGGAATGAGGTTCATCCGGGAGTCGATATAGCTCGCGATGGAGCAACGAACCGATTACCCCCCCTGTGTTCCAACCTCCCGCCGTGTGGCCCCGGGGGGGGGGGGGGTTGGAATGTACTCTTGGGGGTGGAGAAGGGGGGGGGGTAAGCAGTTGGTGGTGCCCCGTTAGCCGAGGGCGAATTGATATAGCTGGGTTGTGAAAGGTGTACACGTTTTCGTTGCAGTGGAGGCTAGGGTCTCTGATGGTGCTGGTGGTGCCCTCTGAGAACCGGAGAGTGGCGGATTCTTTGTGGACCTCTGTGTCTGTTCCCAAGTTGAATCCTAGATCCTGGGGTGCTCGTCATAGCCGGTTGCCAAATTTGCTGTACTGGGGTGTTGGTTTGGTGGCCTGGAACCGGACTTGGATTCGTTCCTTCAGGAGGAAGAGGGAGGGGGGGCATGAGGCCCAGAGGCCGGTGCTGTGGTATCGGAGGCCTATGGTATGGCACGCATCCATGACCGTGTCTTGGATTGCATTACGTGTGGTGGAAAGCATTGCCTCGGCAAAAGGCTTCTTTGTTGGGGTGGGACCATCCCTGTTGAGGTACCTGACCGCTGCGCTCACCATGGCCATGCAAAGGGAAAAAGTAAAATGGCGGAGTCCCAAGCCTGCCTGGTTGCGGGGGGTCTGGCGCGCCTTAGGAGAGACGAGTTGGGAAATCCTGTTGGCTTTGTCCGGGGAGGGGTCGTACGCAACGTTCTGGCTAATCATGGCTTGGAGGATTCTCAACTCATTCAGGGCCAGAGGGTGTGCCATGAGGCGGTAGGAGAGGGTAGGGATGAGCTGAAGATCTACTAAGAGAACATACTCCGAAAGGGTGAGTCGGAGGGGCTGGAGGGTTGTGAAGAATGAGCGTATCTCTGACTTAGCCAACGCTCGTGTTTGTGTCGCATGGTTGGTGGTGAAGATGTACACTCCTAGATACTTGTAGCACTTGTGGGGTCGCCCCGTCTTCTGGTTGGTCGTTGATAGGGGGGTGCCCGAGGGGGAGGTGAAAGTCCTGGGGGGGGGCGGTGTCCATGGCATGTATCTCAGTTTTACTGAGGTTGACGTCTAGACCCCACTCTCTGGCAACTGTGTCGAAAAAAATTCAAAATTTGCTGTATGCGGTCCCCAGTTTCGGATCGGTATAGGAGGTCGTCAACAAAGGGGTGGCCTGATTTGTGTGAGGAGGGAGGTGCCGCGACGTGAGACGCAGGGCGAAGAGGAGCACGATCAAGTAGAGGCAGAAAAGAATAGGCGACATAAGGCGTCCTTGCCGGACTCCCCTGGTTTGCAGGTGGGAGGGATGGGTGTACCCTGACACGACCAGAAAGTCGCGAGGGCCACGGTATAAGGATTGAATGAGGCTTACAAGGGGTGTCGGGAGTTCAGGCGTGTTAGCGCCGTGAAAAGGGTGGTGTGAGGGACGGGTTGGTACAATACAGTACGTGTAATGTAGTGTATCGATCCGTCAGTACTGTAATGTAATGTATTGTATCCCAAATTTTCCTGACAAACTACTGTTTGTTCTCAGAAGTTATGTTCCTAGAGTTTGCAGCTATTCTGTTTTAGTGTACAACCTGCAATTGTTGGGCAAAATAATTTTGTGTTGCTTTTTTTTCTGCATACCTTTGGGTCTATATTTGTTTCACCCGGTTGATGACATCATCAGGATTGTCAATGACCCTGTCATCAGTGACATCACTGATGATGTCATCATGCATGACGCCATCAGTAATGAGTCCCATCACACAGCACCAAAAACAAACGTTTCACATCAACATCCTCAGGGCCAGGCCACCCAGATCCAGACTGCTGTCCACACTCGGTGGCTTAGCCAACTCACCTGTAGGTGGCATGCCACCAGGTGAGGTCCGGTCGGGTTTTCCAGACATCCCTCAGATGTTATTACCCTCCTGAATTTTTACAGATTTTAAAAATGGCACGACGTGGCACTGGCCTGCTTGAGCAGCATTTCACACTTAACCTTGCTGCAAAAACCAGTAAAACTGGGCAGGACTACAACTGAAAATATTGTGGTTATTTGCGCAAGGGCAGGCAAGGACCTGCAAGAGCTCATGCCCATTTGTCTGGGAAAAAGAGACATGGAGTTGCTGCCTGCCCAAATGTGCCAAAGGATGTCAAGGAGAAACTGTTGAAGGAGGCTGAGGAAAAGCTGAAGCAAAAAGAACATCAACAAAACAAAGAGTGGATTTTCCTGAGCCAACAAAATACTGATGCTGCTGCACAACCAGCTGCAAAGAAGCAGGCAACACTGGACAACTTGCAAGAAATTCTGAAGACAGACCTTGATACTTTCTTTGCTGGGTTCATGTACCACGCTGGTATACCATTCCACACCTCCAAAGATGTGATGCTGCGTCGCTACATTGAGAAACTGATCAAATGTGTGAAGGCTGGTCTACCAGGGTCTCAGTTGTATCCCCCCAACAGGCAGAAGCTTGCTGATGGTTTGCTGGACGCAGTTTGCGACAAAATTTCAAAAGATCTTGGCCCTGTGTTTGCTGCAGATCATCACACAGGGTTGGCAACAGATGGGTACTCCAATATCCGCAGGCAATCTGTTATCAATTACAATCTGATTGGGCGACGTGGCTCAGTTTTTGTGGAGGCAGACTACCCTGGTAAACAAGTGAAAAATGCAGACTACATCGCACAGGGCATTCACGATGCTTTGGAGGTGGTTTGTCAGTTGCAGCTACCCTCCTCCACCTCAACAGTGGTGGCAGAGAATGCAGCTGTGATGCAGGCTGCCCTAAACGTGTTGGATTAGTCTGAGAAGTTTGAGGTTGATCATTTTTTGACAAAGATTGGATGTACCATTCATGGCTACAATCTGCTGTTCAAGGATCTCTGTGCACTCCCCACTGTTAAAGATGTCATCACCAAGTGCCGGACAGTTCTCAGTTTTTTCTGAAACAGATTCAGAGCCTCTGGGATTCTGAAGGACGAGCAGAAGAAACACAAGGGAAACGATGCACAGCAGGATATGACGGAGCCTCCACTGCCTGGCGACACACAGTTCGCAACCAATTACCCATGTCTCAAGTTCATGGTGAAAAACACGGGGCCAATTCAGAGTTCGGTTGTCTCACCGGACTGGTCCAACACCAAGTGGTCGTACGCCACCAGCGACAGCACCAAAGCCGAAGTCATCGCTGAGATCATCCTTTCCACAACCTTCTGGAAGTTGTTGTTGAGTTGTCCAACATTGCTGCAGCCACTGGCGGGTATGATCAGGAAAGCTGACACAGAAGGGTCCACTTATAATAGTCTGCTGTACTACGAGATGCTTTTGTTCCAACAGCACGTTGCTGAGCATCAGGGACTTCCCAAACCTGAACACAAACAGGCACAGAGTCTTGTACTCCAAGGGTGGAAGTTCTTGCACGACCCTGTGCATTCAGCCAGCTATGTGCTTAGTCCTGCTTTGATGACTCGTGAGGAAGACCCACTGAGAGACAGTGAGATCAGGAATGATGTTGCTCAGGTTTTTGAATCCTTTGGTGGCAAGGAGCTTGCTCAAACAGCCAAACTGCAACTGCAACAGTTCCTATTGAGGTGTGGATAAGTTCGCAGATGAACGCCTTTGAACCATAGAAAGTCTTGCCCTTGGCGGCCTCAATTGGTTCCAAGCTTTCTGGTATTAAAATTCAGTGTTGAGGGAGATCGCTCTGCGCGTACATTCAACCCCTACAGTGGCCTCTGCTGCAGAGCGCAAGTGTGTTTGGTTTTGTGCACTCAAAAAGTAGGAACCGTCTGTATGGCCACAAGGTGGAGAAGCTTGTTTATATTTATCAGAACATGTGGCTACTGAGAACGATTAGGGACCCAGCTTTCAGAGAGCCCTGTGTGTTGCCTGACTATATGTTTGACGAAGGAGGGGAGGAGAAGGAATAGAAACTCAAACCTGTTCAGGCGCACTGTTTCTCCTGCTCTGTGATCCACCAGTTCTTCAGCTCCTGCTCGCTATCCCATAGCATCTTCAGTCGCGACCAGTCAGCGTAGGACGTGGGCTGTCGGCTCTCTCTTTCTTGTCTCCAAAAATACGACTCGTACTGGTGTCTCTGCCATTGCTCTGCAACCACGTGGTCACGTTCATCCCATTAATCGCACTCGTCAGAACCTGTCTCATCTGCGTCGGCGTTCTGAGCAAGACAGTTGGCTTTCGTGTGGTTGGTTTGTATACCTTCTGACTCTTGTATGCTGCTCGTAGCGTTTCCCTCACTGCACGCAGATGTTGTTTGTGGCAGTCTACATCTCTGCACGCAAGGTTCGCGACGGCGTTTTCTCGGCGCGCAAGTGTTTCCAAACGACAACAAGCATATAGTACGATGCGCAATGGCAGTGGGGACGCCGCGGTGCTATTGGTTTTGAAAAACACGTCTTAAATTGCAACTCGGTTTTTATGTCACAACTACTTTGGTGAGAAGAAGTGCTTTTGCAATGCTTTAGGGTATACTTTAGTTGTATTAGAGATGCTCTAAGCACTCAGGCATTTTTATCTTAGTATTGCCCCAGCCAAATTGGGTGATAACACATTTTGACCTATGGAACCAAACACTAGATCAGGATGTTGTGTGGACCCCTTAATCCCGAAAACCAGGATAACTGAAGCCAGAGATAAGTAAGTAGAAGAAAATCAGGATCAAGGCATGAAGGGCTGCAGTCACAAAGAATTGGATAAAGGCAACTATCAAAAATAGACCACAGCAATTAGCATACATTGCAACTCAGGATGAAATATTTTACATGTTTGAGAAAGGCTGATTGGGAAACTGCCCCAAGGGCTCACTCTCATCCACAGTGCCATCCTGACATGTGCACTCTTTGTTTTTGGGTCCCATAGGTGCTGCGGTTGCATGGGTTGTGGCGCTGAGGTCACTGCCATGTCACATGGGATATTCCTACTTAGCTAGGCTGACTGGGTATTGAACTCAGGACCTCTCAAAAAGAGGTGCCCCAGCCCCCTAGGGTGCATACCACTAGGATAGCTAAGAATTCATGAGAAAACATAGATAAATTTATAGGCTCTGCCTTCAGTATATCAGTGCCTCAGCAACCCAGATAAAGATGTTCTAATGCCTATAGCTGGTTGTATTTCAACAATAAAACATTTCCCTCATCAAGAACAGGCTGCAGGAACCCTACACCAGCAGCAAGCAGCAAGAGAGGCACAACAAACACACAGTGTTGAAATCAATATAAAATCTTCTGGTAGCAAGAGGCAGACAGTCTGTGCGTACCGGCAGCATCCCCGTGCCGTACACCCAGTGCGCCGAGATCTGTCATATATAAGCAAGAAGGGCAAATATGGACACGAAGAAGGAGGACATCACCGTGAGGACGGCGCCTGAGGCACCAGCAATGCCAGCACCTGGTGAACCTGGACCTGTACCTAGCGCTGTACCTTCGGTGCCCTTACATGGGCCAGTGGACGTGGTTGATGACTCGCTGGAGGGACGTCAGTTGGCCTTCCGGGCCCTCTCAGTCGGGGAGGTGGACACCAATCCTGTGAAGAGAAAGAGGGAGAGAGAGAAGGATGCTGGAGAAAGCATGGCAGACAAAGGAGTAGACCATGGGCACGACCCGACGAGTGATCTTACCTTCGAGGGCGCACCAAGCGCTTCTGGCCTCCACGCATCACCCTCTCCTACAACCACCACACTCCCAACTCCAAGACCCAGTCGCTGCAACATTGACACCAATAACCACCCCGCCTATGGCTGAGGGCACAGGCTTTACTGGTTTGCCTACCTACCTGCCTGTGGTGTGAACCCACCTACCATTGCATTTCCAGAGGCAACTACTACCGGTGAGCCGGTGGCCTCCAGTTCCGCGCCGCGATGGTATGCGGCTGACTATCACCATCCTCTACCCGCTACGGGTGCCTGTGTGGATGTTCCTTGGTATGCAACCTTGAGTGGGCTGGGGAGAGGAGCTGAGTCATGCGGGAGCAGGAGTAGAGGATCGGGGAGATCTTCCAACAGGTCCCTGACGCAATCAGAGATAAAAGAGGCTCTCCGAGGAGCCACCCCTGAACTTGTGGTCCATCTCACTCAAGAGATTCGGGCTAAACTAGAGCCCCTGATTCCGCCCCAAGCGTCACCTACCACGATTGGAATCTCAAACCATCCAGTAGAGGCTAACCACCTGGTGGCAGGGTTGACAAACACCCCGGGGAGTCGGAGGAGCCGACCGATGCCGACCCCTGCAGCGATACCAAGAAGCCCTTTCGTACCGAGGACGGCCCAGCCACCCTACAGCCACGTGGAGAATTCTACGAGAGCCGAGCTGGACCAGCTGGGGCTGACAGCCCTGAGGGCAATGGTGGACGTGGAGTCTATAGCTCCAGTGACCTAGGCGGAGACCCCTCCGATGATGAGCCGCGGTCGATGACTTCTGCTTCGCCCTCGGAGGACGACGACCCTTAGGACCCCGACAACCCAAGTAGGCAGAAGAAAAAGAAGAGGAGGAAGACCCGGCGCCCTGAGGGACGCAGGTCTCAGGAGGCTAAGGCCATTGCCACCTCCAAGATAGTGTTGAACTTGCCTGTGTTCACAGGCAAGGACCTCAGCGAGTTCGCTGAGAATTTTGGCCGGTTCCTCCGATTGATTGGCCAAACCCACACTAGTGGACGGGTGAAGTGCGATCTGCTCCTGCAGTGTTGCAGGACCAAGTACCTGGAGAAGCAGGTCAAGCAGATCGTGACTAAGTCCGCCACCTTTGCCGATGTGTTGTTTGCCTTGGAGAGGCAGTACCCGACCTATGAAACCGACCTTTCCATTAGAGCCGAGATCCAGAACTGCCCAACAACCCCAAACCTGACAGGGTCTCCGAGCTATTGGCTGACCTGGATCACTGGGCTGGACGATTGACGCCTGGTTCCTACAGCAGCGACGACCTGCGTTTTTGGTTGGTGGCTAAGCTCCCTCGAGAGCTGTGGGATGAGTGCCGTTCAACGGCAGAGCGCAGGGCTAGAGCCCTCACCTACAAGCATTTATGTGTACTACTCCTGGAGCTGGCGCTGGACAAAGAAAGCGACCAGCACCTGAACAACTACCGTCCTGGAGGGGAAGGCTCTGGAAGCCAAGGCAAAGGGTACCAAGGATCCATACCTGGACAGGGGACTACCCCCAAACACGCCCGTATCATGAAAAATTTAAAGGAGCTCTTCTGGTGTGATGCCAGAGATGGGCAGGGCCATCTGCAGCACGCCCCTGACTGCGAGCAGCGAGACTGCTTCGTAGTCCAAGGGAAGAAGCAGGAGACCAACACCGGCGTCAAAGCTAAGATGCCGGATCACTACAGGTGTACCATCACCTGTGCCTTCTGTGGGAAGAGGAAGCACTACGAGGATGAGTGCTACCACAAGCAGCGCCTGTCGGCGAAGCTGAAGGGTGAGGATCCTGGCAAAGGCTCTGGCAAAGGTGGAGGCAAAGGCAACAGCAACGACTCCCGCAAGGGCAAGTCAAAAGGACGTGGAAAAGGGAGAGACAAGAACCAAGGTGGACGAGGAGGAGGCGCTAACCGCCAGCCAGACAAGGACAACAAGAACCCTGACAAGAACGGAGGCAACCCCAACCCTAATCCAGAGGGAACTCTGAGCCCTCTGGAGGGCAGTCTGGTCCCACCACACGCTCGCAGATGCAGGCCCAGCGAGAACAAAGGGCCAAGCGTGAGCATGAAGGTTGTGATGACGGCAACGCTAAGAAGACAAGCCGTTTCGTGAGGATGGCCCGCAAATTGCAGAACAAGGGATTCGAGGTGACCTGTCCCGCGGAGTTCTGACGGGGAAGCTCCGGTGGGGCCCTGGACCTGGTGTTCTGGGTATGAATCCGACTAGGGGGACGTGAATACCCTGGGGGTATTGGATACTACCGCCACCATATCTATAGTGGCCAAGGAGATTTTACCTTGTGGGAGCCTGAAGAACACCATGACCACCGCGGCTATACGAATGGGGGATGGACATGTGGCGCACAGCTGCGGGGACTGTGAAGTGGAGGTACCTATGGGCACCCGAGCTATCGCCCATCGGTTCTATGTGATGGACACTGAGGCTGGGGACTGGGGACAGGGGACTGAATTCTTCGTGCAGCACCCCCAGATACAATCCCTGACGCTGCAAGCGCCCTACCTCCTCTACGTGGACCACTGCAGTGGCAGAGAGTCTGTACCACTGGAGCAGTCGAAGCACACCTCGACCTACTTGAGGGTATCGAAGGAGGAGCCCTCGAACATGATGGCGGCCTCCAAAGCTGAGGACTATCAACTATTGGGGGAAGTCCTAGACCAAGGTCTGAAGGAGTTGGGTTACTCTAGAGAAGACGTGAGTGTGGAGTTGTTCGCCAGCGACAAGCAACCTGTCCGCGACCTTTACTTCAGCAAGGGGAAGGACTGCAGCTATAAATTTTACTGGCCCTCTTTCGGGATGGCCTACGGGAACCGCAGGTTCAGTGAACTGGGGAAGGTCTTGACCAAGGTGGCCTTGGAACGTTCCCGTATGGTCCTGTGTTCCCCCGATTGGGGAGCCCGTGGGGGAAACGAGTACTGGCGAACCCTCCTGGACAGGCTGACTATCAGCTCTTTTCGGTTACCTAATGAGGCCATCTACCTGCCTCTGGGGCGTAAGACGCCTATCAGGAAGCCCGAATGAGGGAGTATGCTCAGTGTGGTGGACGGAGGTCTTACCTCCATCCCCTGGGAAGACCTGGACTCGACTCTGGTCCAGGCCATACAACGAGAAAGCGATGGACTCGCCTTGGGTGACTTGAAGGATCGAATACGACCTCAAGATGCTATTGAGACTATACCCGGAGGAGATGAATACGTCGTGACTAACACCAACGCCCCCAACTCTCCCTGTCATGTACCTGTTCCTGATGGAGTCTCTGAGTGTTGATTATCCGAGCTCCCTAGCTCTATCCACTCAGATGACGAAACTGAGCACGACGCCTTCTGCGTGCAGACATGTGTGGAGGAAGTGGAGAACGCCGAGTACGTCGCCCCACTGAAACTCCTACTCTCCATGAGGGTGGATAACCCCTTGGAAGAAGAGCTGGATCCCAGATCCATGCTAAGAGAGTATGTCGACTCCAAGAGGAGGTTGGTGGCGAAAAAGCTATGCTACGCTAAGCCTACCCGCAGCTCATGGCCACTGAAGCAAGGACGTATGGGAGATCTATCCCAATTGAAGGAGGGCCTGGAACAGAAGATCACCACCTGGCAAAGAGAGGTAGATCTTAAGCTCATGAAGAGCGTGTGGGGTGCCCATGTGAGGACCCCAGAGGAGGACGACCTCTGGGAGGAATGTGTATGTGAACCCCCTCGAGCATGCCTATGTTGCCATCGTCCGCCAGAGATGGTTGAACGTGACCTACTTTATGCCTACTGAGGGTTGGAGGATACTACAGAGGGCAAAGAGTCGGTGGAGGATCACCTCCTGACATCTATTACTCAGGGGGCAAGCAACTTGCACTCTGACGAGGACATGGAGGACAAGATCAAGCTATTGGACCCGCGGGTGCAGACGCGTATAAGGACCTATCTGGAGGGGCTTAAGGAACTTCCACCCCAAGCCTCATGTGACAAGCTCGTACAGATGGACCTCAAGCTGAAACCCGAGTTCGTTGGTCACAAGATCCGGAGGAGACCCTATCCGGCTCCTAAAGAGCAGGCCGATGAGATTGAGCGACAGATACAAGAATGTATCGACGCTGGCCTAGTCCTCGAGTACAAGGACGGGGACTACCCCCAACACTGCAGCCCCTGTTTCCTGGTGGCTAAACCTGGGTCTACAGCCAAACGGCTGGTAGTGGACTACGGAGAGCTGAACAAGAAAACACTGAACCACTCAGGGTCCGTTCCTAATATGGAGTCTACCCTTGCGAAGATAGCCTCCTGTCGCTACAAGACCAAGATGGACAAGAGGAGCGGACTCTGGCAGGTGGACCTGACGCCCAACGCTCAGGAGCTACTAGCCTTCATCACCACTCAGGGGAGGGTGTTCAAGTGGAAGGTCATGCCGTTTGGCGTGGCCAACGCACCCGCTCTGTTCCAAGAGCTGATGAACAAGATCCTGTCCATTCTACAACGAAGACCTAGGGTGCAAGAACTCATATCCCGTGGGGCACAGATGGAAGCACACATCGATGATGTATGCCTCGGGACCAATACCCAGGAGGATCACCTAATCCTCTTGGGTGAGTTCTTTGCGGTCTGCCAAGAGAACCAGACACGACTCAAGCTGGAGAAGTATGAGTTCTTGCAGGAGACCATGCAGTACCTGGGGTTTGACGTTGGCTACGGGTGGTCGACCCCAGCGGCCTCTAAGGCCAAACTCCTGATGGACGCTAAGGTACGACACAAAGACCCCAAGAAAGGACTTCATGATGTACGCAGTTTCATTGGGGCGGCTGACGGTAAACCATATCCAGGGAGTGAAGAACGAGTGTGCAGACTACATCAGCTGCAACAACTTCGACGCCCTGATTGGTACCCGGTCTGAAGCGCTGGCTAAATAGGCGTTCAGCGGTATGGACGTCCACTTGGACCTCAACATGACTATGATACGCCCCCTGGACGGACTCCAACAATCGGAGGTTTGAGGTTTGAGATTTGATTTTGCGGGTACTAGATGCCTTTCGGCCACGGGAGGCCACCTGGTCGGGCCAGGTGATATCCTCCCCACCGGGTCCTAGTGGGGAGCTCACCAAGACGCACCTCCTACCTGGTGGCGGAGACCCCCGGGTTCACAGGGCTCGGAGCCCCGTCCCTCCCCGGCTTCCCCACTTCGCCACTCCCTGATCAGTGCTTCAATTCGCAGCCGTGGCTGCGGGCGCTTACCCACTGTGTCGCCCCCCTAATGCGTGGTCGCCCAGGGCACCGGCGCTGCCGGGTCCGTGCTACTGGCTTGTCGCCAGTGGGACCCCCTTGGGCTGGCGCGGTGGCTGCCTAGCCTTGGGGTTGGGGCGTGGCGCAGTGCGCCACTACTGCCTTGGCGGGTGCAGTGCCCTGGCCGTGTGTGCGCGGCGCTTGCGGCCGGTTCGAGGGGCTCGGGCCGGTGCCTGGTGTCCGGTCTCCCCCGTTTCCCCCTTCCCGCCCCGCGTGCCCCGAGCTGTGTGTGGCGGGCCGTCCTGTCCGGGTGTCCCTTCCCCTCGCCCGCTGGTACGCCATTCCACACGGTCTGTGCGTTCCGCGAGCTCGATCCGGTTGCCCTTCTGGTATTCCCCGCGTGCCCTCTGTGTGTGTGTGCGCTTGCGCTCCCGCGGCGTCCGCGACCCCCCCCCTCCCCTGGTTGGTGTGGCGCGCGCACCTCGCGTGGTCCCGGCGCTGGGCGCTGGTGGGGCCGTTCCACGTGGTCCGTGCCCCTCCGCGTGTCCTGCCCTGGTTTCTTGCTCCGCTTGGCGTGCTTGGGGGGGGGCGGCCCGGTCCCGTTTCCCCCCTACCTGGCCCTGGGGTTGTGCGCCCCCCGTGGGCTGGGTCTGCATGTCTGGGGCGTTCCTGTGCCGGGGAATGGGCTGTGGGGGGGGGGGGGCGTGCGCCGTGCCCCCCGTTTGTTCGGCCGGGGGGGCCAGTGGGGCGGGGGGTTGCTCTGCCTCGTTCCGTCCCTCTGCCTTCCCTGGGCAGGCAACAAAGCGGGTGTCACTGGCGTCACCAGGCAGGCCGCAGCCGGCGCACAGGGCCGCCCTGCGACCCCGACCGAACGCGCACGCCAGGGGGGGGGGTGCGCCGGCGACGAGAGGGGGGCAGGGTAGAGAACTGCAGGCCGCCCCCCAGAGGGAGAGCAGGGGGGCCGCGGCACGACCCCCCCCACCCCCCCTACCGGCCCGCAAGCCGCGGGGCCGGTCTGCTGCTCCCCGCCCCCCTGCCCCGTTGGGTGGCCCGTTGCCCCCGCCCCTGTCATCCTTTGTCTCCGGCGCACCCCCCTTGGGTATACTCCTGCTGTGGGGATTGCCGGGCGGCCGTGGGCGTCGGGCGCAGCCCGGTCGGCCGCCGATGGGTCAGTGCGGCGGCACTTTCCTGGGTGCCGCCGTTCCGTTGTCGGTCGGTTGCGGGTATTGCGGGGGCGTGCGGGCAGTCGACCGGGGGCGCTTGGCGCACGGCTGCGCTTGCCGTGGCCGCCGTGTTCCCCCCCCTGGGTGCAGCGGCCCCCCCGGGGGATGCGGGGCCGCTGTCTCTCCGGCCGGCCTTCGTCCGCTCTTGGACCGGTGGGGGGGGGGGTAAGGAAGGGGGCCCCTGGTCCCCTGACGCCGCCATCCGACGGCCGCGGGGGGGCGGCCTGGCGGTTCTGGCTCTGGGGGGCCAGTCGTCGGCTGGGGGGGCGCACTCTTCCCCCGCCCCCCTCTACCCTGTGAGAGCCGGACCCTCGTGCAGGCCCCCGCTTGGGTCCCCTGCTCCCCCGGAGGTCGCCGCGCGGCGCCGGCTGGCTGGGGGGGGGGGGGGAGGGCCGGTGGGTGCTGGGGGCGGCTGTGTGGGTCAGCAATCAGCGGTTAGTGGGCTGCGGGGCAGTGGGCACCCCCTCTCGCTCGTTGCTTTCGCCCTCCCTCCCACGGGAGGTGGCGCGCGCCCCTCCGTCGCGCTGTACCGTGGGGGGGGCGTGGGTCAGGGGGCCTGGCTCCGCCGGGGGGGGCGCCCCGCGGCACTGTCCCCCCCCCCACTCTCCCGCGCCCGCCGTCTGGGCCGTCACCTGCGTCGCCGCTTGTGTTGGAGTTGGGGCTGCGGCGGTGATGGGTTTCGCCGGCGGTAGCGCCAGTGGGTGAGGGCGTTGCGCAAGGCCCGGGGGAGCCAGTTGTTTGCGTCCGCATCCGTGATGTCGAGCACCGCGCCCCCCTCCAGGAAGGCTGGCCACGTCAGCTCCCTGTCGGGCCACGCCGCCCAGATCACCGCCCGGAGGACCCTCTCGTGGTCCTCCGGGGCCGTCCAACCCCCCGGGGGTACCTCCGGGTTCCCCCCGTCCCTCCGGAGGAGCACGGCACCGAAGGGCCGATTCCTCATCCCCCTGGTGGTCCTTGAGCAGGCCCAGCTCAACCACCCGTACACCTCCACCACCAGGGGGAGGGTCTCATCCCCCAGAGGGTCCGGGACCGTGCCCCAGTCCCGGTTCCAGACCGGGCCCCCCCTGCCCCTCGCGCCGGCTCCCCCTACGGCCCCTGTGCCTGCGGCGCCGGCGCCGCGCCCCGCCCCCCCCCCGCCGAGACCATCCGCGCCGGCTCCGCCCTCGGCGCGGAGGGGCTGGCTGGTGCTGGGGTCGTGGGGGTTGGGGGGGGATGAGTTCTCCGGGGTCGGGGTCGATGCTGTAGAGGTTGGTGTGGTGGTGGTTGTGGTGGTGGGTGCGGTGCGCCAGCATTTGTTGGATGCCGGGGGGGATGCACCGCACGGGCTGCACCTCCGGCTGAGGGGGCGCCCCGCCCCCCGGCCCCCTCCCTTTGATCCGCCCTCCCCCCAGGGCTCCCATGCCCCGTCCTGTCTGTCCCCGGGGGCCCACGGCACCCTTGCCCTTGCCCTTGGGTCCCTTCCTGGCCCCAACGCCTCTGTCCCCCTGTCCGTGCCATGGGTCCCGCCCCCTGTCACCCGCACCCTGGCCTGCACTGCCGGCGCCCGTGCCCTTCCCGTGCCCGTGCCCATGCCCTTGGCTGCGCCCACGCTCGCCCACCGCTCCTCGCTCCGCTCCATGCGCTCTGTGGCCGCACGCCTTGGCGCCCTGCTCGCGCCCCTGCGCGCCCTTCCCGTGCCGTGCCCCCTTTCCGGCTCCCTGCCCCGCGTCGCGTCGTCCGCTGCCCGCGCTCTGTCCCCCTCCGCTGCTGCTGGCCTCGGCGCCTCGCCAGCCTTTGCGCCCTTCTTCCTTGCCGCGTGTGCCCTGGCCCGCCCCCTGCGTGTGTCCCTGGGCACTCCCCCTGTCGCCTCCTGTCCCCCGCTCCGCGCTCCCGTGGCTGGCACCCTGCACCGCCTGCGTGCCGTCCCCCCCCTCCTGGATCACGCGCTGGGTCTCCCGCTGCCTCGGCAGCTGCGGCAGCGTGACGCCCGGCGGCGAATGCTCGGGCGCTGGTGGGCGGATGTGCCGCGTCCCCGCCGGGGGGAAGGGTTGGGGGGGAACGGCTTGGGGGGGCTGGTGTGGGTGTGGGTGGGGTTGGTGTGGGCGCGGTACTTCGCGCCCTCCCTGCCCACTGCTCCTGCTGCGGCGGCCCCCGGCGAGGCGCCTGGAGCCCACGCGGGGTCCGTCCCCCGCGTCTGCGGCGTGCCAGAGGCCGCGGCGTGGCCTGCCGAGGCGGTGGCGCGGCTCGCCGGGGCCGCGGTCTCAACCCCTCGTACACCCTCCCCGCCCCCCTCTGCGGCCGCGGCAGCCCCCGGCGAAGCGCCCGGGTCCTGCGTCGGGGCTACCCCTCGCGCTGGCGGCGCGCCGGGGGCCGCTGTCGGGGCTGCGGCGCGGCTTGCTAGGGCTGCGGTCTCAGCCCCCCTTGCGCCTGGGGCCCCCTCCCGGGGAGGGGCGGCAGGGCTTGCTGCTTGGGCGGCGGGGGCGGTCTCAACAGCCGGCTCAGGCCCCTGGGTCAACAGCCTGGTCTCGGCGGGGGCCACCCGGGGCTGCCCAGCCGGCGGCCCGACCGGCACCGCCGCCTCCACCAGCCTCCGCTCCTCGCGCTCCTCGAGGGTCTCCCCCGCACATCCCGGGGAGAGGGGAGCGGGGGTGGTGGCGGTCGTCCCGCTGGGGGGAGCCATCGGAGTCCGACATCACTGTTATCCTGGTAGGCATGCGTGGTGGCCGGTGCGCCCTTCTCGCTACCTCCCGGTGCATCTGTGTCGTGCCGTGGGCAGTGCTGTGCAGTGCTCCGCGGGGGGGAGCGGGGGAGGGGGTGGGGGGCCGGCGGTGGCGTCAGCCCCGTACGTGCGGGAAGGTGGCCATCCATCGGCACTGGGAGGGGAGGCGGGGGAGCCACGCGGCCCACGCAACGCGCCACAGCTCCCAGTCTGGGGCGGGGCTCAGGGCCCTTGGCCCCCGGGGATCGTCGGGTGGTGCCGGGGGGAGCCGCACTAGGTCGACCCCTGTAACGGCGGTGACCCCCTGTGTTTGCAGGAAGGTGTGTACCCCGTCCCGCGCCGCGGGCGCCGGGAGGGGGGGGGCGGGGTACGGGTGCTGCCCCGTAGAGGTGGGTGGGGGTGATCCCCAGGACCCGCTCCGGGTCTCCGCGGGTCGCGACGACGAGGAGGAGCAGGGGGGTGCCCGGGCGTTCTTGCCAGAGGACCTGCCCCCTGTGGTGGGCTCCCCTAGTCCTGGAGAGGGGGGGAGACAGGTCTGCATTGGCCGGGCCGCCAGGCGCGTGCGTCGCCGGAGGGAGGGCGGGGCACCAGGTTGGCTCCCTTGGGAACGCCTCGCACATGACGGCGTACGGGGGGGTCGGCCTGGCGCCGTCGTATACCGGGTTGGTCGGCCGGGGGCGGATGGGCGCCTCGCCTGCGCCTTCCACCAACACCGTGATGTCGCCCACCTCCAGGTCCTCGTCCGGTGGGCGTAGAAGGTGGAGCGCAGCGTCCAGCTGGGACGCTCCCCCCGGGTATGTGGCCCGCGCCTGGTTCAGGTACGGGGCCGTGTCCCCGGGGCAGCGCGTCCTGAGAGCTTGCAGCAGGGCTCGGGCGCTGCTGCGGAGGGACATGCCAGACCCCGCTCCCGTCAGCCGCAGGGTGTTCCCCATGGGAAGGAGCCGGCCCGACCGGTTGGACTCACGCCACTCTGTCCAGTGCCCTTAGAGGGCTGCCTCCGGGCTGATGAGCCCCGGCTGGACAGCGTTCACGATCCGGTGCATCGCCGGGAGTAGCGCAGGGGCCCCTGCTCCGCTCAGGGCGCGGACAGCCGGGAGGGCGGCCTCGCTGAGGAAAGGCCTCGCACTGCCCGCCGGGTCGCGTCGTGCGGCAGCGTGCGCCTCATGCGCCTCCGTCACCGCGTCCGCTACCAGGCCCCGGACGGCCGCCTCCTGCGCTTGGCGGCGGGCCCTGGCGTGTCCTGGCCCGTCCCCCCGTCGGCGAGGCATGGTGCTGCGGGCTCTGCAAAGTGTGGTGGCGGCTGGGGGTCAGGGCACGAACACGCAACAGACGCAACGGACGTGGAGTCCCGCAGGTGCACGTGGATCCACAGGAGGGCGGCGCCCGCAGGGCCCGCGCGTTCGTGTGAGGGGGCGTGTGCTCCCCCGATGCGTCGGTGCAAAGCCTCCTCCTCCGTGCGCCTGTGTGGGCCCGCGGGAGGTTCGTGCCAGGGGCACGCGGCCACCTGGGAGAACAGCCCGCACCTTTTGGCGCCTGTCGGCGCTTCGAAGGACACCTTGTCGCATTCCCCGCAAAGGTGGCAGGTGTGTGGGAGGTGGGAGGGCGGCGAGCAAGGGCCCAGATGGCGGAGCCAGAGGTTGTTCCACCTCTGTCAGAGGGGTCCCGGACCTCCAGCAGGCGGGCGCGGACGCGGCGCCAGTAGTCCCTGCCGAGCGTCTTCCGCTGGACCTCCCGCCACATGTCGTCGGGAAGAATCCCGTGGTTGTGGAAGGCGGCGATGAGGTCATCCCACGCCGGGCGGGGGTTTTCCTGGGGGGGGGTTGCCATATACACGTGGCGCCCGGTGAGGTGGGGCGCCAGCATATCCCACTCGCACTCCTCCGCGGCGTCCCGGTGGAGGAGGGCCAGTAGGTTGCCATCCGCGACTGCCTCCCAGTCTACTCGCAGCCCGTCGCAGCTGTCCAGATCCTGGCGCAGCGCGGCTGCAGGGTCGGTGGGGAGCATGAGGAGTAAGGGCCCCCGGGTGTCGTCCAGCCTGGACGGGGCGTGGTCGTATACAGGCCCCCCAGTTTTGAAGTGCACCACGGCTAGCCGGGCGGCCCTTTCCTCCGGGGGTTGCCATCGGATGGTGGCCGCGCCGTGTCCCCATGTGTGTATCTCCGTGGCCCGGAGCACGTTGGCGGTGTGAGGGACGATGCGGGGGGGAACGGGCGCGCGGACGAGCGAGGACACGTCCCCATTCCATCCTGTTTGTGGCCCCGGGGCCGCTTGCAGCCATTCCTTCGTCGCCGCGTCCCACGGGTGGTCAGGGCCCGCCCCGCGGATCATGGTGGGCCTCGGCTGGGTGTGCGGCCCCCATCCCTCGAGCGGGATGGCGGCGTATCGGTGCGCAGGGGTCTCCGGGGCGCGCGTGGCGGCGCACCATCGGCCCCATATGCGCGCGCACTCCTCGTCCACTATGCGTGCCTCCCACGCAGTCATGGAGCCGTGCCCGATGATCCACGGTGAGAAGAGGGCGTCTTGCAGGTGCTTCGAGAAACCCCCTGGCAGGTCCCAGTATGGTTGGGGGTCCTCTTGTGGCGGGCACTCCAGAGTGCCATTCACGACACGGAGGGAGGCTACGAAGTCCGTGCCAGGACGCGGGGGAGGGGAGGGGCAGTTGCCTTTTGCCGCATGAGCCATCGGTGCTTCCGGGCCGCCGCGCTTGGGGGCTCGCGGAGAAGTTGCTCCAGCTGGTGGTTGCGAAGCTCCCATTCGAAATCTCCTAGCCGGAGCATGTGGTGGAGGAAATCGTCCACAGAAGTCCCTCCTGGCGGGTCGTAGCGGGCTATGGCGCGGAGCTGCGCCTCCGCCTCCTCGGGTACCAGGCCAGAGCAGAAGACTGCCGTCCACGCGGCGCCCGCGGAGCGCCACGAGGCCACCCACAGGGCTTTGTCCCCGGGCGGAAGGTGGCGGGCCCCCCCGTGCACCGCCTGGCGGTAGTGGGGCCAGAGGAGCCGCAAGTGGGCGCACCCCACGTGCATGTGCACCGGGGTTCTCCTCCGGGCCGCCGCATAGGAGGCACAGTTGTTGGAGGACGG
Organism: Eutreptiella sp. 'Long Island Sound 2002'; assembly: GCA_964036045.1. NCBI lineage: Eukaryota > Euglenozoa > Euglenophyceae > Eutreptiales > Eutreptiaceae > Eutreptiella > Eutreptiella sp. 'Long Island Sound 2002'. The sequence continues at coordinate 110,674,008 of OZ038382.1, forward strand.
CGACGCCGGGGAGCCGCTCCTTACGGACGCGGGGCCTGCGTTGCACCGGCGTGTGGCCGTCTCTGGCCCGCAGCGCCCGGTGGTTGGTGGCTGTCGCGGTGAGGTTCCGGGCTTGGACATAGGCTGTGGCGTGGGCCGCGCCCAGAGGTGTGTGTCCTCGGTGCGTCAGTGCATGGTCCGTCTGTGCTCGTTGCGCAATCTCGCGGAGAGTCCGCATCGTGGGGGGCCGTAGGTCGAGGTGGCCGTCATGACCGGCGACGATGAGTTGGGCGTGGCTAGGGCCCGGGGGCGTGTTCTGCAGGACGGTGTCCCCGGACGCCGCCCAGTCCGTCTTGTGCAGTAGGGTGTCGCTGTGGTGTGAGGTGGCTCGGACATACCAAAACGGGTGCCCGGCGTGTTACCCTCGCGCGCGCAGGCCGTGCCAAAGCCACCGTAGGGGCATCTGGTTGACTACCTTTGCCGCGCCCGCAGGGACCCCCATGGTCCGCTCGCGATCTGCGTGTCGCAGGAGGTGGAGGATGACTTCGGCGTCCAGCGTATGGACCCATGCCCCCCGGGCGCCGTATTGCAGAGGGAGGGAGGCGGCCACCCCCTCCCCGTCGGCCACCGTGCCCGAGATGGCTACCGCCCACGTGCGGGTGAGGTTGGCAGCGATAGCGACGCTGGTGGCGTGCCTGCAGGGTCCGCCCCCCGATGCATGGGTGTTGTGGTTTGTTTCTTGGGAACTCGACTGCACTCCTGTGCCTCTTTGTTTCTCAAAATCCGAAATCCAAAATCCCAATCGACAAACCTCGCAGGATCTTTAGACGGGGCACCAATAATAACACAATCTCGAAGACATAAACCCTGTTCAAAGATCGAAGTATCTTACAGCGCTCATTCACAGTTGGCATTCAATGCTTCTTTATTATTCACAGACTGTCAGCGCGATTGCGACTGCGACTTGCGATTTGCGCGCTGTTACGCTGCGCTGTTGCGCTGCTGCTGTTCGAAGCCATAACACTACCCCCCGGTTGAGACCTCGAAGAGGTCTCACTCACCTGGGCGGGCGTCACAATGTCGAATGAGAGCAGGCCCAGACAGAAAAAAAAAATTTTGGGCCTCGACATGTGTTGGCTACAGAAGCATAACAGTGGACCAATCCTGGTCGAAAAAGTGGACCAATTCTGGTCCAGATCACACACCGAGGTGCAGTCATGGGACACCCGTCGTCAGTGCCTCATTCACACGCCGTGTTCGACTTTGCCACGGCTGCGGCTTTCGGCGGAAGTTGCAGAAGACAACCTCGCCAGGCACACTGCACGGGCGCTGTACCCGCAGCAACGCTGTGGGCACGTCGAACCATAACATACCATAACATCGAAGCTGGATGCTCAGCAGACCAACAGGCCTGTACATCTGTCAGCTCGACAGGGCATATGGAGGCATTCGATACCATTATTGGCAACCAGACTGTCGAATAAGCCATTACTTGGCATCCAGACATGTCGAATCAGCCATTACTTGGCATCCAGACATGTCGAATCAGCAGTCCGTGCCCCACGTGAACGTGTACGAACGATCCACGGGAAGTCGACATAGTTCATGCACTTCCTTTAGTGTCTCGACGCCAGCCATGAACTTGAAGGTGTCATGACCCGTATAGTGTTGACGGATATCACTGTCGAGGGCACGCTTCTGAATCAGGATACCAGATCGATGGTTCAGCAATCGAAGGTTGGGATCACCAGGTCGGTCGTCGACGGGGCACTTGTACTGGAATACGAGGACATGTTCACGGGCAAGCGCTCGAAATTGTCCAGGTCCCAGCGTTTGTGCCCTGGTCGAATAGAAGTCCCAGAGGCTCGACGGTTTCCAAACGTCCTCACTCCACAGATCGGCCCGATTGGTGACCTCGAAGGAGTATCCGTCATGTCGACCAGTAGACCACCAATAGGTTTCCTTCGAACCAGTACCAGCGGCCATGCTGTGGTAGAACTGACCGGTTCGCGTATCGACTCGCCACGACGGCGTGTCGGCAATCGAAAGTCGTCGTACGACAACGACGGCGCTGATGTCGTCCTTCTCAGGGCCGAGGGCATATCGGTCGACGATCTCAAGCGTGTCGGTTCGAGAACCTTCTTCTTGGAGTCGACCGAGGTGTTGATGGACATATTGGCCGTCAGCGAGGGAACCCTGCAGAGCGAATCGAACCGCTTCTGCAGTCACAAGGCTCGAAGCCGTGTCGACAATGACCGCTTCGAGGACTTGGTCTCGGCAGCTGACCTTGCGTCGATGTACAGCCTTAAAGTCTTCGTGGATCGGCGTGAGGTACTTGAAGAACGGAATGTCGAAGTGGTGCTGATAGGCATTCGACTCCATCGACAAGAACCGGTGATCGAGGGGGTCCGGGTGGAACGGGTCGCTCGCAGGCGAGTTGGTTTTCTCGATCTCCTCCCGTTCGTCAGCATAGACGTCCCTTCGAAACTTGACCGTCTGACGCCAACGTTGTCCATCTTGGTATCCGGCCTCGAAGGGGGACATGAGGTATGTCGAGGTACCCAGGCGTCGAACCAAATCGGGGGCATCCACGAAAGGGAAAAGATTGACATACTCTTCATTCGATGAGTGAAGGGCAGCAACTCGTCGGATTGCCCTATCGAAGTCGTGGTACCCGAGTCGTCCGGGTCCAGTCTGGTAGATCGTCGCCAACTGGACAAGGTCAATGGGGGCGCCTGGTGCGACGGCGTTGTACGCGTAGGGTTCGATCTGTTCTCCGAGTCGAAAGTATTCCTGGAGCTGGACCGCAAGGTCCTGTGTTCGATGTGGAGCGCACCCATATCGTTTATACCCAAGTCCAGAGGTGCCTCGAAGGCCGCACAGTTCGTGTCGGCGAAGAAGCAAATCGACTTTGTACGCAAGGAAGGGGGCTCGATCTTCAAAGAGCCAGTCGTTCGCCTGGCAAACCTTTTGATGATCACGGATAACTCCCATAATTGAAACGGCAACGGGAGCTTCTCGTCTCATCCCTTTGTGGGTCCAGAAGCGTCGATACTTGAAGATCAGGTCGATCCCATCCGCAACGTTTATCAGGTCGTCGATACCCGGGATCTCTCGATGCATGCGGTTGAGTCGAGCAATTTGACTCGGCAGGGTATGTTCGGTGAGGTCTTGTCGGAATCCATAATCGAGCTCTTCATCACAATGTCGCCATTTCATGAGGGCCGTTCGAAAGTTTTAACAAGCCACTTCGATTTTCGTATACCATTGGTATCCTGGCTTACCACCAAGGTTTCCATGCTCATCGAAAGACGTGTCAGGGGCACTTCGAGCCAATTGGTACTGGAATGGTGCGGTTCGACCCCAACTGTCGATGCAGATGGTCTTGCCCAACTTGACAATGGCGGCATTTGCGTTCCACACGACTTCATAGTGTTTCTCGCTCAGGAACGTGTGCGGCTTTCGAAGACCAGCCATGGTACTCGACGCAATAGTGAGTACCGATGGTTCGAGCTTAGTGTACTCCGTCTTCATCAGATCATCTTCATGTGTCCCAAATCGATAGGGTGGCTTCAATCCGAACGTTCCCAAGTGTCGAAGTTCGTCGATGGTCTCGATTTCATGATTGTACTGTGGCATGTTGTAGGGCTGCCATTTCGACTCCGGCACCGGCACAGAATCGTAGCTGGGTGGTGCTGTCGACCGCGCGGGTTCGTAAGGATATTCTGCTTCGTCGTCGGACTCGAGTGGCCAGGGTTCAGCGTCGTAGTTGTAGTCATCGTCGTGGTAATAGGAGTCGGCGTCGTGGTAGTAGGAGTCGGATTGGTTCGTTCGAGTAGAAGCTTGTGTTTTCGGGGCATTCGAATGCCAGGATTGATCGACCCAGTCGTCTTCGACTTTCGGCTGTCCGGTACCCGGATCCTCTCTGGATGACCTCGATGTCCAGGTGTTCGGCCTCGATGTCCAAGAACTGTCAACCCATCCGGGCGCTGAACAGAAGAAGGAAGATCAGTCGTCGTACCCCGTGTAGCAAGCAAGATCTTCATCATCAGAATCGAACCAGTCAGGGCTTGAGCACCGCTCTCGAAAGTATTCTGCATCGACCGGGGGAGGGGGCCCGTACAGCTTACAGAGTTCCGGCGGCATGTCGGGTGGAGTCCCTCCCTTCGTCGGTTCCAGAACAGGCAAGCTGGCCAGGGCTATCTCGAGCACTTCCAAGCCTTCGGCGCCTCCTGTTATGATGGTTCGTCCACTCGGCGCTATTCCCCCAAATTTCCCGCGAGGGAACACACCTCCCTTGCCTCCTTTCGACGGGCCTCCTTTTCCTTTCGAGCTCCGTGCATATGCCGACTGGCTGTAGTGCGGCGGTTCGAATGGATCGAGAGGTCGATTCGGACGAGTTGGCGCTGATGCTACCGACAAGCAGCGGCCAGTTGAAGTCGTCCTCGCTGGGGGTTCGATCGCGTCAACATCGATGACGTTCGACGATGTCGCTCGAGAAGGCAGAGGTCGAGAGGAAGCTCGGGGCGTCCGGGATGTAGTACCATAGGCAGAGGCTCCGGTGTTCGACCCGGAACCTCGCATGAGTTTTTCGAAAAACCACGCTGCAGAGAAGAGTAAGGGTGTTACTCAGTTACTCAGGGTGGAGTCGAAGGAACTCAAGGTACACAGGATCCTCCTCTAGAGCCTTGCTCGACTCCCAAGACCATGTGTCGTCATCCCATTCACAACAGTACAGGAATGTGCGGCGCTTTTTAGATCCCACTCGACGTCTAGCCACAATCTTGACAAGTCGAGGAGATTCTCCAGTTTTGACAGGGGGCATCGGAAACTCCCACACCGGCTGTCCCTCTCTATGGACGTAGGGTTTTATGCTGTCTCGATTGAAAACTCGCAACCCATCGAAGGGGGCAGGGATGTCCAGTTTGACATTCTCGCCCTTGTTCAGTACCTCGAGTATTTTGTAAGGGCCGCACCAGACAACATCGAGTTTCCCTTTATGTCGATATTCAGGCACCAACACCCACCATCGTTCACCGACTTCAGGCACTCGAACGTGTCGGTCCATTTGCAGGACCACATGCATCTGGCGTCGACGTTCCTCGGCAAGCATTGCACGCACAGAATCGAAGGTACGTTCCGCTCGTTGCATGTAATCATTCACGGTCGATGGTTCATGTGCATGAGAAGTCATTCGGGGAAAATCCAATGGAAAATGAGGTGTTCGTCCTTCATCTATCTCGAACGGGGATAGTCGAAGACTATTGGATGTCAGGTTGTTGAACTGGATTTTGGCGAACAGGAGGTCGACATCTCACTCGTTGTTGCCGAAGATGCCGTGTGTACGCAGGCGCTGGAAGATGGACTGATTGCTGCGCTCCGCCAGGCCATTGCCTCGAGGGCGGTTGGCCACTGTTTGATGCATCTCAATCTTGAAGCGCTGGGCCAACTCCTTCCACGCCTGAGACTCGAACAGCTTGTCTCGGTCAGAATCAATTTGTCGAGGGCATCCTTTCAATCGAATAACCTCACGTAGGAACACATAGATGAGGTCGTCGGCTGTCATATCCTTGCGACAAGGGATGAACATTCCACGCTTGGAGAATCGGTCGACTACAGTCATGATGGCATCATGGCCCCTTGTGGTCGGCGGCAATCCCGAAACCCAATCGATGGACACACTGTGCCATTTGGTGTCGGGCACCGGCAAGGGTCTTGGGACTCTGGCGGTGTCGACTCTTCTTGATTTCGCCGCTTGACAGACATCGCAACTTAGTATGTATCGCTCGACATAGTGTCGTAGGTGTGAACATACATAGTCGCGCTTAATCAGGGCCATGGTTCGAAGGACTCCTGAGTGGCCATAGAACTCCGACTCGTGATACATAGCCACAATCGACGTAACCAGCGTTCGGGGGACAAGCACACGTTTGCCCATCATCGACAAATGGAAGAATTTGCCATCATCGAAGGACAACTTGGCATCTCGAAGCTTGTGTCGTGCCGCAGGGCTTCGAATTGCGACTTCGTAGATGTGTTTCGTCCGGGGGTCCTCCCGATAGGCTGTCGCCCACACAGCTGTCGAAGTCAAGTCTTTGCACTGATAATGTCGATGTACTCGCCGGTGTGTACCCTTAAGACTCGAAGGGTACGGCGTGTTCGACCCAACCTTCGGCAAGGGAACCGATTGCAACGTGCCGTCGGGGTGACGTCGACAGCGAATCAGTTCCGCCATGGTCGGTGCGTATCGAAGGTCATTGCCAAAGGTGACTCGAAGGGGGCGATCCATGCTTACATCGGGGAGGTCGTCGGTGTCAGTAGACGTGTCTTGCTCATTGCCAGCCTCATCGAGATGCATGTTTGGTTGGTGTGAATTCTCAGCCATGATCTCGTCCGATGGTGCTGGATCCAGTCTCAGGTCCTCCGGCTCCGCAGTTGTCGCGCTCGACGGTCGCGGCTCCAGGTCCTCCGGCTCGACGGCGGGTTCGGTGTCGAATTGGAGGGCTGGTTCCGCAAGCTCATCTGCGTCAAGTTCCTTCCCCACGGAGCGTCCGCTTCGTAGTGAAACGTACAGGTGGTCGTACGGCTGGGGCCACACCTCGTCATGAGAGAATGTGTCTTCGACTACATGTAGGAACTCATCGACAGGTTCTCCCTCCGGTGAAGCCCAATCTTCGACCAGGGGAATTGCGAAAGCCCGTGTACGTGTAGCATTTTCGATCTCCATCAACTGCCGCGAAGTTAAACGAGAGCAGGCATCTGCCGCAGGGTTCTCGAGGCCCGGCACGTACCACAACGTCAGGTTGTATTCCTCGAGGAATTGGGACCATCGTGCTTGCCGTGGTGTCAGCGGTCGAGGACAGGTCTTGAGATATCGAAGACTTTCGTGGTCAGTGTGCACGTGCACCTGCTGCGGTCCACGAAGTAGGTGAAACCATTGTTTCAAGGCTAATACGATGGCCAACAACTCCTGTTCTCGAATCGGGTATCGAGTTTCGGCAGGCTGCATTTTCCGCGACATGAAGGCAATAGGTCGAAGATGTCCCTTGTACTTCCCATGCGCACATCGTTGCGCCAGCGTAGCACCCACGCAGTCTTTCGAAGCGTCTGTGTACAGGTGATACGGCTGTCGGGGCTCGATAGCACTGAGATGTGTCGCGCTGATCATCGCCTGCTTCAGCTTGTCGAGTGAAGCTTGCTGGACGGCCGTCCATTCCCACTCGAAGTCTGCCTTAAACATTGCAGTCAGAGGGGCTGCGACAGCTTGGAACCCTTCGACAAACTGCTGGTAAAATCCACACAATCCAATGAACTGTCGAACTTCATGGACCGTAGTTGGTGGAGGCCAACCTCGAATGACCTTGATCTTTTCGGGGTCCATGTGTACTCCATCTTGGTCGATGATGTATCCGCAGAAGGGCACTCGACTCTGAAAGAATGTGGATTTATCGATGCAGGGGAAGAGCTGGTGCTCACGGAGTAGGTCATGTACCAGGTCGAGGTGTCGTTGGTGTTCGTCCGCATCCTTCGAGAAGACGAGGATGTCGTCAATGTACACCCATACAAAGATCCCCAAGTGGTCTCGAAGGACATCATTCACGACGCGTTGGAACGTCGATGGCGCATTGCAGAGGCCAAAGGGCATAACAACCCACTCGAAGGCGCCAAATTGTGTGTTGAAGGCGGTTTTCTCGATATCTTCGTCTTGAATTCGGATCTGGTGGAACCCACTAACAAGGTCAATCTTTGAGAATACGGTGGAACCCCCCAGTGTACTCAAGATGGATTGGATCGATGGCAAAGGATATCGATCTCGTACAGTTCGTGTATTCAACGCTCGGTAGTCGACGCACATACGCCATTTACCATTCGCTTCCTTCACCAGTAGGCAACCCGCTCCGTATGGACTCGAGGATGGTCTGATGCGACCAGATCGATGCAACTTGTCCAATTGTCGTCGAAGTTCATCTAGTTGGCTGGGATCCATTTTGTAAGGGTGTACCCACGGTGGAGTTTCTTCCGAATCGAGGCGTATTCGATGGTCTCTTCCAGGTCGATGCGGAGGTAGGTCTCCATATTCCGCTTTCCCCCGGTCGTAGAGGTCCGCCCACTTGTGTAATCGACTCGGTAGTTTGCGTCGAACAGGGTCAAGCCCGTCATCATTGCCATCACTGGCTTGCATGTTATACATTTCATCGACCGGCACTGCTGGTCGAGGCATGCAACACAGAAATACTTGATCTCCCGTGAGATCAGATCGACGGATCTCTCTTTTGAGTTTCGGCAACAAAATGTACTCAATCTCCATATCGCTGCACTCCTCATCGGTGATACCATCTTCCGTTTCGGACTCATCGTACGTGTCAGTACTGCGCTGAACGTGTGTTGACGAGTGTAGGTCAGGGTGCTCGTTGGCATGTGGGGTAGGATTCCCAACCGGACTCGCTTTCGAGGAACTGGATGAAAGTATCGAAAGAAGGTCCAGCTTTGAAGCTGCTTGAAACTGTAGCTGGGTGGAATGTCGTGATTCGCCAAAAGACAACCGGTACGAAATCGAACCATGTTGGACGTCGGCGTATCGCTCCTTCCAGTTGACAGTTCGATTGTAGCTTCGAAGCCATGGTAGTCCAAGCACTACATCCGGCAAAATCTCCAAGACCTTGAAGTGATGACGAAATACAAGCTCTCCAACTCGAACATAAGCTCGCGTGTAGTACCGTACTTCGACTTGGACACCTCCTGCTGTCAAGATATGTCCAGGGTTTCTCAGTCTCGACTTTGATCTCGTCTCGGTGTGTTCGACCGTGATTCCCGGCGTTCTCGTCCTCGGGATGGCGGTCGACCTTTTGGACAGTCGCGGGCCAAGTGTCCTTGTTCGCCACAGTTGTAGCAACGTCTGCTTTCTCCACCACCTTGGCGTCCGCCATGTTGACGTCCGAACCGTTCACCAATGTAGGCATGTAACTCTTCTCGAAGCTTGGCAATTGCATGGAGATTCATCGGCTCTGCCACGGTCGAAGCCGTGGGCGCCGCAGCTGGGGTCGGCATCGGTGTGACATGTGGCGTTGGCATACAGTTCGATGGAAACGTGGAAGTCGAAGTAGGTGGGACCATCATAGGCAGGGGTCTCGACACTGCAGGACCCAGGGTGTGATCTGATGTCGTTCTCGATGCGTTCTGTACTTCTTCCAGTTGATACCCAGCCGCAATGTGGGCTTCCGCGATGGTCTCTACCAAGGTATCGAATCCAAATGGATTATTAGAACGCCATCTCGAACGGACTTCAACGATGTACTGCCGGCGCACAGCGTCATTAGACAACCCTTCAACAAATCGAGAGCTGACGAGGTAACCCATCTGGAGTTCATTCGTGTTGACCTTCGACTTGATAACGCATGTACGAAATTCTCGAACGTAATCTGCATGTCGGGGAAACTCGCTCTCTTTCAAGCTCAACATTCTCGACAAATACACTGGCTCATGGGATATGCAGTCGAAACGCTGGCCTAACACACGCATGAGCTCGAACCAGTCGTCCTGTACAACTTTTGTCAGGCTATGATAGTACTCAGCGGCATCACCATCGAGGAGGAATGACATCGTTGCTGCCTGATCGACGGGTGAGGTGATGTCCGACAAAGTGAAGGCACGTAGTAAATCTTCTTTCCATGTTCGAAATTCTCCACATCCAGGTTTACCCGTGAACCTCTTGACCAGTTTGTTCAGGCGCTCGACGCGGCGTCCCAAAATCTCCTGCGAAGGAGCACGTTGAACTACGAACTGGGGTAGTGGTTTGAAGGTAGGCCGCTGTGGGAGTGGTTGTTGTGGAGGGTGAGGTTGGTTCAAATTCGAAGAAGACGGTGGTTGCGGAAACTGTTGTTGTTGTGGTTGCGGAAACTGGATGTTGTTCGGAGGTGGTGGACTCGAAGTTCGTACAAATTCGTTGAGAAGAGCGTAACATTGCGAAAATTCATGTTCTACGCGTCGAAGCTCATTTGCAGCAGCTTGAGTTGCATTTTCCGTCGAGGACTGCAAGGTATCGATGCGCTGGCCAGTTGCTGCTGTAGCACTTGCTGCTGTTGCCTGCAATACATCGACGCGTTGTTCCAATTCGATAACTTTGGCTTGAGTATCCGCAAGCTTCTGCGAACAGCTGTGAAGATCACGAGAGAGACATGGAAACCACTCGCTTTCTCGACTAGCGATGCGCTCTGCGATGAACTTCTCTAACGAGGTCGAAAATTCGTGATGCAAGGGTGAATCACTTCGAAACAAACTGTCTCTGATGAAATGCAGCATAGCTGCGTCGTCGAAGGGCCGCTCCATTGTAGATTGAAGTCCAAATCAAGTTGACGGCGTTGCGGCGTCGAAGATTGATCTCGAAGATTGATCCTCCCCGCCACCTAGCTGGCTACCACTTGTTGTGGTTTGTTTCTTGGGAACTCGACTGCACTCCTGTGCCTCTTTGTTTCTCAAAATCCGAAATCCAAAATCCCAATCGACAAACCTCGCAGGATCTTTAGACAAGGCACCAATAATAACACAATCTCGAAGACATAAACCCTGTTCAAAGATCGAAGTATCTTACAGCGCTCATTCACAGTTGGCATTCGATGCTTCTTTATTATTCACAGACTGTCAGCGTGATTGCGACTGCGACTTGCGATTTGCGCGCCGTTGCGCTGCGCTGTTGCGCTGCTGCCGTTCGAAGCCATAACATCGGAGCAGGTGTGGCCCCAGGCCTCCGGGATCCAGTAGTACCCGGTGGGGCTGAGCCACCCTGCGTTGAGGCCAGCGCAGTGCCACCGGACGTCGGGGTGGCTGGGGGTCAGTTGGTCCACGCTCCGTGCCCTGGTGTTGCCGGGGCGGATCGCCGGGTGGTCGTGCAGTCGGATTTCTGCTCCAACGATCGTGCTTGCCCAGGACCGAAGTGCCGTCACATGTTCTCTGAGCCACGCCGGGCCTCCGCGCTGGTGCACCACCAGGTGTCCAGTGCCCTCCGGCTCGTCCTCCAGCGCGTGCACTGCCATGTGTGGGTCGTGCGGCACCTCCGTAGCTACCAGCAGGGCGGTGCCGTGGGGGAGTCCACGGGGTCTGGGCTGGCCTGCCCCCACCTGCACTACCACCCACTCGGTCTGGAGCAGCTCTTGCTCCGCCGCTCGGGTGCATTGGTCGTCCGTGGTCACCAACCAAACCGGCGTCGGCGCGTGGGGCCGGGGGTGCAGGGGCTCGGGCCACGCCACATCCGCGTTAGGCTCTTGGTGCTCGCTTTCCGCGAGCACGTCGCGGAGGATGTACACGAGGGCCGCCAGCGGGTGGTATGACGCCCCCCGCGTGGGGGGGGATTGGCTGCCCCAACGGCGGTAGCCCCCGACGTGAAGGTGCAGGCCGTCCAGGGGCACCCGTGGACCAGTGTGGGCGTCCTGCCTAGCCCTCGTGGGGTGGACGAGTCTCAGGCGGGGGTCCCGTTGCCGGTGGTGTGGAAGAGATGGACCAAAGCGTCGCGCGACCCGGGGCCGTTTGGGGGCTCCTGCTCGCGGCGGCAATAGTGGAGGTGTTCCCGCACCGCCGTCGGCCACGGGTCGTCATTGTCGGGGAAGGGGTGGTGTGGCCCGTGGTGCCCATGCCAGGGCGTCGTGTGCGGTACCCTCAGGCGGCACGTGTCGCGGTGTCGTAGCTTGGCGGTGCGCAGCGTGACGATGTTACCCGGTGGGGACTGTAGTTGGACGTGGGCTGCCTCGGGGCACGCGATGGGGTTGTAGAGCCCCACTACCAGGGCGGCCAGGGCCCGGAATATGCGGTGGACCCAGTCGCCTCCCGCTAGGGTTGCGATCCCCAGGACGGGGTAGTGCACCTCCAGGCATATTCCGTGCGCGCCGGCTATTTCCTACAACATGTTGGTGACGTCGGCACGCACAGAGGTTGAGCGGTGGTGGACGAGTGTACCCTCCAGACCCACCGCTGCCTGCTGGCACCGCGTTGGCACCCGTGTGAGCCCCATGGTTTGGTAATCCTGCAGGCTGTCCTGCGAGGCGTCGAAGGCGTACCGCGCCCTGTCCTTCGCGACCTGGACCGTGATCTGATCCAGGTGGCGCGCGGTGTCGGAGTTGTCGGCGATGAAAGGGGCGAAGTACTGCGTCAGACCCCCCGAGGATGGCCAGGATGACATCCTGCACCACTTTCGGTGGCGCGATTGTGTTAAGGCACCAGTGGTGCATCGCCGCCATGTGCAGCCGGTGTTTGCGCTGCAGGGAGAACTCCCCGTCCGGCTGCAGCTGGAGTCCCAGGTAGGGGAGGGAGTCCGCCGCTGGTACCCAGTGCCATGGGTTATCCAGGTGGGGACAGAGGCGCAGCTGCAGGCCCGGGACCCCCTCCGTGGTGGCCATGGCACACTTGCGGGGGTTGAGCTCCATGCCCATCATCCCCAGGTACGCGGCCACCGCCTCCACGCCCTCGACGAAATGCTGCAGCGTGTGGGCCACTACCAGCAGGTTGTCTATGTAGGCCTGGATGAGGCCCCGTTCGGCCTCTCCAGGCGGGTGCAGACGGTGCCCCTGGGCCCTGAGCAGGGGCTCCAGGAGGAGCACGTACAGCAGGGGGCTGTCGGGGTTGCCCTGCCGGACACCGCGCAGCATGTGGAGGGGATGTGTTAGCCCGTGCGCGGTGACGATGCGCAGCCTGGCGCACGTGTGGAGGAAGAGCAGGAGGTCGATGACCTCTGGCGGCACCGAGAGGTGGCGCAGGATGAGGTGGAGGGTGCCGTGCGGGGCGGTGTCGAAGGCCTTGCGGGCGTCGAAGGAGAAGACGTAGTTGGGCCTTCCCCGTTGGAGCTGCCGCTGCGCCATGAACAGTGGGGGGCCGGTGTTGGAGCCAGGGAGGGCCCCTTGCTGCCAGGCGCTGACCACTTCGTGCCGTGTGAGCACTTCCGTGATGCGCTGGGTGAGGGGGCCCGTGAGCAGCTTCATGTCCAGCTGGCCTAGGGCTATGGGCCTGTAGTCGTCCAGTCTGGCGGAGCCCGGTACCTTGGGGCTGAGCCAGATGCGTGTGTCCCTCCAGTGCATCGGTGGCGGGGCGCCACGCAGTATGGCCTCGTAGGAGTGGACCAGGAGCCACTGAACGGGTGCCGGAAGGGCCTTGATGAAACGGGCCTCGACGTGGTTCGGACCCGGGGCCTTGCCATCGGCCTTGTCCAGGGCTGACTGGAGGTCCTGCATGAAGTACTGCTGGACCTGGGCCCAGGCCCCGTCAGGGGCCCGGGGGACGTCGCGGCTGAGGACCGCCGCCGAAGCCGGGGAGGTCCGCCGGGCGTTTGTCATACAGTTCCCCCCAGAAGGCGTGAACCGCGAACATCACGTCCTGGGCCTCCGTGAGGAGCGTTTGGGTGTTGGGGACCCGCACGTTCCAGAGTCCTGACAGGCCCGGGGCTTCTACCTCGATGGGTCCCCGCACCGCTTTCCACCGCTGGGCGGTGTCGGGGGCGTGGCGGCGCCAGAAATCCTTGATGGCGCGCTTGCGGTCTGCGGCAAGGAGTGCGCGCAGTTGGCGGATGTCCTCTTCGAGGGCGGCTGCTTGCCTCTCCAGCTCCTCCTGTAGCTGGCCCCGTGTGGCCGGGCGGAACCTGGGGGACGCACCCCGCAGCTCCTCTGCAAGCCGGAGCGCCAGCCCGGACCGGATGCCATGCCGTGCCGCGTCCGCCTGGTATGGCGCCGGCGCGCACGCTGCCAGGGTGTCATAGCGGAGGACCGCCGCCTGGAGCCGTTTGGCGCTCTCAGGGGGGTCCCCCCCCGCTGGGTCTGTCCCCGCCGGGGACGGCTGCCGGCGTCCCACCACACGAGCCAGGGCGTCATGCCCCGGTGGAGGTGTTCGAACACCTTGTCCACTGCGGTCGCGGGCATTGACCCATAGGCGTGCTGCTCTGCGGGACCCAGCTAGGGAGCCAGGGAGGGCTCATTCTGCGCGGCGGTGACCGCTGCCCACAGGCAGTGTTGGACGAGCACGGCCTCGGCGTCGTACGGGAGGAGGCGGCCCTCCGTGTGGCTGTAGGGGGTGAGCATCGTCTCGCGCCCTGCCGCGTTGAGCAGGCCCGGCAGGGCCAGGTGGACCGGGAGGTGGTCCGATCTGATTTCCCTGGGGGTGTGCCATGCCGCGGGCCAAGACGCTTTCCCGCAGGGACCACGGCAGGAGGGGTTCGTTGACCAGGAAGGTGTCCACCCTGTGCCGGGACGGGTGGAGCGTGGGGGTCATGTCCTCCTCCCTGCCTGCCGCGGCCCTCCAGAAACCGCAGGCCTCCCAGCCCGCGCGGAAGTGCTCCGTGGCCGGGTTGGAGGTGGCATCCATGTAGACATTGGTTCCGCCTGCGATGACCATCGGGTGTCTCCCACCGAGGCTGCGCGCCATGGCATACATTTGTATGTCGGCCCAGAACGCCGCCCGTCCCTCCCACGAGGAGCAGCCTGCCTGTGGTCCGTGGACGTTGATGAGGGTGAGGCCTCCCCCGTCCGTGCGGATTTCCAGGGCCGCGGCCTTCCCGGCAACCATTTCCGTGAAACTGAGCACCTCGTGCTCTGTACCGTACTTGCTGCTGACTGCGGTGAGGAGGCCTCCCCCTCTCGAGGTGGAGGTGGCTCCCGTCTCCGCCAGCCGGCTGCTGAAGAAGGGGGTGTACCCCTTGTCTCGGAGCGCCGCTGCCACGTGCATCTCCTGCGCCCGGGTAATGATCCCTGCTTCCTGGAGCAAGATGGCAAAGCCCCCCTCCCGGGGTAGCATGCCGCCGATGAGGTGCTCCTTGTCGGTACAGGCCGCCGGCCCCCGGCGCCGCCAGAGCGTGTCCCGGAGGGACTGGTCTGGCGGGACGAGGCCGATGCGCAGGTTCCATGAGAGGAGCCATAGGGCATCGTCCGCCGTGTCCTCCTGGAGTCAGCCGTCCCGCATCGGCATTGCCGCTGGGTCCGCTGGGGCAGCCAGGGCTCCTGGGTGTGCCGGGGCCATGGGGTGCGGGGAGCCCGTTCCCAGCGGGGCCCACAGGGGGGCCAGGGAGGCCAGTCCCGCGGGGGTGGACCCTTGTTGGGCCGCATCGCCGGTTCCCAGGGCCGCTCCAGGTGCCTCCTCCTCGCCGTCTGCGTGGCCGGCCGCCTGAGGCGGGGGGCGCCAAGCGTACAGGGCGTGCCACGGGGACCTCTGTGCCCTCCCTTGGAGGATGTTGGAGGCCGCCTCCTTGTCGTCCACCGGGGCTGCAGCGTGCACTGCGTGCCACGCCAGGTGTTCCAGCATCGCCCCGCTTGTGTAGTACTTGTCTGCACACAGGGGGCGTTTCGTTGGTTCTGTGGCCCCTTGCGCCGGGGGGAGTGGCACCGACTTTCGGATGGCGCCCTCTGGCGCTGGTTCGAAGGGCAGGTTGGCTAGTGGAACCGTGTGTGGCGCTAACGCGCGGCCCGGGGCCGCCGCATCAAGGGCACGTGTTGCGGGCGCGGGCCCGAGACTCCGGACGGCATCGCGCTGCGCATCTGTCTGCAGCCACCCTTGCCAGTGCGTGGCGCCTATTTTGCGGTCGGGCTTGCCCCTCCATCGCAGGTCGTGGAACGCTTGTAGCCAGTGGTACACTGCGGTCGGGACCGCCAGCTGGAGCTCTAGGTCGTCAGGGTGCGCCGCTGCAGGCCACACTCCTGGCCTCGCTGCCCTGGCGTTGTCCTTCAGCCGGACATGGAGCAGGAGGGCGTTGTGTTCGCCCTCCCGCAGCGCCCTGACGATCATGCGGGTACAGTCCGCCACGCGGACTACGGCTTCGGGCCCCGGCAGGCGCTCGGGGTCGCAGACGACGATGTGCACGGTCCGTCGGGCTGATCGTGCAGACCACCCACTGCGGGTTCTGCTGTCCCCGTTGAGCCACCGCTAGGGTAGCCGCCAGGCGGGCGTTCGTGATTGGCCCCGCGTGGAGGTCCGGGACGTACGTGGCCCTGATGGCGTCTCCCTGCCATGCGGCCCCTAGATGCTCGTCCTGGTTGGGACTCCAGACCAGTGCGGGGGGGTTGACCCCTCCCGGTTCCTGCCTCTTGTTGGCGGCGCTGACGGTGTGTAGCAGGACTGCTAGCGCCCACGGGTCCGCCGTCATATAGTAGGCCTGGTTGGGCCCCTGCTGCCAGTCGACATGGGGCTGGGGCTGGAATGCCCCTTGCCTGGCGGTGCCGTGCCAGACGGTCCAGCGGCGCCCGGTCAGGACGTGCGACCGGTACCCTCCGGCGTGGCCGTGTAGGATGGCCTGGTAGCCTGCCGTCTGCAGCACCAGTGCCTCTTCCTGCTGAAGCCCGGGGGGGGGTGTGCCGCCGCCTGCGTCTCTGACGCGGCTGCGCCCGCGGAGTGTGGCGTGCACCGGGTGGGGCGCATCGTGCTGCGGCCCTTGTATGCTTCCCGCGATCTGCGCTGGGCCGTGGTGGTGGACGAAACTCTCCTTGCCGTCTCCCAGCAGCGCCGCCGCGACTACTTATAGCTGCTCTGCCGTGAGGGGTGCCGTCGGCCTGTGCGTTGCGGCTAGCTGGCGGGGCTGCGTGTCTCGGCAGGGGACGTGAGGCAGCAGTTGCGCTGGCCACGCCGCCACGCGACCAATGGTGACGGCCGCGACTGCGGACGCCAGCGCCGTGCGGTCCGTTGGCCTGTACTGCCTGAGCCCCGTGGTATTCCGGGCGAGCTGTCTGCAGGCCGCCGTCCAGGCCACCGCTCCGCAGTTCGTGCTGTCCAGTTCGGCCCCTTCCGCGCCGTTGCTTCCCCTTTGCTGTACCCTGGTGGCCGTGTCAAGCGGGGGGTCCTGCTGCAGCGCCTCCAGGACCTGCCCCCGGCGAGAGGGCGGGCGGGGCCGGCTGCGGGAAGCTCTGCGCGCTCAGGCGCTCCGGCCGCGTGTGGTACGGGTTTTGCCGGCGGTGCTCCGGGGCCGGCCGGGGTAGGAAGAGGAGTTGGTGTAGGTACCAGTGGCCTTGTGCGGGGGACAGGTTGCGGAGTGTCAGCCACTGTTCCACCACGCCCCCTG
Organism: Eutreptiella sp. 'Long Island Sound 2002'; assembly: GCA_964036045.1. NCBI lineage: Eukaryota > Euglenozoa > Euglenophyceae > Eutreptiales > Eutreptiaceae > Eutreptiella > Eutreptiella sp. 'Long Island Sound 2002'. The sequence goes on from OZ038382.1 coordinate 110,691,004, forward strand.
GGTGAGCGTCCTTGACACGGCGCTGCAAGGGTAGGGTAGGGTAGGTGCACTCGGTTGCGGAGAGGCGCCCCAAGGTTCCCCCTGGCGTCGCCCCTGTGACGAACAGGAAGAGGCTCCGCGCGTGAAGAGGGGAGGCGGCTTACTTCCCGCTAGACCTGACTGTTGGCCCCCAACAAAGCGGCCCCGGGCTACACCGGGAGGGCTGATCGCCGCCAGCGTGACGTGCTTGTCTCGCCGGGAGGGTGTGCCCCCGTGCTTGCGCACGTCCCCTCCTTTGGGCGGAACCCTAGGCGTTCACCGGACTTCCTGGCGTATCCCGTTCCCAAGGCATGCATGCATGTTCTTGGTACTAGGGTTCCGAGGCGCTTGGGTGTCGCACGCTCCGCCTTGAGTCGCAAAGCAGCGCTGGCCTTAGGATGCAGCCTTACCCCCGGTCTCCGGATCTCGTTTGGCCGGGTCACCTGCATGGTGCGGGCTGCCTCAGTGCCCGGGCTGTGGGCACTGGGTTTCCTACTGTTGGCTTGCGTTTGTGGTTGGGTCCGGGTTGCGGTTGGTCGTGGGTTTTGTTAACCCCTGCCTGTCGTGGCTGGGGTCTTGGGTGGGTCTGTTTGGGCTCAGTTTGTGGTGTTGTCCCTCTTTTGCCAGCTGTTTGTGGTGCTCGTGGTTGGGCTTTGGTGTCGGCCCGCTTTCGGGACGTGTGTGGTTTCGTGCGCGTTTCCCTTGCCCCCCGCCGTTTCCGGTTTCGGTGTGCGGTGTGGGCGTGCGTGCTCGGCCTGGGTCTCGGCTGTGCCCCGCCCTTCTTGGCTGGGTTGTCGGGGTGTGTTTTTTCGCTTTTTTTTTTCCGGTTGCTGGGTGTTTCTGTCCCGGGCCTCGTGGTCTCTCCCCCCGTCTCCTTTCTTTCGGGCTGGGCCGCTGGCTTTTTTTTTTTTTTTGGTGGGTGTCTGCTTGTTTCGGTGCCCCTTTTCCCGCTGGGCCGCTGTTCCTGGCTTGGTGTTGCCGGTTTTGGCTTGGTGGTCCCCCTGTGCCTATTTGGGAGTCCTGTCTTCGGTGGCCTCTGGGTGGGGGGTTTGGCCACCTTCTGTGTTGTTGGCGGGCGGTTTGGTGGCTGTGGGCTGTTTTCGCGCGGCCCCCCCTCCCCCGCCCCCCCCTTTTTTTTTTGGGGGGGGTGGGGGGGCGGCCTGGCTGTTCCTCCCTTTTCCTTCCCTCGGGTGGCGCTTGCTCTGTGGCTGGTGTGTGGTGTGGTTGGTCCCTCGCCACTCCTGGCGGAGGTTCCTGTGTGCTACTCCCCGCCACTCCTGGCTGGGTTTCGCTGCCGGTGGTGGTGGGCGGTCCCCGCCACTCCTGGCTGGGGTCCGCTGGCGGCGGTGGTGTGTGGTGTGTGGTGTGTGGCGGTGGTGTGTTGGTGGGGTTGTGGCTGGTGTGTGGTGTGGTTGGTCCCTCGCCACTCCTGGCGGAGGTTCCTGTGTGCTACTCCCCGCCACTCCTGGCTGGGTTTCGCTCCCGCTGGTGGTGGGCGGTCCCCGCCACTCCTGGCTGGGGTCCGTTGGTGGCGTTGCTGTGTGGTGTGTGGTGTGTGGCGGTGGTGTGTTGGTGGGGTTGTGGCTGGTGTGTGGTGTGGTTGGTCCCTCGCCACTCCTGGCGGAGGTTCCTGTGTGCTACTCCCCTCCACTCCTGGCTGGGTTTCGCTGCCGGTGGTGGTGGGCGGTCCTCGCCACTCCTGGCTGGGGTCCGCTTGCGGCGGTGGTGTGTGGTGTGTGGTGTGTGGTGTGTTGTGTGTGGCGGTGGTGTGTTGGTGGGGTTGTGGCTGGTTTGTGGTGTGGTTGGTCCCTCGTCACTCCTGGCGGAGGTTCCCGTGTGCTACTCCCCGCCACTCCTGGCTGGGTTTCGCTGCCGCTGGTGGTGGGCGGTCCCCGCCACTCCTGGCTGGGGTCTGCTGGCGGCGGTGGTGTGTGGTGTGTGGTGCGTGGTGTGTGGCGGTGCTGTGTTGTTGAACTTGTGGTTGGTGTGTGGTGTGGTTGGTCCCTCGCCACTCCTGGCGGAGGTCCCTGTGTGCTACTCCCCGCCAGTCCTGGCTGGGTTTCGCTGCCGGTGGTGGTGGGCGGTCCCCGCCACTCCTGGCTGGGGTCCGGTGGCGGCGGTGGTGTGTGGCGTGTGGTGTGTGGTGTGTGCTGTGTTGGTGGGGTCCCTCGCCACTCCTGGCGGAGGTTCCTGTGTGCTACTCCCCGCCACCCCTGGCTGGGTTTCGCTGCCGCTGGTGGTGGGCGGTCCCCGCCACTCCTGGTTGGGGTCTGCTGGCGGCGGTGGTGTGTGGTGTGTGGTGTGTGGTGTGTGGCGGTCGTGTGTTGTTGGGGTGGTGGTTGGTGTGTGGTGTGGTTGGTCCCTCGCCACTCCTGGCGGAGGTCCCTGTGTGCTACTCCCCGCCACTCACTCCTGGCTGGGGCCCGTTGGCGGCGGTGGTGTGTGGTGTGTGGTGTTTGGTGTGTGGTGTGTTGGTGGGGTCCCTCGCCATTCCTGGCGGAGGTTCCTGTGTGCTACTCCCCGCCACTCCTGGCTGGGTTTCGCTGCCGCTGGTGGTGGGCGGTCCCCGCCACTCCATGCTGGGGCCCGCTGGCGGCGGTGGTGTGTGGTGTCTGGTGTGTGGTGTGTGGCGGTGGTGTGTTGGTGGGGTTGTGGCTGGGCGCGCACTCGTCCTTCCGGACGGCGGCTGGTGTGCGTTTGTGTTCGTGTGCGTGCTTTGCTTGGCCGGGTCGGGCGGGCCGGCCTCCCGGGCGCGTTCTGGTGCGCCTCACCTTTTCCCTTGGCCGCTTTGTCTTTCTGCTTTGCTTGGCCCCCTCCGGGCTGGGGTTGCCCCTCTCTCTTTCGCTGCTGTTGCCGTTCCCCGTTGGTTGTTTTTCTCGGCCTCCCGCTGCCTGGCTCTCCGTGCGCTCGCGCCTCGTTTGTGTATCCCGCTTGGCCGTTGGCTGCTCTTTGGTGGTTGCTCGCCCGCCCCCCTCCCCTTTTGTGTCTCGCGGTTTTCGTCGCTCCTGCTTGGTGCCTTGGTGTTGGGCCTGCCATGCGGCCCGTAGATGCTCGTCCTGGTTGGGACTCCAGACCAGTGCGGGGGGGTTGACCCATCCCGGTTCCTGCCTCTTGTTGGGGGCGCTGACGGTGTGTAGCAGGACTGCTAGCGGCCACGGGTCCGCCGTCATATAGTAGGCCTGGTTGGGCCCCTGCTGCCAGTCGACATGGGGCTGGGGCTGGAATGCCCCTTGCCTGGCAGTGCCGTGCCAGACGGTCCAGCGGCGCCCGGTCAGGACGTGCGACCGGTACCCTCCGGCGTGGCCGTGTAGGATGGCCTGGTAGCCTGCCGTCTGCAGCACCAGTGCCTCTTCCTGCTGAGTCCCGGGGGGGGGTGTGCCGCCGCCTGCGTCTCTGACGCGGCTGCGCCCGCGGAGTGTGGCGTGCACCGGGTGGGGCGCATCGTGCTGCGGCCCTTGTATGCTTCCCGCGATCTGCGCTGGGCCGTGGTGGTGGACGAAACTCTCCTTGCCGTCTCCCAGCAGCGCCGCCGCGACGACGTATAGCTGCTCTGCCGTGAGGGGTGCCGTCGGCCTGTGCGTTGCGGCTAGCTGGCGGGGCTGCGTGTCTCGGCAGGGGACGTGGGGCAGCAGTTGCGCTGGCCACGCCGGCACGCGACCGATGGTGACGGCCGCGACTGCGGACGCCAGCGCCGTGCGGTCCGTTGGCCTGTACTGCGTGAGCCCCGTGGTATCTCGGGCGAGCTGTCTGCAGGCCGCCGTCCAGGCCACCGCTCCGCAGTTCGTGCTGTCCAGTTCGGCCCCATCCGCGCCGTTGCTTCCCCTTTGCTGTACCCTGGTGGCTGTGTCAAGCGGGGGGTCCTGCTGCAGCGCCTCCGGGCCCTGCCCCGGCGAGAGGGCAGGCGGGGCCGGCTGCGGGAAGCTCTGCGCGCCCAGGCGCTCCGGCCGCGTGTGGTACGGGTTTTGCCGGCGGTGCTCTGGGGCCGCCCGGGGTAGGAAGAGGAGTTGGTGTAGGTACCAGTGGCCTTGTGCGGGGGACGGGTTGCGGAGTGTCAGCCACTGTTCCACCACGCCCCCCGGGTGAGCGTCCTTGACACGGCGCTGCAAACCCAGGCGGCCCAGGCGGTTGAACGTGCCCGCGGGCGGGATGTGGGTCTGCGGGTAGAGCACCCGCAGCGGCTCCAGCGCTAGGTCCAGCACCTTGTCCGTGAGCTGTTCCGTAAGGGCCGACGCCCTGTGCAGGGCGTGGCGGACCCCGGGTGTGGGGGCCGTGAGCTGGTCGAGCACCAGCCCCGGTGGGTACCGTGCACCAAGGTTCGTCAGCCACTCCCTGGTGTGGCTCAGCATGGCCATCCATACGTCCCTCGTAAGAGCGTGTTGGGGGGCCAAGGAGGGGAGCGCCCGTAGGAGGCGGTGGCACGCCGGCGGCGATCGCATGGGCTTGGGGCGGCCGCAGTGATCCACCTGCACGCTGTGCCGGGGACGATCGCCCCCCATTCCACGGTCCCCATGCCCTGGGAGTGGAGTAGCGCCTGGCCCTGGACCGGGGGGAAATACGGGCTCGGGCGCCCGCCCTCTTCCCTCCACCGTAACCAGGCCGCCCCTGCCTGCAGGCTGCAGAGCAGGGCCACGCCGGGGAGGAGCGGCTGCGGGAAAGACCCCTTGACGGCTTGGGCGGCATGGGCCAGGGTGCCCATGGGCAAATACCAGATTGGGAGGACCCAGGGGCCCAGCAGCGGTTGCGCCCCCCCCTGTGTCCCATCGCCACTCGGAGTCTGGCGGGGCGGCCGGTATCGTGCCCGTCTGCGGGAGGTGGCGTGCCCTCTTGTTGGGGTGCCGATGGAGGGTTGCCGCGAGGCTGAACCCCTCTGCCGAGAGTGCCACTGGGAGGCCGCCCCTGGGGCCTGCGCCAGGGAAAATCCTGGCTGGCCGGCCAGGTCTGGAGGTCCCAGGCAATTTCCTCCGCGGTTCCTGTGGGGGCGTCCTCCGGTGCAAGGTGCCACATGACGGCCAGCACCGCCCACGTGGAGAGAGGTCACGCCCGCGGAGGGGTGTACACCTGGATGGTCCACTGTGGGCGCACCCACCGCACGCGGGATGCGTGGAGCACGCCTCGGACCATGTCCGCCGCCAGGACCAACACCATTCCCGAGGGCTCCACGATGATCCGCTCCGCGGGTCCGTCGTGGCGGCCCCGGGTGTGCAAGGCCACTTCCGCTTGGCCTGTCTGGGCTACTGGATGGACGGCCTCCTGGATGTTCACGCTGCCCCGTGCGGTCTCATCCAGGATCCAGCGCTGCGCCACTCCGTAGCGCAGGGCGGCGCGTGCGGCCGCGTGTCCCACCGGGGGCAGCGCTCCGTCATCGGGGCCGGGCTCGGGGTGCTGCTTGGGGCACCGGCCTTCGCCGGTGCAGTGGCCCCGTTTCCACGCGGGGCAGAGGGTGGGCACGCTGCCCGCCGGCGGCGCAGGTTCCGCGGGCGTGCTGCCCGTGGAGGGCTCCGGGACTTCCTCCAGGTCGGAGTCCGCGCCCGCGTCCTCTTGTGGGGGGTCTCCTTCGCCGCCTCTGAGTCCCAGCGCCCTGATGACCTTGTGTGCTGCGTCCAGCGTGGGAGATCGGGGGCGTGTTTTGCGTGGGGCCGCGGGTTCCGCCAATGTTGTGTCGCTGTGCCTAAGAGCAGGGGGTGGCGTGCGGATTTCCCGTGGCTGGTGTACGTGCTGTGGGCGCGGCGGGGCGTGGGTTTGGGAGCTCGTACGCTGGTTCCGTGGGCCGGCGTTTGTCTGTGCGTGTGGGCATTAGGTGCTCTCCCCCCGTCATCTGTGGGACCCTTTTTGCGAGGGGTCTCCGAGGCCGGGCGCTCTCCCTCCTCCGGCTGCTCTCCTCCTGAGGGCTGCCGGGGCCCGCTGTCCACGTGCTGTGGGCACGGGTGTGCGGGTATGGCGCCCAGCACTGTCCCCGTGGCTTGTATGCCCTGTGAGGGGCGTCTGGTGTCAGGCGCTGTCCCTCCTCCGGCTGCCCGTCCTCGGGGGCGGGCAGCCGGGGTTCCGCGGCCCGTGTGTCCCTGGTGCGGCCCGTGCGGGCGTGGGGCCCCAGCACCGGCCGCATAGCGTGCGCCCTTGCGGGCCGGCATTGCGCGCTGTCGGGCTGGCAGAAGGGCGTCCCCTGGGGGGGGCACCGTTCGCCGTCGTGAGGGGCGTCTGACGTCAGGCGCCCCCCCCCCCCCCTGACTGTCCGCCCTCAGGGCGGGCTGTCGGGGTCCGCCGCTGTGCGCTGGGTGCGGTTGTGCGGGTGTGGGGGCCCTGCACTGTCCCCTTGGCTTGCATGCCCTGTGGGGGCTGCGCGCCGCGGGGGTGGTGGGGGGCTGTCCCCGGGGGGGCTGGCCTGCCACCGTTGTGTCGGGCGTCTGGCGTCAGGCGCTGTCTCTCTGTCGGTCGCTTGTCCCCTCGGGCGGGCAGCCGGGGTTCCGCGACCCCTGTGTCCCGGTAGCGGTTGGTGCGAGCGTGTGGACCCAGCACCGGCCCCACGGCGTGTGCGCCCCTGGGGGCTGTCGCCGCTCCCTGAAGGGGTGGCGGCAGGGCGTACCCGGGGGGGGTGCCTTTCACCGTTGTGAGGGGCGTCTGAGGTCAGGCGCTTCACCTCTCCCGACAGCCCGCCCTCCGGCCGGGCTGTCGGGGTCCGCTACCCACGTGCTGTGAGCGCGGGTGTGCGGGTGTGGGGGCCCAGCACTGTCCCCTTGGCTTGCATGCCCTGTGGGGGCTGCATGCCGCGGGGGTGGTGGGGGGCCGTCTGCGGGGGGGGTGGCCTGCCACCGTTGTGAGGGGCGTCTGGTGTCAGGCGCTGTCCCTTCCCCGGTCGCCCGCCCTCTGGGGCGGGCAGCCGGGGTTCCGCGGCCCGTGTGCCCCGGATGTGGTCGGTGCGGGCGTGAAGACTCAGCACCGGCCCCACAGCGTGCGCCCTTGCCTGCTGGCGTTGCGCGCTGTGGGGATGGCTGGAAGGCGTCCCCGGGGGGGTAGCCTTTCGCCGCCATGAGGGGCGTCTGAGTCCAAGCGTTCCCCCTCTCCCGGCTGCCTGTCCTCCGGGCGGGCTGTCGGGGTCCACCACCCACGTGCCGTGGGCGTGGATGTGCGGGTATGGGGGCTCAGCACAGTCCCCTTGACTTGCATGCCCTGTGGGGGCTGCGTGCCGCAGAAAGTGGTGGGGGGCCGTCCCCGGGGGGTGGCCTGCCACCGTTGTGAGGGGCGTCTGGTGTCGGGCGCTGTCCCTCCCCCGGTCGCCCGCCCTCTGGGGCGGGCGGCCGGGGTTCCGCGACCCGTTTGCCCCGGGTGCGGTCGATGCGGGTGTGGGGACCTGGCACCGGCCCCACAGCGTGCGCCCTTGCGGGCTGGCGTTGCGCGCCGTGAGGGTGGCGGAAGGGCATCCCCGGGGGGGGTGCCTTTCACCACTGTGAGGGGCGTCTGCGGTCAGGCGCTCCCCCTCTCCCGGCTGCCCGTCCTCCGGGCGGGCTGTCGGGGTCCGCCACCCACGTGCTGCGGGCACAGGCGTGCAGGTGTGGGGGCCCAGCACTGTCACTTTGGCTTGCATGCCCCGTGGGGGCTGCATGCCGCAAGGGCGGTGGGGGGCCGTCCCGGGGGGGGGTGGCCTGCAACCGTTGTGAAGGGCGTCTGGTGTCAGGCGCTGTCCCTCCCCCGGCCGCCCGTCCTCTGGGGCGGGCAGCCGGGGTTCCGCGACCCGTGTGTCCCGGCTGCAGTCGGTGCAGCCGTGGGGACCCAGCACCGGCCCTGGCGCGTGCGCCCTTGCGGGCCGGCGTTGCTCGCTGTGGGGGTGGCGGAAGGGCGTCACCGGGGGGGCTGCCTTTTGCCGTTGTGAGGGGCGTCTGAAGTCAGGCGCTGTCCCTCCCCTGGCCGCTTGTCCTCTGGGGCGGGCAGTCGGGGTTACGCGACCCGTGTGTCCTGGGTGCGGTTGGTGCGGGCGTGGGGACCCAGCACCGGTCCCACAGCGTGCGCCCATGCTGGCCAGCGTTGCTCGCTGTGGGGCCTGGCGGAAGGGCGTACCCGGGGGGGGTGCCTATGGCCGTTGTGAGGGGCGTCTGAGGTCAGGCGCTCCACCTCCGCCAACTGCCCGCCCAGTCAGCGGGCTGTCGGGGTCCCCCACCCACGTGCTGTGGGCGCGGGTGTGCGGGTGTGGTGGCCCAGCACTGTCCCCTTGGCTTGCATGCCCTGTGGGGGCTGCATGCCGCGGGGATGGCCGGCAGCTGTCCCCTGGGGAGGTGGTCTGCCACCGTTGTGAGGGGCGTCCTGTGTCAGGCGCTGTCTCTCCCCCTGCCGCCCATCCTCTGGGGCGGGCAGTTGGGGTTCCGCGACCCGTGTGTCCTGGGTTCGGTCGGTGCGGGGTTGGGGACCCAGCACCGGCCCCAGAGCGTGCGCCCTTGCGGGCCGGGGTTGCTCGCTGTGGGAGTGGCGGAAGGGCGTCCCCGGGGAGGGCGCCTTTGGCCGTTGTGAGGGGCGTCTGAGGCCAGGCGCTCGCCCTCCCCCGACTGCTTGCCCTCTGGGCGGGCTGTTGGGGTCCGTCGCCCACGTGCTGTGGGCGCGGGTGTGCGTGTGTGGGGGCCCAGCACTGTCCCCTTGGCTTGCATGCCCTGTGGGGGCTGCGTACCGCGGGGTCGGTGGGGGGCCGTCCCCGGGGGAGGTGGCCTGCCACCGTTGTGAGGGGCGTCTGGTGTCAGGCGCTGTCTCTCCCCCTGCCGCCCATCCTCTGGGGCGGGCAGTTGGGGTTCCGCGACCCGTGTGTCCTGGGTTCGGTCGGTGCGGGGTTGGGGACCCAGCACCAGCCCCAGAGCGTGCGCCCTTGCAGGGCAGGGTTGCTCGCTGTGGGAGTGGCGGAAGGCCTTCCCCGGGGCGGGCGCCCTTGGCCGTTGTGAGGGGCGTCTGAGGCCAGGCGCTCCCCCTCCCCCGACTGCCCGCCCTCTGGGCGGGCTGTTGGGGTCCGTAGCCCACGTGCTGTGGGCGCGGTTGTGCGTGTGTGGGGGCCCAGCACTGTCCCCTTGGCTTGCATGCCCTGTGGGGGCTGCGTACCGCGGGGCTGGTGGGGGGCCGTCCCCGGGGGAGGTGGCCTGCCACCGTTGTGAGGGGCGTCTGGTGTCAGGCGCTGTCCCTCCCCCGGCCGCCCGTCCTCTGGGGCGGGCAGCCGGGGTTCCGCAACCCTTGTGTCCCAGGTGCGGTCGGTGCGGGCGTGGGGACCCAGCAGCAGCCCCACAGCGTGCGCCCCTGCGGGCCGGCATTGCTCGCTGTGGGCCCGGCGGAAGGGCGTCCCCGGGGGGGGTACCGTTCACCCTTGTGAGGGGCGTCTCAGGTCAGGCGCTCCCCCTCCCCCGACTGCCCGCCCTCCAGGCCGGCTGTCGGGGTCCGCCACCCACATGCTGTGGGCGCGGGTGTGCGGGTGTGGGGGCCCAGCACTGTCCCCTTGCCTTGCAGGCCCTGTGGGGGCTGCATGCCACAGGGGTGGTGGGGGGCCGTCCCCGGGGAGGGTGGCCTGCCACCGTTGTCGGGGCGTCGCGTTTCAGGCGCTATCCCTCCCCCGGTCGCCCGTCCTCTGGGGCGGGCAGCCAGGGTTCCGCGACCCGTGTGTCCCGGACGCAGTTGGTGTGGGCTTGGGGACCGAGCAGCGGCCCCACAGCGTGTGCCCTTGCGGGCGGGCGTTGCTCGCTGTCGGGCTGGCGGGAAGGCGTCCCTGGGGGGGGTGCCTTTCACCGTTTTGAGGGGCGTCTGAGGTCAGGCGCTCCCCCGCCCCGGACTGCCCGCCCTCCGGGGGGTTGTCAGGTTCCGCCACCCACGTGCTGTGGGCGCGGGTGTGCGGGTTAGGGGGCCCGGCACTGTCCCCTTGGCTTGCATGCCCTGTGGGGGCTGCGTGCCGCGGGGGTGGTGGGGGGCCATCCCCGGGGGGGGTGGCCTGCCACCGTTGTGGGGGGCGTCTGGTGTCAGGCGCTCTCCCTCCCCCGGCCGCCCGTCCTCTGGGGCGGGCAGCCGGGGTTCCGCGACCCGTGTGTCCCGGGTGCGGTCGGTGCGGGCGTGGGGACCCAGCACCGGCCCCACAGCGTGCGCCTTTGCGGGCCGCCGTTGCTCGCTGTGCGGTGGCGGATGGGCGTCCCCGGGGGGGGTGCCTTTTGCCGTTGTGAGGGGCGTCTGGGGTCAGGCGCTCCCCCTCCCCCAACTGCCCGCCCACTGGGCGGGCTGTCGGGGTCCGCCACCCACGTGCTGTGGGCGCGGGTGTGCGGGTGTGGGGGCCCAGCACTGTCCCCTTGGCTTGCATGCCCTGTGGGGGCTGCATGCCGCGGGGGTGGTGGGGGGCCTTCTCCGGGGGGGGCGGCCTGCCACCGTTGTGAGAGGCGTCTGGTGTCAGCGCTGTCCCTCCCCCGGCCGCCCGTCCCCTGGGGCGGGCGGCCGGGATTCCGCGACCCGTGTGTTCCGGTTGCGGGCGGTGCGGGCGTGGGGACCCAGCACCAGCCCCACAGCTTGCGCCCTTGCAGGACGGCGTTGCGCGCCGGGGGGGTGGCGGAAGGGCGTCCCCGGGGGGGGTGCCGTTTGCCGTTGTGAGGGGCGTCTGGGGTCAGGCGCTCCCCCTCCCCCGGCTGCCCGCCCTCTTGGCGGGCTGTCGAAGTCCGCTACCCACGTGCTCTGAGCAGGGTGTGCGGGTGTGGGGGCCCTGCAGCGGCCCCGTGGCTCGCGTGCCTATGTGGGGCACTGCGCACCACGGGGGTGGCGGGGGGCGTCTGGGTCCAGGCGCCCCCTCTTCCCTGCTGCCCGCCCTCTGGGGGGGCTGCCGGGGCCCGCTGGCCACGTGCTGTGGGCGCGGGTGTGGGTGTGTGCGGTGTGTGTGGTGTCTGTGCGGTGCGTGTCGTGGTGCGTGATGCCGCCTTTCGCCTGTCTCTCTGGTGCTCCCCTCTCCGGTGCTTCGGTACGGCGTTGTGCCCGCCGTGTGCCGTGTGCCTGCCGTGCTCCCTTCCCTGCGCGCGTCCCTTGCTCGGCTGCTGGCTACCCCCTGTTTCTTTCGTGGCTTCGTTGCTCTTTACCCTTTCCTCTGCTCGCCCTTCTCCCTGGCATGCACTTTTTCCCTGCCTCCGCCCTGGTGTGTGTCTCTGTCTTTTTCCTTGCCGGCTCATCTTTCTCTCTCGTTGGGCCCTGTGAGACAAGGGAAGGATGCGGGTATGTGGGCCTTCGGTGGCTCGGTGCGGTCTTCCTGTAACGTTGGCGCCACGTTCCTTGCGGCTTCGTGCTCCGTTGCGCGGCGTATAACATACCTGTCTTCGCACTTGTGTCTACGTGTGTGCGCACGCTCCTCCCCCTTCGCGCCATACCATGGTGTGCTTATGTCTCTCTCGCCTTACCCATACCTCTTCGTGTGTTGCTTGTCGTAGCGCCGTTGTACTTCCTATGCAAAAGGGGCGTGCGAGGGCGGGGGTCCTCCTTCCTACTCTCCCTGCTCCCTGGTTGGTCCCACACCTTTGTTGGTCTCGGTTGTTGGCGCGCGTCGGGCGAGCGCGGTGTGTAACATACTTGCACTTGCACCGCCGCCTGGTTTGTGCCCACACCCCTTTCTTTTCTTCTTTTCGTTCGTTGCTCCTCTCGTGTGCGCGGCGTGGCATGTAACATACTTGCGTGTCTCCCTCTCTACTCGTTTCTTTCCGTGTGATGCGTGTCTTGGCACCATTGTACTCCCTATACAGGTGAGCGTGTTGGGGCGGGGGTTGTTCCTCCTATTCTCCTCGTTGGGCTGGTCTTGGTTCACACCTTTGTTGGCGCGGGCCCCTGCGGACCTGCCTTGCCCTTGCGTGCAGGTGTGCGTGCTTTTCTCCGCCGTGGCGCAGTTTACATCATACTTGCCTCCGGCATGGTTCCACACACCTCTTTGGTTACCTTTGTTCGTTGTCCTTCTCGCGTGTGCGGCGTGGCATGTAACATACTTGCGCCAATCCCTCCTTACTTGTATCTTGTCGTGTGTTGCGTGTCTTGGCGCCGTTGTACTCCCTATTCAGGCGAGCCTGCAGGGGCGGGGGTTTTTCCTCCTACACTCCTCGTTGGGCCGGCCTTGTTTCACACCTTTGTTGTCTTGCACTTGCGTTCATGTGTGCGCGCCATTCTCCACCGTGGCGTGGTTTCTTTCATACTTGCACCCGGCCTGGCTCCACACACCTCCTTGATGACCTTTGCTCGTTGCCCTTCCCGCGTGCCCAGCGTGGCATGTAACATACTTGCGTGGGTGTAACATACTTACCTCAGCCACATCTTCTCGTGTTTCGTGTGTCGCGGCGCCGTTGTACTCCCTATGCAAGTGGGCGTGCGGCGGCGGGGGTTTTGCATCCTACACTCCTTGGTTGGTCTCATACTCTTGCGGTGGTGTGGTATGTAACATACTTATGCCACGTACTTGCTCTCTCCTCGCCAATGTCTTACTATGTTGTTCTTGCTACGGCGTAATTTAGCGTTGTGTGGCTTTCTCCACCCGCGGCGTCATTTATTTCATACTTGCACCCGGCACGGCTCCACACACCTCTTTGGCCACCTTTGTTCGTTGTTCTTCCCGCGTGCGCGGCGTGACATATAACATACTTGTGTGGCTCCCTCCTTACGCACATCTTTTCGTATTTTGCGTGTTACGGCGGCGTCGTACTCCCTATGCCAGTGGGCGTGCCGGGGCGGGGGTTTTGCATCTTACATGCATGGTCTCATACTTGCGGTATGTCTCCACCGTGGCGCGGTTTGTAACATACTTGCTCTCTCCCTGCCTACATCTTACCGCGTTGTGCTTGCTACGGCGTTATTTAACGTTGCGTGGCATATAACATACTTGTGTTTCGGCGGCCGGTGGCGTTGTTGTTGTTTGTGTGTGTTTTGTATTTGCTTGCTTTCTTGTGTTCTTCTTTGTGCGTGTGTTCCCTTTCTTTGTGGTTGGGGCGCGCACAAGTCCCTAGCGCCTAGGGCACGCACTTTGCTAGGTGTTTTGGGGCAGGCATGACGCGTTCCCGTGGGGGGCCGGCCACGGGACGCTGCGGTGACACGCACAGGTGAGCAGGCAGGCAAGGCACTACGCTCACAAGGGCATCAATACGCCTGTGTCATGTGACAAAGCGTTTCAGAATCCTTGCCACTCTGCAAAGAGGGAACGAAAGTATGTACAGCAACACATCAGGATATGTACACATGGGGTTAAGACTGGACTGGGGTAAGGGCATCACAGGACCATAGACACTCAGTCCCAACTCATATCCCGATCCCAGGTCCGACCCTCTCAGTGGCTGATGGGGGCGGGGGCTCAAACACAACCCATGCCCTGCTCAGTCCGGACCCTGAAGCCCTGCCAATGGGAGAGGTGTTGCGCCCAGCCAGAGGCGAGTTCCTGGAAACCAAGGAGCCCCGAGGCCAACCGACAGTGGCTCCCCATGCTCCCTTAATGGCAGGTCCCAACTCCACTCTGAGCCAGAGATATGGCCCCGCCATTATCACCCAGGAGTTGGTAGCTGAAAATGGGCTGTTTCAGCCCAAACGGAAATTAACTCAAAAATCCCCAAAATTGACCCCTCGTCCGGACCCGCCAGAGGTAGGGACGAGGCAACTGACCCTATGCCCTTCGAGTACGAACCCCCTGGAGCCCTCACCCAACCTGGTTCCCTCTGAGGTCCCGGCATCAGGGCAACACGGATGAGTCATGTGGGGTCATGATGCCAAAATCACCAAAATTGGCGTCATTCCCACGCGTGGCTCGCCCGGCCAAGGTAAGGCCAATGGGTCACAGGGTAGGAGGCGGGACCTAGGACTTATATCTGAGTGTACAACTTAGATTTAGGTCGGGGCTCCCTATGGGCTTAGAGGAATGGGGCCGCCAATTTACCACACGGAAGGGGGAAATTGGGGTCCCAAAATTGGGTCATTTTGGCTGCCTGAAATGAGCCAAAATTCGATGTGCTCCCAATAGTATATCTCCACGCCGGCTTGGAGATCGGATCTGCCATTCCATACGTGATTCACCGGGAGTCCAACAGAGACTCCCATGCCCTTGGCTTCCAAAGATCTCCATGCCACTCGGCGTGGTGACGATCCCAATTGGGTCCACATATGTCAAAATTGCAAAATTGCCCACACTCACTTTGGGCTAGCGCCTTAACGAAGGTGGCTCCGCTTCGCCCACGTGGTGTGTGGACCATGGGGACCATTACCCATAACACCCATGTCATATATGGTCCATTGGTCCATGCGTCCGGCGTGCACGAGGGTTAGAACATGGTACACGGCGGGCAGCGAAAGTGGAAAATTGCTCAAAATGGCCAAAAATGCGCACACTCATGGTTGGGGCAAATGAGGCACATGCCCGACTCGGACCGGAGTGTGCCATAGGATTGGTATCAAGTCATGTTGGTCCAACATATCTTTTGGGCGTCGCCCAACTCCTCCGATATTGGGAATGGCAGGGTCGCCAAGTGAGCCCATTATTTGGGATAGTCCCAAATTGCCAACATGGCGGCCACGGTATGCCAAGCCTAAGAGGAGTTATTCGCCGGGTCCAAGATATGTTGGGCACCGAAGTATGTACCCTCATATCATACTTGGGTCATGATGTCAATTGAGCGCAACGTTGAGATACACGGTCGCCACTTGACATCATGACGGGCCAAAAATGGCAAAATTGGCACAAGCACACACAAAAGTGCCTTGAAAGGTGCATAATTATATTATAATATCTTCGGCTTGGATCGTGCAATCACTTAATCCTTCGACACACAATGACTTGACACCAATGACCTTTGATCCCACATATGTGCTCCACTTGGGGCGCCTTGAAAGGTTACGAGCGCTACTTCCCAAGTGGGCACACGAAAATATGGAAAATTGTAAAACACACACCTTGCTCCCAACGCATCGCTTCGGGTTCACCACACAAGCTTCCCTTCACGAAGGTTAGGCTTGCAATTGACCGTAGGGAGTATGGAGAAGGGGCTTGCACAATATGAGGTCCATTGGCGGGTTCGACTTGGAGCAATGGACCCGCCAAATGGGCACGCAACACAACACATGGCACATACCACATATTGCCCAAAAAGGTAGCTCCCACCACGATATGTCATGCCCCTCCAAGGGCATAACTTTGTGTCAATCGCTCAGAGGAACTCAAGGAGAGTTCCTATGCCACACCAACACTTGCGCGCTACACTCGAAAGTTATCTTAACGCACGCAATATCATGGCCAAAGAGTTATAACGCAAACTCTACCCAATTGACCATGATCCATTACACTAGCGCGCACGTGTGGAAAAGCAAGGCATATAATGCTTCCTAAATTACGTCGGGAGTATTGTAAATACATCCCACGTTTCCTTATCGTAATTCCTCGCAAGCAACACGAGATATGACCTTCACAAGTGGCCTCACGAATCAACTTTGTTTTGCCCATATCTTTAAGACAAATGGAGGGCAGGATAAAAGGGAAGTTGATTCGTGCATACGGAAGCACGTAGGTCCACTCGAAAGAGGTAAAATCAAGTGCGGGGATGTCGAAGTCGAAAATCCGATTTCGACATCCTGAAAAATTCGGATTAAGGTTGCGAGTATTAATTATGAAAATTGCGGAAGCATCCATCCAGTTCCTGGCGACTTTGGAGCCTTCGTGACGGATAGCGTTAAAATTTCCATTATAAACAGTTAAACTGGCGGTTACGGTAAAGTCGCGAACCAACCGCCAGCAGTCAAAACAGTGAGTATCGGAACGGAAGCATAAAAATTGACGGAAACAATATGAAAATAAAACCCTGTTGATTCCTGATATTCTGATACACAAATCTCTGCTGGCGGTGCATCGGTTGCCGATGCGGGGCTTCACGGCACGGAACACGCCGTGCATGGGGTTAGTGGACCGGAGACCGGTTGTATGCCGTAACCTGGCCATGGGGTTCTGGGTACCGCTTCACCCCCCTCCTTAGAGCAAACCCTGGGGGGGCTCGATAACACCCACGCATGGCAGCGGGTACCCAGGACCACTTCCTGAAGGGGGGGGGGGTGTCACATCCTCACTCCAGTAAGTCACAGTAAGATAGGTGTCCCACAGTGGGATAGGTATGCTGCTGTAACAGCTCGTAGCACATGTACAGTATCAAGTATCAAGTCCCGGGTCCTGGCGGCGATTGTTCGGCATCCAAGGGACCCGTTAACCCATACCAGGCGCACCGGGTGCCGGCTGCTACGGTCACCACCACAGTGGCAGTGGCATACACGGCCAACATAGGCGTCACACGACGGCCGAGGTGGCCCCACAAGTCGAGAGCGACCACAAAGATCCATCAGGCTACCCCAAGCTTCCCAAGGCCCGCCGACTGGGGAGAGTCCCCACGGGTCCTTCCTCGGGCGCACCATGTCCATATCCATACGACGCGAGTCCAGAGTGCCATAGTCGAACTCCTTACGAACCCCAAATCGTAAGGGAACTCCTCCTGAAGGGATCGGGCATCAAGGCCGTCTTTTCCCTCGCCCTACTGCCACGAAGGCCATACATGAGGGAGTCCTCATGCAGTGTGGGCGGAGGCGTCGACTCCTCAAACCACCAGTTTCCCAGGCAGACTGACCGAGGTCAGGAGCACCGGAGGCCGCCATCCGAATGCAAGTGCGTCTGCAAATCGGTAGGCTCACACTGGGACTGACAGTGGCGGACCGCTGGGAGTGTAGTCAGGCAACTGGGCTTCCCGCCTGGCGCCATCAGGATCTCCACACATCACAGCGAATAGGGCAACACGGTATCACGGGCACTCAAACAGTAGAATCTGTAATCCAGTACTGGTCCAGGCTGGACCAGGCTGTAAGGATATGTACACGGCGACTCAAGGCGCCTCTGTATCCCGATTCGTGGTGAAAAACAGTCCATCCCTCAGCGATGGGCTGATGACACTTAACATACAGATGCACATATCCTGGAGGGCAGAAAAACAAGCAACAATTTGGGTAAATAGGCGTGTAAACACACTCAGAACAGAGTGCCAAACCACGCCACGGTCAGGATAAGGCAAATGCAGGAGGATGGACAGGATAACGCCTGAGTTCAGGCATATATAGTCTCGAGACCAGACCACACACCAAAAATCGCAATGCCGATGACAGCGGCATCCGTTGCGCAACGTCGTATGGGCTTCAAGGCCCCAAGAGCTCAGAAATATGAAGGTCAGTCGCCCTACCTGGTTTCCCAAGGATTCAGCAGGGGGGTGAGTGACGAATGGAAGAAGAGAGGGGCCATCCTCCTCTGGATACAGCAGGGGGGGGTATATGGCCACTCTGTCACCGAAAGATGGAAGAGAGCAAGCAAGTAAGGGACGATCCGTCGGCCTCACAAGCGCTCATAACACATCAGGGGAGAGCTCAGGGCGCTGATCAGGCACCCCTGGCTGCAATCGCCCGGGTGAGTGCTGCCAAGTCCGAAACGTGGATCTTGGTCTTGTGCTTGCGGATGTACTCCATGAAGGGAGTATTGACCCGCGGCACAAACGAGGAGACGGGTTCCCAGGTGTCGTGGGTCGGCCCATAGCCTCGCCAACGAACCTTGAACTCCAGACCTCCGGGTGCCGAGGCCTTCGGACGCTGAGCCAGGATCTTCTCGACAGTATAGTCGTCCTGCTCAGCATAGTCGTCGTCCGAATCGGCCTCATGTTTGGCGTAGTCCAGGGACACATGTCGGCCACGGAGGTCGGGTTCCCGCACACGGAGTTGACTCTCGTGGCGCTCCCGGAACTGTCCGTGACCCACCTTGATGCGGTAGGTGTCCTCACCAATCCGGCGGACCACCTCGCCGGGTGTGAACCAGGTCTTGGTGCGGTGGGTGCCCATGGGGCGGGGTCTGATCACCCACACCGGGTCTTCCACCCTGAACTTCTGCGCTGTCGAGCTCGGGGCGGACTTCTGACGCTCAGCATGCTCCTTCTCAAGCTGCTGGCGGATGTCCCGCGCCGTTTGCTCTTGCCGCACGAAGAACTCCTTGGCATCCATAGCCAAGCCATCACCAGACAAGGGAAGTCCCCTACCCAGGGGGTCCCTGCCAAACAGAATCTGGTGAGGGGACAAACCACCCGGAGTGGGGGTGTCATGATGGGCCTTCAGAGCAGGCCACATCTCCTCGAACCAGTTCCGCCGTGGATTGGTGATGTGGATCTTGCGCAGCTTCTCGAACAGCTGCCGTCCAGCCACTTCAGCACGGCCGTTAGACCGGCTGAGATAGGCAACGCTCTTGGCATGTCGTATTCCCATGAGGGAACACATAGCCTTGAACCAGCCACCAGTAAACTGGGGCCCTCGGTCACTGCAAATGGTGCGGGGGATGTCAAAGACGGTCAGCCAATGACGAATCATCATGACTGCCACTTCCTTGGCAAGCAACCCCTTTTTGCGTGCCGGAACGGCTACAACGTAGCCGCTGTGGCGGTCCACACAGAGAACCACACAGTCAAAGGTCTCCTTGCCAATGTGCACTTCGGGCATGGAGAAGACGTCCATGGCCACGCTCTCCATGGGCTGGTCAGGAACTGGGGTCCATTGGGGTTCCCCCTTGACGTTCCGGTTATCGGGATTGCAGGCCTGACAGACCGAACAACCCTTCCTGACCTTCTTGATGGCGGTGTAGAGAACGATATGGTCGATCTCGAACCGACGCTGCATGTCAAGAGCTTGCTTCTTGACCCCTGGGTGCAGCATGTGGTGGTGCCAAGCTTCACACAGCTCGAGCACCCGGGACTCCGGGACTAGCAGCTTACCATTCCGGTAGAGCTTGCCATCTTCCTCGGTCAGCCCCTTTGGCCACTTCTGCCCGTCGTCAGGGTCGGTCACAGCCCTATACTCGGCCGCAAAGGCCTCAGACTTGGCGTAATCGTCGGTCCAGTTGTCCCGGAGGCAAGACTCCGGGAAGAGGTGCTTGTCGGACTCAGTTCCCACAGGGGGTGCCGGCCCGGGCCTTCCGCCCGCGGCACCCACAGGGGCGAGTACACTGACTGTTCTGCTCACCCTCGAAGCGAGGGGGGCATCCGCAGCCATGACGACGAAGCATTTAGCCCCCTCCTCCTCCATCAGGCGCTCCATTTCAATGATCCTCTTGGCTTCAGCGGTTTCGGCCCCATCGCCATGGGCAGAGATATCCTGCATGCCCTTGCTGGCGGGATAGGCCCACCTACTGAGACAGTCCGCCACGGTGTTATCCTTTCCAGGAATATAAACAACCGTAAGGTCGAACTTGGCCAAGGTCTCATGCCATCTTGCCCGTCGGGAGGCGGGACCCGAGGGGGTGTCCACGTGCTCCTTGTGCCACGACTGCAGACTCTGATGGTCGGTGCAGACGGTGACGGGATGGAGGGCTATGTACCCAGCCCATTTCCTGAGAGCCATGACAATGGCATACGCCTCCTTTTCACGGGACGTCCACGTCCGTCTCTGGCCTTCCGCCAGGACTCGGCTCCAGAAGGCCACGGGCACGTGCCTCCCATCGTCAAGCACTTGCTCCAACACAGCGCCAATGGCGTAGTCGGAAGCGTCGGTGCGCAGGACGAACCCTCGGTCGGGATCCACGAGGTGCAGACCCACTGCGGATAGCAGCGCCTGCTTCATCCCCTCAAAGGCACGGTCAGACTCTTCAGTCCAGACCAAAGCCTTCTTGGACCCCTTCTTGGTCTCCTCTTTGTTGCCCTTGAGCATGGTCGTCATGGGGGCTGCATACTCGGCATACATTTTGATATACCCCGAGTAGTAGTTGCAGAACCCCAGATACGCCCGTAGCTCAGAGACCTTTTTGGGCTTTTCCCAGTGCTCGATCGCAGCCACCTTGCCAGGTATGGGCTTTCGCTGCCCGTTCCCGACTACGTGGCCAGCGAAGACCACCTCGCTTACCGCAATGGTGGCCTTGTCACTGCTGCCCGTGAGTTTGTGCCGAACCAGAAGGTCCAGCACCCGAGTGACGTCCCTCTCATATGCCTCCAGGAGCTCCTCGTAGCTCATGCTGGGGTCCCCGGACGCGATGATCACGTCGTCCACGAAGGGGTCCGCACAGTCGCGCACCGGCTCAAGCAGGTTCTCCAGCATCCGCTGAAAAGCCGCATTGCCGTTGGTAACGCCCATGGGCATCACCTTCCACTGGAGAGGTCCAAGTGGGGTGCTCATGGCTGTGCAGGCACGGGACTCCTCGGCGAGAGGCATCTGATGATAACCATGTTTCAGGTCAATCACCGTGAAGATCCTCCGCCGGTGTTGCTTTTGCAGCATGTCCTCAATGAGGGGCAGCGTATAGCTGTCGTGCTGCGTTTGGGCGTTCAGGCCGCGGTAGTCGACCACGAGCCGCCACTCACCGGCAACCTTCTTGGGGACGACGAAGCAGGGAGGGGCCCACTCGGAGTGGCACGGCTCAAGCCAGCCTCTTTGGATGAAGTCACGGAGGATTTTCTCCATGGCCTCTTTCCTCTCGCCCCTCAGGGCAAACTCCCGGTGACGATACACACGGGGGTCCTGCTTCAGTCGTATCTTGGCCTCGCCATACGGTCCACGCACCGGTGGGGGGAACACAGGTTTTCCGCTGAAGAAGGTCTCGCCATACTTCTGCTTCAGCCTGGCCCTCAACGCCTGGATCTTGGGGCAGTCACCGGACTCCGCCTTGGCTTTTCCGGGCACTTGAACCACGGAGCTTACTTGAGGGGTAGCGACCCCGCTCGCTTTCGGCTCAGGTGGTCTTCCCAGGTGGCCCAAAGGGCCATCCCTGGTCTTGCCTTGGAACAGATCGCCGTAGGTGGGTGGGTTACCGCCAGGCGGCTCGTCTTGGCTGGACATGTGATCCAGCACCCTCTGTACGAAGGTATTCCCGTCATAGGAACCGGAGACGATTGAGTCCACTTCCCACCAGGCTTTGTCCTGGCCTTTGCCCTCACGCTGGTTCCCCCAGTCGTGAAAGGGCTGATCCATATACCCCTGAACCAGATCCCACTCCTCTTCAGTGAGGGGGTCTTCGGAGTCCGATTCTTCGATGTCAACAGGGGGAACCGCAAAGCATAGCCTCCAAGGCTCTGCTATGATACGGTTGACACACACGAAGTCCGTGGTGTCGGCCTGATCAAGGCCCCCATCCACATAGTGGAATTCTGTTGGCCATCTCTGGGGTGGCATGGGCTGTCCCTTAGCGTCCTGATAGACACTCTCTCCAGCCGGTAGGACGACCTTGTTTAAGGTCATGTTGGTCAATGAGGCTACCCAACGTCGGGTACTTTCCTCCTCGGTGCATCCCATAGGAACAACCAGCACTGCCTTGGAGCGGTCCTTGCGAATCTTCGCTATCGCTCTTGGAATGTCCCAACGGGGGCAATGGATCCACATCAAGCCCTGATGCGGACCCCAGTGCTTCTTCCACGCAGAGTCCTGTGCGCTCCAGTACTTCTCACATACCCGAAGATGGGCGGAGGTTCCTGAAGAGAACGCATCCAGGGCCAGATCCGACGCTCCCAGGTCCGCAACCACTCGGTTCGCCACTTCCGGCCTTACGCCGTACTCCTGATTCGCTGGCCCAGTGGGCTCAGTGCCCAGCGCGGCCACTTCGAGCTGATTGCGTTCGGGCCGGATCCATTGGCATTCCACATGGTGCTCAGGTGACGAAAGCCACGAGAGCTGGTCGTCCTGGTACAGGGTCATGGAGGCCTGGGCCGGGAGGACGCCGGAGTCCGTCTCCATCATGAAGTCGTACCCGACGATCATGTCCCAGTCCATCTCGGCCTCGTAGAAGCTACCGTGCAGGAGGATTTCCTTGCCGAGGTCTGGGCGGCTCAGCTCACGATGGTTCACGAACTGCAGCCCAATGGCCGCTTCTTTCGTGCCTCCCACCATGTACTGG
Source organism: Eutreptiella sp. 'Long Island Sound 2002' (assembly GCA_964036045.1). NCBI lineage: Eukaryota > Euglenozoa > Euglenophyceae > Eutreptiales > Eutreptiaceae > Eutreptiella > Eutreptiella sp. 'Long Island Sound 2002'. The sequence continues at coordinate 110,712,896 of OZ038382.1, forward strand.
CCGTTCGCCACCTTCAGCCTGACAGGTTTCCGACTGTCGGTAAGACACTCTGGCGGATGCAGGCCAGCCTTGACCAAGCTGACTTGAGCTCCCGTGTCGACCAACACGTCGAAAACCTTTTCCACTTCCCCGCATAAGGCACGGACCTTAAGATGCAACTGCCGCTCGCGACCGACACGGCGCACGGCGTGCAAACTCAGGATCTCCGGCCGTTCCAGAAGCTCCACAAGCGACTGGTGCAGGTCGTGGACAATGGGCTCAGGCTGCCCATCTGCAGCATCCAGCTGCGGTCCGGGTGATCCTCCGATACTCTCGGATAGATCCTGTAGTACATCAAACACGTTCTTGGTCGCGAAGGACGGACGGGTGCAAGGGTTCGTGCCTTCACTTGCCCTCACCCCGCCTCCGCGACTGGGCGCCGGACCGGGCCTTCCGCCCGCGGCAGTCCCCTTGTGCTTATCGACTCCCGACTGGGATGGATCGGCGCTTCCCACGTCACCATCCTGCGACCGCCCTAGCTGGGGCCCTTGGCTGCAGGGGCTCCGCTAGGGGGCGTCGGTTGTGGAAGAGGGGGTGTTCTCCTCGGCCTCAACGTCGTTGACGCCCTTCTATCTTCCCCCTTTACCTCCTCCTTTACCCTTCTTGTCCTTGTCCTTGTTCTAGTCATTCTGGTTGTTCTCCTTGTTCTTGTTGTCCGACCTGGGGACCCAGTTCCGCTTGATCTCCTGGATCTCCTTGGCCAACTCGGTCCCCACCGACGACATCAGCTTGGCCAGCTCGTCCTTGTCGACCTCCATTTTGGCTTCCCGGATACCCGCGGGCGCACGCTTCTTCGACCCGTGCGCCTTCTTGTAAGCCTCCGTGTCGGCCTTGTGGACGGGGCATGTTCGGTGGTCATGGTTGAAGCCTTTCTTCCTCCCATAACACACGAAACAGCCCTGAGGGTGAGCTCGTATGAACTCCACAAAGGACAGCGGAGGGTCGCCAATGCGGCGAGGATCCCTCTTCTCCTGCTTCCTCCAACCCTGCTGCAGGGGCTTCCAGTTTCCCGGCTTGCTCCCCGTGTTCAGGTTCTTGGCCACGAAGGCACAAACGGCCACTTCGGCGGGCTCATCGTCGTCGTCATCGTCGACGAGAGTCTCATCGCCGCCGGCTCCCGCTGGGTCCATGGCAGATTCCCCGCCAGGTCCCTCGCCAACGTAGTTGACGTCGCGGTCGCCGGGCCTCAACCCGCGGGTGTGGTGGAGGTTTCGGTACTCCTTGAGTACTTCCTCGCCAACCCACTCCAGGATCTCGTCGCAGCTGATCCGCGCCGGGATGGGCTGCAGACGGATGGTCTGGCCGCTCAACTCACAATCGTCAAGGCGCCACATCGCGGTCTTCTCGCGATCGCCCGAGACGGTGATGAGAAGAGCGTTCCGCAGGGAGTGCCGTTTGACATCCCGGGCCACGTTCTTCTTCGCCCAAGACACAACGTTCGTATGATACTCCTTGGGGAGCATCATCTTGACCGTGTGGTTGGACTTGGCCCTCTTGGATTCCTCCTTGGTGACCCTCTTGATCCATGCTTCCGGCAGCATGGAGAGCAGGCGAGCCTGCTCGTCACCCTCGTTCCAATCCTCCACATTGCGGCGGAAGAGGGTGTATTTCCCTCGGAAGTCACGCCAGTCCCGTAGGCGGATCTCCCGTCCATCATGCTCAAGCTTGATGGACTTCCAGCGCTTGGCAGCCACCTGCGGAGCGTCCACCCGCTCCTGCTCGTTGAGCCACTTCTTGGCGTCCTTGAGGGTCTTGATTTTCCCCTCCTTGGTCGCCACGAAGTATAGCTCGCCGAGCACTTCCGGCAGGCGGTACCTGAACCGTTTGAAGACATATCTCTCCGCATCCGCGGGAGGTAGGTCTTCAGTGACGGTCAGCCCCCAATCGTCCAGCTTCTCCAAGAAGCGGTCGAGGTTGAGGGGGTTGCCATCGTACATGGGGGGCTTGATGTCCTTCAAGTCTTCCCACACGGCGGTGTCCGCGGCCTTAGAGACCATGAACGCCGGCCGCGAGGTCGACCGAGGTTCCCATCGCCCTCGCCCACGGACTCCCACGGCCGCCACGTCCATCTCCTCCATGGAATCCCTGTGGCTACGCCGCGGTTCCTCCACGTACGCTGAACCGAAATGTTCACGCCGTACTGCATCCATGTACGCATCCTCATCACGGCGCCGGCGGCTGCGTTCAGCGGCCTCCCGTCGTACACCACGCGGCGGGCTGATGTCGAACTCCTCCAGGTCCAGGTCCAGGTTCAGGTCCTCACCTTCGCCGACATCCCACTCCACGTCTCCTCTGGGGACCTCATCCCTGAGTCCACCATAACGTCCTCCAGCCCTGGGGATTGGCGCCGGGGCTGGTGCCGGGCGCCGGGGGCGTACAGGCGTCCGCGGTGGGGCACGGCGGTTGTGATAGTCCGCGCTGAGCCACTCATCGCGCCATTCCTCACTGCCACTGCCGGGCGGCACGCGCTCGTTGCGGCGGCCCGCGCTGTGGTGAGAGGGGGCGGTGAGAGAGGGGGCACTGGCGCTGGGGCGACTCCTGGGGGCTCCGCCGGGGGCGTGGGGTCTGCCTGGACCTGGTCCGGGTCCCCAGCCGTCGTCCGACGAGCCAGACTCCAGGGGTGGGCGGTCGCTGCCGACGCGCCCACGGGCTTCCAGCGCATCCAGCCTCTCCTGCAGGCCGCTGACGACGTTGGTCAGCGACTTGGTCTCGGCCCTGGCGATGTCCAGGTCCTTCTGCGCGCGCGCGGCGACCCCGGAGATGCGGGCCATCTCGACCTTGCCCGTGTCTACCTCGCACTCGAGGGCAAAGACCCTCCTGCGGAGGTAGACAATCCACCGCCAGGTCATATCCGGGTCGCCGTTCCCTGGTGGGTCGTCGGGGTCCCCAGGGGGTCCTCCAGGAGGGCCTCCGCCGGGTCCGCCCGGTCCAGGGGGTCCCCCCCCGCCCGGTGGTCCGCCTCCAGGGGGTCCACTTGGTGGGCGTCCTCCAGGGGGTCCTGATGGTCCTCCGCCAGGGGGTCCCGGTGGGTCTCCGCTGGGTCGCCTCGGTGGGTCCGAGGATGGGCGCTTCCTCGTGATGCCGAACTCCATGTCGTCATCCTCGTCCATGTCGCCCCACCTGGGCGTCTCGGTCACGGAGGACTCCGAGCTCCGGTAGGGAGGAGGGAGATCCTCATCCTCACCTTCCGGTTCCATGGGAACGTCTCCGCCGCCTCCGCCCGTCCAAGCCACCACTTGGCGATGTCGACGGCCTCGTTCATCCCCGTCACTGGCGGTGAAGAAGGGGTCACTGTCGTGGGGGTGCCCACCCGCTGGCCTCCGCGGCCTCTCGGGGGTCTTCCCCTTGCCCTTCCTCCGTCGACGGGCGGTGGTGCTACCGCTCCCACTGCTGCCCGTGTCCGCCTCATCCAGCTTCATCCTGGAGGAGGCGTCCCCTTCGAAAAGCCTTCGAAGGGTCTCCACTCGCGATCCTCCCGGGGGAGTCTCGTGGCGGAGTTTGGCCTCTGCCTCCTCCATTGCGGCGGCGGTGGCTGCGGCAGCTCGCGCTTCGGCTTCTTCCCGAGCACGAGCCGCCTCGGCTTCCCGGGCCTGCAGCAGCTGCGCCTTCTGCGCCTCCAACGCCGCCAGCTCCGCCTCCGTCTTGGCCTTCTCCTCAGCGACCTTCCGTCGCGCGGCCTCGATGGCTTCCTTCTTGGTGGCGTCCTCCTGGGCCTTAGCCGTCGCTTCGGCGTGGGCCCTTTCCTCCGCCTCCTTCTTTGCCCTCCCTTGGGCAAGCGCCTCTTCCAGCGCCTTCACCTCGGCCTCCTTGCAGGCAATGGCCTCCTGCGTCAGGCGGGCTTCCTCGTCGGCTGCCGCCAACTCACCGTTGACCTGGGCAGTTGCTGCCCCATGGGCGGCTACGGCCGTGAGTCCGGCCGCAATGGCCGCCACGGTCTGAGCGTGGATGGCCATGCCATGCGCCCACTGCGCAGCCTCCTCCTGGGCGATGCCGGTGGCGCCCTCCACGGCAGCGCTGTACTGCCTGGCCCGTTGCCGGGCAACCCGACGGTTGCAGGGCACCCCACAGGCGCGCTCACATGCGCGCGCCACGTCCCTTTCGGGAGCGACGCTGCTGCTGGAGCTGGCCTGGTCGGCCGGCATCCTCCCGCGGTGGGCCGACTCCACGTCGCTGCTGGGGCCTGCTGGGGCCTGCCGGGCCCTCAGGAGCAGCGGACGGGACTTGCCCTGGGTCTGCTTGGCGACTTGGATGTAGTCGCCAAGGGTGGTGGAGCCGGGGTGGTGACCACCATTGGCCCGTGGGGGACTGGGGGCTGGGGTTCCGCCCTTGGCGCCTTGGGCGGCTTCGGCGGCCAGGGACTCCTGGTACTCCCACCACTTCCGGTCCCTCTTCCTGTCCCCGGCGGACCGCTTCTCCGTCCCCAGAGACGCGCTGCTGCTGCCCTGCAGCCTGCGCTCGCTCCCCGGTTCCGGGAACTTCTTCTCGATCACGTCCCACAGGGAGACGTTGATCGAGGCGCCCGACGGGTAGGCGTTGGGGTCCTCGTCCTCCTCAATCCCGTCGGGGCGCAGCCCTTCGCCGGGCCTGTCCGGCCGGGTCCACGTCCTCCAGCGCTTGCGGCGGAAGCGGTACTCGTACCCTTCCGCCCGCAGCCACTCCTCCACTGCCCGCAGGCGATCCTCCCCCATGTCCTCGCGGAGCTCGAAGCTCCCGGGCATGCCGCCTTCGCACTGGGGATTGCTGTAGCGGTACTGCTGGTCCCACAGCAATCCGCGCAGCAGGCGCGCCACATGGGGGTGGGGCTGCGGCCACCTCCGACCCGCTTCTTGCCAATTCACCATGGCAGCGGGGGCGTAGTTGATCTTGAGGTCCTTGACTGGCACTCGTTCAACTCAACGAACTGGTTGTGGTTGTTGAGGAGGGTGCTGTAGCACTGGATTGGGCGTGCGGCTGGTGCTGGTCAGCCGGTGGTTGTGGAGGTGGTTGACGCGGCCTTGCTGGTCGGCCGATGGGACTCCGGGTCGGCCGATGGGGCTGATGCAGGAGTCCTGGTCTGTGCACCTCTTTCACGGCTGCTGCGTGGTCAAGGCGAAGCTCTGGACGGCGCTGCTGGCTCCGTGACGAACTCGGCGCTGTCGCTGAGTGGCGCTGCGAGCTGCTGCGCTGCGCTGCGAGACGCTGCGCTGCGCTGCGAGCTGCGAGCTGCACCGCGCTGCTGCGACGCGCTGCTCGGGGTTGGTGGCCCCGAGTGGCACGCGAGGGCTGGGTAACCCCGCGGCGGTGAAACGCTTTTGACGCGTTCCCGTGGGGGGCCGGCCACGGGACGCTGCGGTGACACGCACAGGTGAGCAGGCAGGCAAGGCACTACGCTCACAAGGGCATCAATACGCCTGTGTCATGTGACAAAGCGTTTCAGAATCCTTGCCACTCTGCAAAGAGGGAACGAAAGTATGTACAGCAACACATCAGGATATGTACACATGGGGTTAAGACTGGACTGGGGTAAGGGCATCACAGGACCATAGACACTCAGTCCCAACTCATATCCCAATCCCAGGTCCGACCCTCTCAGTGGCTGATGGGGGCGGGGGCTCAAACACAACCCATGCCCTGCTCAGTCCGGACCCTGAAACCCTGCCAATGGGAGAGGTTGTACCGCCCAGCCACAGGCGAGTTCCTGGAAACCAAGGAGCCCCGAGGCCGACCGACAGTGGCTCCCCATGCTCCCTTAATGGCAGGTCCTAACTCCACTCTGAGCCAGAGATATGGCCCCGCCATTATCACCCAGGAGTTGGTAGCTGAAAATGGGCTGTTTCAGCCCAAACTGAAATTAACTCAAAAATCCCCAAAATTGACCCTCGTCTGGACCCGCCAGAGGTAGGGACGAGGCAACTGACCCTATGCCCTTCGAGTACGAACCCCCTGGAGCCCTCACCCAACCTGGTTCCCTCTGAGGTCCCGGCATCAGGGCAACACGGATGAGTCATGTGGGGTCATGATGCCAAAATCACCAAAATTGGCGTCATTCCCACGCGTGGCTCGCCCGGCCAAGGTAAGGCCAATGGCTCACAGGGTAGGAGGCGGGACCTAGGACTTATATCTGAGTGTACAACTTAGATTTAGGTCCGGGCTCCCTATGGGCTTAGAGAAATGGGGCCGCCAATTGACCACACGGAAGGGGGAAATTGGGGTCCCAAAATTGGGTCATTTTGGCTGCCACAAATGAGCCAAAATTCGATGTGCTCCCAATAGTATATCTCCACGCCGGCTTGGAGATCGGATCTGCCATTCCATACGTGATTCACCGGGAGTCCAACAGAGACTCCCATGCCCTTGGCTTCCAAAGATCTCCATGCCACTCGGCGTGGTGACGATCCCAATTGGGTCCACATATGTCAAAATTGCAAAATTGCCCACACTCACTTTGGGCTAGCGCCTTAACGAAGGTGGCTCCGCTTCGCCCACGTGGTGTGTGGACCATGGGGACCATTACCCATAACACCCATGTCATATATGGTCCATTGGTCCATGCGTCCGGCGTGCACGAGGGTTAGAACATGGTGCACGGCGGGCAGCGAAAGTGGAAAATTGCTCAAAATGGCCAAAAATGCGCACACTCATGGTTGGGGCAAATGAGGCACATACCCGACTCGGACCGGAGTGTGCCATAGGATTGGTATCAAGTCATGTTGGTCCAACATATCTTTTGGGCGTCGCCCAACTCCTCCGATATTGGGAATGGCAGGGTCGCCAAGTGAGCCCATGATTTGGGATAGTCCCAAATCGCCAACATGGCGGCCACGGTATGCCAAGCCTAAGAGGAGTTATTCGCCGGGTCCAAGATATGTTGGGCACCGAAGTATGTACCCTCATATCATACTTGGGTCATGATGTCAATTGAGCGCAAAGTTGAGATACACGGTCGCCACTTGACATCATGACGGGCCAAAAATGGCAAAATTGGCACAAGCACACACAAAAGTGCCTTGAAAGGTGCATAATTATATTATAATATCTTCGGCTTGGATCGTGCAATCACTTAATCCTTCTACACACAATGACTTGACACCAATGACCTTCGATCCCACATATGTGCTCCACTTGGGGCGCCTTGAAAGGTTACGAGCGCTACTTCCCAAGTGGGCACACGAAAATATGGAAAATTGTAAAACACACACCTTGCTCCCAACGCATCGCTTCGGGTTCACCACACAAGCTTCCCTTCACGAAGGTTAGGCTTGCAATTGACCGTAGGGAGTATGGAGAAGGGGCTTGCACAATATGAGGTCCATTGGCGGGTTCGACTTGGAGCAATGGACCCGCCAAATGGGCACGCAACACAACACATGGCACATACCACATATTGCCCAAAAAGGTAGCTCCCACCACGATATGTCATGCCCCTCCAAGGGCATAACTTTGTGTCAATCGCTCATAGGAACTCAAGGAGAGTTCCTATGCCACACCAACACTTGCGCGCTACACTCGAAAGTTATCTTAACGCACGCAATATCATGGCCAAAGAGTTATAACGCAAACTCTACCCAATTGACCATGATCCATTACACTAGCGCGCACGTGTGGAAACGCAAGGCATATAATGCTTCCTAAATTACGTCGGGAGTATTGTAAATACATCCCACGTTTCCTTATCGTAATTCCTCGCAAGCAACACGAGATATGACCTTCACAAGTGGCCTCACGAATCAACTTTGTTTTGCCCATATCTTTAAGACAAATGGAGGGCAGGATAAAAGGGAAGTTGATTCGTGCATACGGAAGCACGTAGGTCCACTCGAAAGAGGTCAAATCAAGTGCGGGGATGTCGAAGTCGAAAATCCGATTTTGACATCCTGAAAAATTCGGATTAAGGTTGCGAGTATTAATTATGAGAATTGCGGAAGCATCCATGCAGTTCCTGGCGACTTTGGAGCCTTCGTGACGGATAGCGTTAAAATTTCCATTATAAACAGTTAAACTGGCGGTTACGGTAAAGTCGCGAACCAACCGCCAGCAGTCAAAACAGTGAGTATCGGAACGGAAGCATAAAAATTGACGGAAACAATATGAAAATAAAACCCTGTTGATTCCTGATATTCTGATACACAAATCTCCGCTGGCGGTGCATCGGTTGCCGATGCGGGGCTTCACGGCACGGAACACGCCGTGCATGGGGTTAGTGGACCGGAGACCGGTTGTATGCCGTAACCTGGCCATGGGGTTCTGGGTACCGCTTCAGGCAACGCTCAGCTTCTTCGCCGTCGCGACTCTATTGTTCTTCTTTTTTTGTGAGTGTCCTAAATTTTGCGACCTCGCCAAACAGCGGCGTAAAATGTTTGGGGTGGTTTCTGAGGTCGGAAAAGACGATTTTTCGCTTTATTTTCTCTTGCTGTGCGTCTTCTTCTTGGTTTTTAATTTTTCTCTGCTGCGATCGCGTGCGCAATGCCCTTACAAGCATCCTTCATGTACAGTCGGAGTACCTGAAGGAGTTTGGGAAAATCTACAAGCGCCTTGAGAAACGCCTTGAACCCCTCCTGGTCAACCAAGATCAGTGGAAGAGGGACAAGAGCTACGTCTGGCACGAGGACCACATCGTGGTACCCAGTGACAGCGTCCCAGCGCTGCTGAAGTGGACCCCTGAGTCCAGCGGTCATGTGGGTGCTGACCGTACCCTGAGGCTATTCAAGCAGTGGTTCCACACTACGTGGACTGACGACCAACTGCGGAACACCCTCCAGCCTATCGTGGACAAGTGCCCGTGTAGGTCCTGCAAACCAGTGGATATCAGGGACAGAGGTCTCTACTCGACCCTGCCCATCCCTCACTGTGCTAACAGTGTTGTATACGTGGACTACACGGAGATGCTGAAGTTCGGGGGCTATGACTTCGCCGTGGTGGTAACCTGTGGGTGGACCAGGTTTAAGAGGGTGTTCCAATGTACCAAGCACAATACCGGGGAAGAGACTATCAAGATACTCCTGGAGGAGTGGTTTTGTGTCTATGGGGCGCCCAAGGAGATCAACTCCGATGAGGACGTACGAGTGCGCTCAGATACCGGCTGGTACAAGAGGGTCCTGAGATCCCTCAATGACCAGGTGTCTACAGGGATACCCTACTCTCACACGAGCAACCCCCTATGTGAGCGGCAGATTCGTGTCCTCAAGGAGAATGTAAGGATATGGTGCAAAATTGAACGCACCAGAGACTGGGTGAGACTACTCCCAGTCATATCCTTGATGATGAACTCCCAAGAGAGTTCGGCTACTGGCTACTCGCCCCATGAGCTATTCCTAGGGCGCGCGGCGTGGTTCCTACATGCCCCCTATCCAGAGTACACCCATTCTTCCGTGGGTGAATGGGTCCAAGAGCAACAAGCGAAGGTGGACAAGGCCAAGGCTATGCTCCAGAGAGTGAAGGAGCGTCAGTGGAACAAGAAGAAGAAGCACCGAGTACCGGCCAGCTACCAAGAGGGGGACTGGCTGCTGGTGCACCACAGCCGACTACCTGCCTGTCCACGCTCTACCAGCGATGACCCATACTTCAGGCCCTACAAGATTCTATCTGTGGATGGACACCGTACAACCGTGCGGTGTTCTCCCCGTCTAGGCGGGACCCTGCTGTGCGCTGCTCGACACCTGAAGCGCTACTATGATCCTGAAGACCTCTGTGGGGAAGAGTGGGAGCTGAAGGACGAGGAAATCGCCGCCCTAGACCTACAAGGGGCTGCCAGCCCTATGGGAGTTGAAGGGGAACTCCCCGACATGAACGCCGAGGAGATGGCTAAGGAGGACTTCTACCTGGTGAAGTCTGTCGTACGCCACCGCTATCACCAGGGTTGGCGCTTCCTCACCCTCTGGGAAGCATTTGGAGTCGAAGAGGCCACCTGGGAGCCCTTCTCTGCGTTTGTTTTACCTGAGGGACGCCTAAACTCAGTTCTGGTAGACTACTTGTCCCGGAACAACCTTGGTGAGTTGCTGAGGCTCGCTGAGACGCTTGCCACCAAGACTAAAGCTAGGGACTGAACCTTACCCCTAAGTGTGCTACGTATGTCTGTGTGTGTCTCACTTCTCTCCTAGGCGTGGCTCCGGAATCAACGGGCTTCGCTGATGTCGGACCGAAGTTCCTAGTCAGTTACTAGTACCACTCCTATGGCGCCCAAGTTCTGTGCTGGCGCCTATCCTTTGAGGATAATGGCAAAAGCCCTATCTACTAGAGGGGAGGGGTGGCCACGTGTGCTAAGGGCATACAAAACGCCCCTTCTGCTAAAGGCCAAAAGCTAACGCACTCCCCTGCCCACGTGGAAAAGCACGCGGGACAGGAGACATCACTACACTACACGCACTAACCCCAGCACCGGCCTTCGAAGGCAGGGTGAGCACTCATCACTTGCACTCAACTCCTGCCAGGCCTGCTGACTCTAACACCTACACACGCTACTTCGTGTTGCTGTTGAAGGAGTCACGGGTCCTACTGACCCTCCTGTGAGAAAGCAAGAGAACACAGCGCTACTAAGCGGCTGTGGCCTAACAGGGACGCCACTACGTGTTTCCCTGCTAGGGCTTGGAGGGAAGGGGTGCTCTTGTGGCGTGCACAGCGTGAATGTTGAAGATGTCGGGCTACGCTTGCCACTCCTGGCTGAGTCGTAGCCTGTTGTTTGTGTGATCAGCGCCGTATATTTTAGCACGGCTAGAGGGACTGCACCAGTTTACCCTGAGCTTCCCACCTGAAGAGCAAAGGCGGATGAAGGAGCGTTTGCAGCGGAGGAACCAAGACCATCTCCACGTATTATACGCTTCTCAGATGGCCCTATGATACGCTGTCCACAAATGCTGCTATCAAGCAAGCATGCTTAAGAAGCTCCACCCGTTCTCTTATAGAACGTGGGGTGGAGCCCCTGGGTAACCTAAACAAGGTTTACCGTGCGCATTTCGCGTTGCCTAGCCTTTAATGCGTGTGTGAATGCACGAGCATGCACGAGTTGACGCTCAGCCTGTGGCAATCTTCCTAATCTTACCCGCAATCACGAATTCCACCAGGGGGTGGCCCCACCTGGGCTTACCTACCTTACCCACCGCTTGAGAGTGAAGCAAGGTGAAGGAAAAACGAGACACAAGCGAGAAACGACGCTATGCATATGTGTGTATGTCTAATCACCCTGGACTTACCTCTAATCATCTGCAATCTTTCTAATCTATCCCTCTATCGTTTGTTGGCGCTGCTACAGGGCACGTTCACGGAGACACGAGACGAGCAAGGTGCATGCTGCATACGAGACGAGCACACCTGTGGTTTATACCCGATTCATTGAAGTCCTTCTGTTGATTTTTGAAATCTTGAATCTTGAATTCTTACTGTCAATGTGGGTGTAATCCTTATGTTAGTCTATTTATGTGTGTTTCGTCATTTTCGTCATTCTGCGTAACATATGTTTATAATCTTATTAATTCTTTATTTTCCGGCGCTTCGCTAGGAGCCGCTCCTGTGCGCCGCCTTTTTCTGCGTAAGAATGTCTTGATTTAAACAATCAAGAGATGACGACACATTTTATCAAAATGTGCGGCTGATGCACAATTGGATTCTGTCCAGGTGTGTGCCTTCAGAAAAATTCTAGGCCGTCATTTGACGGATTTAGGTGTTGTCGCTTCCCGTTTGCGTGGTTTCGTCCCTCATCCTCCCATTCCTCTGTTGTACAGACCTCCTCGCAAAGCCTCGTTGAGTAGGCCGCTGTCCTGGCCGAAAAGCAGCAGCAGGAGACTGAACCAGAGTCAAGACCCCTCCAAGGGGCAAATCTAATGAAATCAGCGCACCCTCGCCCCAGTACCAGGACAGGTGTCTCCATCAGGTTCAATGAGACTTGGGTCCAGCGTCCTATGAGAGTCTGGCGTTGGGTTGTGTTACACTGCAGCTTGGAGGGAGGGAAGCAAATGCATATGGTCTTGGCATGCCCTATTCTAACCCCACCAAGCCACGAGAACCCCGGCAGCGCCAAGAGAGCTGAGTTTTCTGTTGGAGATTGTCATCAACAATGCAGCAAGAGTCGCTGGCCATGGTAAGACGCGCTTTTTCAGTGTTAGGGAAGCTATAGGTATTTTAAAGTAGGTGTGGAAACCAAGGAAAGGCCAAGAGGAAACCCCTTTTTCCTGAAAATGCGACAGTGGTGGCCACCACAGCACAAGGGGGGAGTAAGAAAAAGTGCTTTTCCAATGCTTTAGGGTATACTTTAGTTGTATTAGAGATGCTCTAAGCACTCAGGCATTTTTATCTTAGTATTGGCCCAGCCACAATGGGTGATAACACATTTTGACCTATGGAACCAAACACTAAATCAGGATGTTGTGTGGACCCCTGAATCCCCAAGCTATAGGCATTAAAATATATTTTCCTGGGTTGCTGAGGCACTGATATACTGAAGGCAGAGCCTAAAAATTTATCTATGTTTTCTCATGAATTCTTAGCTATCCTAGTAGTATGCACCCTAGGGGGCTGGGGCACCTCTCTTTGAGAGGTCCTGGGTTCAATACCCAGTCAGCCTAGCTAAGTAGGAATATCCCATGTGACATGGCAGTGACCTCAGCGCCACATCCCATGCCACCTCAGCACCTATGGGACCCAAAAACAAAGAGTGCACATCTCAAGGTGGCACTGTGGATGAGAGTGAGCCCTTGGGGCAGTTTTCCAATCAGCTTTTCTCAAACATGTAAAATATTTCATCCTGAGTTGCAATGTATGCTAATTGCTGTGGTCTATTGTTGATAGTTGTCTTTATCTAACTCTTTGTGACTGCAGCCCTTCATGCTTTGATCCTGATCTTCTTCTTTTTGCTTATCTCTGGCTTGGCTTATCCTGGATTGGTTGTATTTCCACAATGAAACATTTTCCTCATCAAAAACAAGCAGCAGGAACCCTACACCAGCAGCAAGCAGCAAGAGAGGCACAACAAACACACAGTTTTCAAATGACTATAAAACCTTCTACTTTGAAGCAATATGTCGGAAATCAGCAGTCAAACTTTGGTGCATGCAAAATGTCGGCAGCCTGCAGAAACATGAGAGTCTTGCGTTTTCTTAGTTTTTAACCTCATTTTCTGCGGCGGCACGCGCGTCTGGCGCCAGTCGGTGGCCACCCCAGCAGACGCGTACTGTATTGTATTCTCGCGATACAGTACGCGTATATATACGTTACGCGTATATATACGCCGTCTTCTCCAACCCTGACTCGTGGGGTTGCCCCGTCTTCTGGTTGATCGTTGATAGGGGGGTGCCAAAGGGGGAGGTGAAAGTCCTGGGGGGGGCAGTGTCCATGGCGTGGATCTCAGTTTTACTGAGGTTGCCGTCTAGACCCCACTCTCTGGCAACTGTGTCGAAAAATTTCAAAATTTGCTGTATGCAGTCCCCAGTTTCGGATCAGTATAGGAGGTCGTCAACAAAGGCGTGGCCCGATTTGTGTGACGAGGGACGTGCACTGACGTGAGACGGCAGGGCGAAGAGGAGCACGTTCAAGTAAAGGCAGAAAAGAATTCGCGACATGGGGCGTCCTTGCCCGACTCCCCTGGTTTGCAGATGGGAGGAATGGGTGTACCCTGACACGACCGTGAAGTCACGAGGGGCACGGTATAAGGATTGAATGAGGCTTACAAGGGGTGTCAGGAAGTTCAGGTGTGTTAGCACCGTGAAAAGGGTGGTGTGAGGGACGGAGTTAAAAGCCTTGTAGAAACCGATGTAAAGGCTGTAGTTGCCGGCTGACTCCCGAAACGTTGATAATAGGTTGAAAAAGTGGTGATTGCATCTGCGGTTGGGAAGCCCGCCGAATTGGGTGGGGTGTATGATGGAGTGTCAATAGTTCACGGTTGGCGTGTGCTGCGATTATTTTGTAAACGCTGTTCAGCAGGGCTATAGGCCTGTAATTTACGGGGTTCATTACGTCCCCCTTCTTAAAAAGCAAGAAAATATTGGCTTCGAGCCATTTCGCAGGCAGGGGCCGGTGGAGATAGTGGTTGCACACCCGCCAGACAAACTGTTGGATACGGGGGGGGGGGGGATGTGCAACGTGTAGTTGTTCGTGAAGTCCCGGCCCCTGCCTTGTTAGGCTTGGATCTTTTTAGCGTGTTCCGGAATGAATCCGAGGTAATGTCGGGGAGGGGGTTGCGCTTTGTGGGTTCGGGGCAGGTGGAGGAGTGTGTGAGCAGGCGCTCCACGAGTGCGCTTGGTGGTGCGTACTTGAGGCTGCCCCCAAGGCTGAGGAGCCTGGAAGAAAAGATGTTGCCGACTTCTTTTGGGGTGGTGACGAGCTGTGTGGTGCCCGGGCGCTTCAGCATAATTTCTCCGCGCTCCACGGGGTTGAGTGCCTCGTTGATGGTGCGTTTGTTTCTGGTTTTCCGTACCAGGCACCGATGGATCTTGGTGGTTGCCGCCTTGTTTACCTTGGTTTCCCATTCCTTGGCGTGTTTGTTGAGCGTGTCCATGGAAGTGGGGTAAGCAGGATGGCTGTGGGGGGGCAGGGAGTTCAGGGACGCTTTGACTTTCTTAACCAGGGCGCAGGAGGTAGGGTGGGACGGTGCCGTGATGGTGTGGTAGCTGGTGGCTACTTCCTCTAGCACCGCGTCAGTGAAGCGTTCTATGTCCGTCGAGGATACAGAGTCGAAACAAGGGAGGGTAGACTCGCACCACTTCGCCAGGGGGGCGAGGGAGTCATGGTGCGTGGAGCATTTCTGCTCTGTCAGTTTACGAAAAACCTTCCTCTTAGTGGTGAGGGTTTCGGATAAGGGGTGGGGGGGGACCTGAGAGGTGTATGCGACCGGGTGGTGGTCGGACGTTCTGTCGTCGGTTTGGATGGTTGCGGAGGTGGGGGCGAAAAATTCAGAACTGCCGGGGAAATTAGGATATGGTCAAGGCGGCTGCTGCTCGCACAGTATGGGATGGGGTATCGGGAGATGGACTGAGTGGCTGCGTGGAAGTGTCAGAAGGTGTCGATGAGGCGCGGTGGGTTGCTCGTGACCAGCCTCCGGAGCCATGGCCACTCGTTGTCTGTTTGAAGGTTTGCCCTGTCCAGTTCAGGGCACATTATGCAGTTGGTGTCTCCTCCTAAGACGTAGTTGGGATATTGTTGCATCAGCGGGCGGAGGAGGTTTTTAATTTTTGAGCGGTGGACGTCTGTGCCTGGGGCGTATACTGAGACAAGTAAGGTGGGCGGGGCCCCGGGAGGGTGAGATGGCCGCCGCCAGTAGCCCCTCCGTGTCGAGTCTCAGGACGGGGGTAATGACACGAGAGAGTCAAGGGGAGCAAACCAAAATGGATCCGTGCTCGCCCCTGGAGTTTTCGTCTTGGCTGATGTTCGAGACAATGGTTGCTTTACTGCCCGAGCCGTAGGCGTATACGTGGGGGAGGATGAGGGCATGGTTGATTTCTTGGAGGCAGAGGATGTTGAAGTCGTTTTCGAGGTGTCTGAGGATTTGGCTACTCAATGTAGGCTTTTTCTGCAAGTTGTGGGAGAGGAAACGTATTTCTGAAGGGACGGGTATCCGGGGGCAGTGTGGCCTTTGGTATCCCTGCCGTAGGCGTTTGCAGGACCTCGGGGGGGGCGGAACAGGGGGGGGTGAAGGCCGGGGGGGTACAAGAAGGTCGGGCGGGCTGGTCTGCCTAAGGCTGCGGAAGTGCTGGACTTGGTCGGCCGGTACCCCGGCCGAGGCAAGCGCTTTGTCGAGCCCCTTGCCGGCGCCAGGGGAGGCCGTGTCATGGACAGTGTTTCATCGAATCGTGGCGTGTGCGTCCATTGGCAGAGAGGACTGGAGGGAGCGGAGGCCGGGTATCTGGCCCTCTGGTGCTCATGGGCTACCTTGCCTGCGGAATGTGGCGGAGAATTAGAGCGAGCTGCGAGGTGGCACGAGGGACAGTTAGCCCAAACACCTCGTCCTCTTTCGGTCTGGTTATCCCAAGGTGCCACTCGTGGCGTGCGGCTCCCGTGAGGACAATAGGCCGGAATGTGCAGTACAGTGAAATGTCGTGAAGATCGCATGCGCGAGACAGATCAGGCACGCGCACCCCGAGGATGCATCAAATATTGCGAAGGAATGAGATCCTGTTGAATTACACATTTTTATTACGCTGTTTCAGTGTTTTATAATATAAAAGCGATACTGCAATGATTGGTGTAAGATATCGTGATGTTCAGTAAAGTTCAGTGATCTGTATTATATTGTTCTTTCACAGACCAATGTATGCAAGGAACTGTGAAAGTTTCAGTCCGCCCAGAGGACATTGAGGACTGGTTCGAGACTAAGCAACACGGGGTCAAGAGACCAAATCTGAGTTGGTGTCGGCGCTGGCAGTGCATGGGTCTTGCAAGGGTGTGCTCTGTTGTTTTCGTTTTCGCTGTGCAAAACAAACAAGCAGGAGGAAAGCAGTGGTGTTCAAAAGCAACAAAGAGTCGAGAAAAGAATAACTAAGAGCCCGGTAGGATTGCCAAACCTTCACTTCCTGAAACGAATACTGCTGCAAGTTGGTTGCAAGAAGGATGCACAATGGGTATGAGACTGGGGGCACGAGCTACGACAACGTGAAGGAGACGCTTGCTGAAAGGTGTGAACGTTACAGGAGGCAACCCGATGAAGCGGATGACGACGTCGAGGAGCTACGCAGTGAGGTGCAAAGCCTTCAAGACGCCAGTGAGCGGTATGTGCAACAACGCAACGCAGCTGAAGATGAAGTGGAGCGGCTACGCAGCGAAGTTCGCGGGCTTGTGGAAGAAAACAAGGAGTTGCGCAGGCGTGCTGAGCAGATGACGCAAGCCAAGAAGGATGAAAACAACGTTGGGGAGCTGCAAAGAGAGCTGACGTTCAAGCAGATCACTGTGAAACAACTGAAGGCGCAGCTGGAGAGACACAAGCAAAGAGCCAAGTGGCGTGGCGCTGAGTATGCTCGTTTGCGACGAAGATTCATTGCATTTCACGAGAAGCAGGAGAAAATTGAAGACTCCAACGCTACGCAGTGTGAGACAAAGTCAAAGGAGGATGACAAGCCAGCAAGCAAGCAACATGCAGTGCTGAGTGCGTTGGGGCGCCGAAGGAGGATGCGCGGCGGCAAGCGATGAAGACGAAGAGGACCAAGCGACGCGGTGGAGAGCAGTGTCGACACGAGCACGGATGTACGCTTGCTGCAGCATGCCGAGAAGCCACAGGAGGCGCCAACCAAAAGAGAGCTGAGTATCAGAAGGTTGCCTAAACGAACTCCTACACCTGTGAAGCGCCGGGGCCACGGAGTGTAGTGTGCATGCGCATGTCAAGCCACTTATTCCCTGCTGGGTGCTGCAGCCTTCGCTCAGTGTCCAGGACAGTGGCAAGAGCAGGGCGTCCATGGCAGTGCTGGTGCTCCCTTTCCTGGGGCAGCAGCGCTGTCTCAAGGCGCTAGAGCAGGGCGTCCACGGCAGAGTTGCTGCTCTTTTAATGGGCAGTGGCGCTGTCTCAAGGCGCCAGAGCATCTGAAGCGTCCATGGCTTTGGAGCTGTCACTTTTGTAGGCAGCTCTGCGGTCCCAAGGCGCGAGATATTGTTTTGGCCCTGAATCTGATTTAGATCTGGCTTGGATGCCAAAATGGCTTGGACAACGAGGCCACAAATACCCTCTGTGGTGTTGCAAGGCTGTTTCGTTTTTGATACTTAAATATGCCTTTAGCTCATATTTCTTTCCTGAGACGCCAGAGATGACTGCTGGGATACTGGTTTTTGCACCAGATGCAGTCCGTGATGTACGTAGCTCCGCAGTCCAGTTTTTGAGCCAAGGCTCATGGGCTTTTTGCAGGCTGTGGAGCAGTAAACTTGAGTTGTGAGATAATAATTGAACAAACATAATTATGCAGTGAGTGTGTGCAGTACAAGTGTGTGCGTGGTGCATGGTGGGTTTACAGGTACTGCGGTGGTGCGCTGCAAAAACTTTACACCTCAGATTTTTTGCCCCCTCGCTTTGAGTTGGAGCATGCACATGGCCACGTAAGTAGTAGCCCTCATAAGGTTTCAGAGAATGTACTCACGCCGCTGGGCACAGTGCAGCAGCTGGCGCAGGTGGATGTCAGACGAAACACCCACGAGTGTCGTGTAGTTTTTATGTGGGATTAGTTGGTTCAATGCTTGAGGGTATGTCTGTTGCAGTGCTTGTGTTGGTCAAGCTAGGTCGGGTCTGGATAGACTGAAGTGGCTGAAGACTGTTTTACATAACAGAATACCGCCCCGTGTGCGAGTGCACATTGCTGGAGCATGGGTTGCATGGTGGAGGGTCCCCTGAGTGAGTGTGTGAGCAGGAACGTGCATGGTGGAGTGTGTCAATGAGGAGAAGTGTACTTGTGGCCCATTCATGCCTATATTATTTGCTTTCAGCCCAGTGCCGCTGTTTGGTGAGCTGGCACTGAGCTTGTGAGGGGAGTGCAATAGGCCCGAATGTGCAGTACAGTAAAATGTCGTGAAGATTGCATGCGCGAGATAGATCAGGCACGCGCACCCCGAGGATGCATCAAATATTGCGAAGGAATGAGATCCTGTTGAATTACGCATTTTTATTACGCTGTTTCAGTGTTTTACAATATAAAAGCGATACTGCAATGATTGGTGTAAGATATCGTGATGTTCAGTAACGTTCAGTGATCTGTATTATATTGTTCTTTCACAGACCAATGTATGCAAGGAACTGTGAAAGTTTCAGTCTGCCCGGAGGACATTGAGGACCTGTTCGAGACTAAGCAACACGGGATCAAGTGACCAAATCTGAGTTGGTGTCGGCGCTGGCAGTGCATGGGTCTTGCAAGGGTGTGCTCTGTTGTTTTCGTTTTCGCTGTGCAAAACAAACAAGCAGGAGGGAAGCAGTGGTGTTCAAAAGCAACAAAGAGTCGAGAAAAGAATCACTAAGAGCCCGGTGGGATTGCACAAGGAGAGAGCGGGCGAACAGGCGGATGCGAAACGAGTCCCCGCTGGAGGGGTTCTTAAAAAACACCGTTGTGTCTGATTGTGAGCCAAAAATGGACACCGGGTCGCCTAGCAGGGGGTCGTCTTTGTGGTAGCCGATGCCTTCCCCCGGAACATACATTGTGCCTGTGATTTGGTTTGGAGGAGGGTGTGGGAGGCCCAGGCATTCCAACGCGGCAGTGTACGTTTGGAGGATCGGGGAAAATTCTTCTGGGATGGGAGATGTGGCGGTGACTTTGCTTGGCCTAGGTATGCGTGACCGAAGTGCTGGACGGAGCGCCCGTGGTATTTTTCCCATGTGTTGTCGTGGAGGACGTTTTTTACTGTTTCCTCTTGGCTTTCGGAGAATACGTCGCGGACGTAATAAAAACCAGCGGGGAGGCGGGAGTCAATTTGTGTCTGCGGAGCCGGGGTGGGGGCATCGTAGTCGTAGGGTAGGAGGGTGGTTGCTTCGCCCCCCAGTGAAGCAAGCAGCGGGACGACGGTCTCGGACATCTCCTTGATGCGGCTTGCACCTGGCCTTTTCGGGGCGTTAGACGAGTCGTATGAGGGCGGGGCCGGCGTTGGGTGGGCTGGCTCGGCGGTGCTGGAAGGCGCCGACCGTGCGTTGCCATCGGATCTTGACGAAAACCGCACCGAATGCCCATCTATGCCATTCATGCCGTTTTGAGCCGCCTAGCCCGTTCTACGGCCGATTTAGTGTCCAAAAATGGCCATTTCT
The DNA here is from genome assembly GCA_964036045.1 of Eutreptiella sp. 'Long Island Sound 2002'. Classification (NCBI taxonomy): domain Eukaryota; phylum Euglenozoa; class Euglenophyceae; order Eutreptiales; family Eutreptiaceae; genus Eutreptiella; species Eutreptiella sp. 'Long Island Sound 2002'. The sequence goes on from OZ038382.1 coordinate 110,732,601, forward strand.
GGGCTGTTTTCAGGACGATTGTCCTGAAAGTTCAGGACAATCGCCAGTGTGCCAAGTAGGCCTTTCCAATGAGGGCCATTGTTCTTTCATAGCGATTGGGCTATCAAAAGAATGCAAATGCGTGTTCAATAGGGCATGTACCATGCCGTGGTCCCACGCGGCGGGCCATTTTGAGGTGAACATGAGCCATTTTTGAGCCGTTTTTCAGAGCGATGGTACTGACCGTGGAGGCACATCTCCAAAGCAGGCAGCGTTTCCTGCACGGTGATTTCCCATGCACTAAGCAAGACTAGGACCCAGCTCGGTCCTAGTTCGAGTCTTGATAGCAGCAACAGCAGCAAGCAGCAGCAGCAGCAAGCAAGCAGGCGGTCCAAAAGGCCTTGCGACGGCTCAAAACCAGCATCCAAGTCGCACAAAACCACCAGGGAGCAATGGCGCATCACCACAAACACGTTCCATGTCATTTTGAGCCGTCTAGCCTGTTCTACTGCCGATGTAGTTTCCAAAAATGGCCGTTTTTTGGATGTTTTCAGGACGATCGTCCTAAAAACTCAGGACGATCACCGTTGTGTCAAGTGGGCATTTGCAATGAGGGCCGTTGTTCTTCCATGGCATTTGGGCTATCAAATGATGGCAAATGGGTGTTCAATAAGGCATGTACCATGTCGTGGTGCCACACAGTGGTCCATGTTTGGGGGGAAAAAAGACATTTTGAGCCGTGTTTCAGGACAATCGTCCTGACCGTGGAGGCACATCTCTAAAACAAGCGGTCCTTCTTCAATGGTGATTTCCCATGCGTTACGTAAGACTAGGACCCAGCTTGGTCCTAGTTCGAGTCTTGATTACCGAGCTCGGTTTACCCTGTCGAGGTTTTACACCACCTTTTAGGGTCCACGGATGAGCAACACGTTTTAGCAAGCAGCAAGCAAGCAGCAGCAGCAGCAGCAGCAGGCGGTTAAAAAGTCCTTGCGACAACACAGCGGCTCGAAACCGGCATCCAAGTGGCTCAAAACAATTGGAGAGCAAATGCGCATCACCACAACCAGAATTTGTGACGTGTCGAGCCGTCTAGCCCGTTCCGTGGCCGCTTTAGTGTCCAGAAATGGCCGTTTTTGGGCTGTTTTTGGCTGTTTTCAGGAGTCTCCAGTTTTCATGATGTCGCACGGCGCGTGAGTGGTGTCAATCGCCACGACAAGGGTTTCTTGAAATCGGAACATCGCCCCCAAGGGCGGTGAAGCGCCTCGTCCCCCGGGAAGGTTGGCAATGATTATGGTGAGCATTTCTGGGGCTTGTAGATCTTTGTTACGTTCCTTGCGGTCCCTAGCGATCACGGCACAATAGACCTCGGTAGACGGTAATGCGTGCATGTCCATTGCAATGAGTTCCCCGGTGAGGAATGGGGTGCACTCGGGGACTTTAAACATGAGCTTGTCGCCAAACCGGGACGAAAGTTCCCAATCAAATCGGTAGTAGGCCCAATGTGGGCTTTCGGAAGGAACAATGTGGCCCAATGGATAGTATGCATTCTTGGTGTTCACCGACACATTTGCTAAAGCGGGGAAAATCATTTCATTCATTAGCTTCATGCATGCACGGGCGTCTTTAATTTTGCGTTGTTTTGGTTATGACTTGTGTCTCTCCTCCGGCGGCTCAGGCTCCATGTGATCAAGGAATTCTATGCTTACTTCAAACCGTAGTGTTTTGTGCAACCGTAGGTCACGCACCGTTGGAAGATCATGCTTGGAGGCGAAGCGGAATGGCTCAAACTTAATATTGATGTCGTCGTATCAGCATCCGTCGAAGGAAGAGGTGCTTAGGAGCAACGCAACATACGGCATCGTTTGATGGCCGCTTGTACGGAACTCGTAGGAGTCCCTGCTGTCCTTTTTGATCTTGTAGGCGTCCCAGAGTTGCACTCTGTGAATACATACCACGCTACAAATGTAAGGAAGGAGTGGGAAAGGGGCAGAAATTGAGCCTAGCATGCTAAAGGTGGCGGCCACCACTTGAGCGTCCCACGCCAGAATGACAAACCATCCTTTGAGGTCCTTGTTCTCTTCTTTGGCTTTATCTAGCACGGTTCGGAGTTGTTTAGCCCACGGGGTGGCGGTAGGCGGAGACCTTTTTGGCTTCCGTTTGTGAGTAGTCCAACTCGTACGGCTTTGGGTAGAAGCGCTTGTGTTTAAACAATAGTTTTTCAAGTTCGTTTTAGTTATTGTGTGCGACAGAAGAGACCCTGCCTCAGTCTAGGATATCCGTGGAGTTGCTCCCAACAAAAGCGGATTGAACATCGGTGCTGTCCACATCTGGGTTAAACTCGGAGTAGTCATGTAGGCGGTGGTAGACCTCAGGGACGAAAATGCATTGGTGTGTGTCAAATACTTTGCCGTCAACGGTTTCATATTGGCGTGAAGGAAAGCGTGTTTGTAGCCGAGAATTTGAAGCTTGGTGTTTTTGAAAGAGGTGTGACGGCGAATAATTGAATAGCGATGAAAGGCGGTCATCGGTGGCTTTGGAGCTCCCTCATAGGGTGAAGTTCATGATGACCACGGGATGAGCGAAATGACGGCGGGGTGGTGAATGGAAGGTGGCAAGCGTAAATGTGGCTTCGGAAATTGAGATTATAATCAATAATCCACGGAAATTGCCGCAGAACTTGAACAGCCCAGGATTTTCACCAATCACCGAATAGCCTGGACTACTGGTGGATCCATCAACCAAATTCTGAGGGTCAATCGAAAGCAAATAGACACTCAGAAAGTGACCCAGGGTCCCATGTTTATTGGCAGACTCGGGTCCTGCCCGCACACTGATCATGATTGCCTTCTTGTCTTCCTTTCCTGCAGTGCATTCTCGCGCCCGCAATTGTTCCTGCGCCAATGGTCGATTCGCCCACAGTCTCCGTCAAGGGTAAACCCTTGGTCCGGTCGACAATGAGCCTTGTGCTTGCTACGCCATTCCTCTTAAGTCACCTATTGTCTCTGCAGGCATGGTCCTCTGACAGCGCGTTAGGGGTCTCCTGGAGGTCTGGGCCCTGATCCTGCAGACTGTAGTCTTGACCGCGCTCCACTTTTTTATTTTCTGAGCCGAGTTGACCGCCAATACTGCTGCTCAGTCCCTGCCGCTTTCGTCAGTGCGCTCGCTGTCCCCCTCTCTTCATCACTGCTGTCGTCTGAGGCCGTCACCGCTTACCAGCCGATTTCTTGGGGTGAACCCTGATGCGTCTGCGAACATCTGTGGTGAGTACCGAGCCAGAGCACCTGAAGTGTCAGTGGCGAGTCGGTGACTAGCGATGATTACTAAGGGTCCAGAAATTTGGTGCCTGCTGTTACACACAATCTGTTGTCTCAAAGCCAGAACTGTAGGGGCGGTACAGTCAGTCAGAATCCTGATCGCCAGCTCTGCTCTGAAACCCCTAATGCACATGTGAACGTCAGTCTGAATGAAGTATGATGCATGTCACGTGTACAGATGCAGTGCAGCTGATGGAATCTCCAGTGCAAACGTGTACCTCTGCAGCACAGTTCAGTCGGTTGGTGACTGTTGTTACATCCAGTTTATTGTGTGTATCGCAGGGTAGGGATGCAGGTTCGAATTCGCACGAATTCGCTCGAATTCGAATTCGCCCCGAATTCGCACGAATTCGTGGACCACTCCGAACTCGAATTCGCAACTTTAAATTCGAATCCTCCCTGATTCGCTTGAGTGAATCCATAGGCACCTACAATTTACCTTCTAGGTTGCAATTCACCTGTTTACATATGGGTATGCCACTACCCCCGACCATATCGCATAAAAGATCTCCCAAAAGCTTCCGTAACCTTGCAATTTTTGTTGTTTGTTGTTGCTTGCATTTACCATGCTGAAACGATTTGACGATTTGACAAAAGTAAAGCAAATCAAAACCAAGAAATCCAAAGTTCCTTGCTTCTTTCAAATGCCTTTGGGAAAAGAAGCAGCAACGAAGCATGCAAGATCACCAATCCACACACAAACCATCACATGTGAACCACTTGTTGCCCTTATTGGGCCTTCATTCATTGCATTCTTGAATTGAATCGTTGGACTTGAAGAAATCTAAGAGAGAGCATACACGGCACCGGGAAAGGTAAGGAGGGTACCGCTGTCAAGGATACGCAAGGGCTACAAGGGTCTATGTACATAGCTTATAGGGAGGTTGGAGCAGGTGCGCTGGCTGGGTGCAGCTCCGTGCACGTCATTAGCTCCGTGCACATCGTTGTGGGTGCCCAGGGCCTCACTGCTGCTGCCTCTGGCTGCTCTCGGCTGCTTCTCCTTCCACACACGCCCGGCAGTGCGTGGTTGCCAAGGGGCAACACGTTTTGACTGTCAAAAATTAGAAAAAAAAAGTCGAAAATCAAAAGTTCGGGACGGGTTTTTCTCCAAACTGGTGGACTTCTGGGGAGAATGGAGGGTACCGCCGTGTTCGGTGGAGCTAGGCGGACACAGCGGTGAATTCAAAACTCAAAAGTAAATTTTGTTTTCGAAAACGGGTACGCGGGCACCGCACATGAAAATCAACGGCTCAATCGAAGCGGAATCATCAGAGTTTTCTTTTTGTCAAGTCAAAAGTTTTTTTGCATTGCAGAGTTCAAAGTTAGTTTTTCATCTGGAGAAAAGACGGCGCACGCGTGATCATTTTGCCGTCGCCTGCGAATTCGCAGCGCGAATTCGCCCCGAATTCGCAGTACTAAGAATTTCAGGCCGAATTCGCAGCGAATTCGCGCTGCGAGCGAATTCGCAGCGAATTCGGCGAATTCAAATTGAATTCGCTGCGAATCTGCATCCCTATCGCAGGGGCGTTGCAGTCAATCAGTATCCAGATCGCCAGCTCCGCGCTTGATCCTCAGAACCAACGTGAAAGTGTACCATCATTCTAGATGAAGTTTGATGCCTGTCCCAGTCAATGCACTCTCCGACAGCCCCTTGGTCCAGCGGACAATTAGCTTTGTTCTTGCTATGCCATTCCTCTTAAGTCACCTATTGTCTCTGCAGGCATGGTCCTCTGACAGCGCGTTATGGGTCTCCTGGAGGTCTGGGCCCTGATCCTGCAGACTGTAGTCTTGACCGCGCTCCACTTTTTTATTTTCTGAGCCGAGTTGACCGCCAATACTGCTGCTCAGTCCCTGCCGCTTTCGTCAGTGCGCTCGCTGTCCCCCTCTCGTCATCACTGCTGTCGTCTGAGGCCGTCGCCGCTTACCAGCTGATTTCTTGGGGTGAACCCTGATTCGTCTGCGAACATCTGTGGTGAGCACCAAGCCAGAGCACTCGAAGTGTCAGTGGCGAGTCGGTGACTAGCGATGATTACTAAGAGTCCAGAGATTTCTCGCCTGTTGTTACACCCAATCTGTTGTCTCAAAGCCAGAACTGTAGGGGCGGTACAGTCAGTCAGAATCCTGATCGCCAGCTCTGCTCTGAAACCCCTAATGCACCTGTGAACGTCAGTCTGAATGAAGTATGATGCATGTCACGTGTACAAATGCAGTGCAGCTGATGCAATCTCCAGTGCAAACGTGTACCTCTGCAGCACAGTTCAGTCGGTTGGTGACTGTTGTTACATCCAGTTTATTGTCTGTATCGCAGGGGCGTTGCAGTCAATCAGTATCCAGATCGCCAGCTCCCCGCTTGATCCTCAGAACCAACGCCAAAGTGTACCATCATTCCGGATGAAGTTTGATGCCTGTCCCAGTCAATGCACTCTCCGACAGCCCCCCCCCCCCCCCCCCTTCGCCTCGTGACTGTCCTAGCCATTGATGCCAATCTGGCTCAGGGTCAAACGTGTACATCTGCAGGGCAGTTCAGAGGGTTGATGCCTGTCGTTACACCCAGTTTATTGCTGTTGTCAAAGCCAGAACTACAGGGGGCGTTGCAGTCAGTCAGTATCCAGATCGCCAGCTCCGCGCTTAATCCTCTAATACTAACGTGCGGGTGTGACCATCAGTCCAGATGGAATTTTGATGCCTGTCCCAGCCAATGCCGACTCCGACCCCCCCCCCTCGTGACTGTCCGAGCCATCAATGCAAATCTGGCTCAGGGTCCAAATTGTAGATCTGCTGGCTAGTTCAGAGGGTTGATGTCTGTTGTTTCACCCAGTTTATTGCCTGTGTCAAAGCCAGATGATGAGATGGGGCGAACGTGTACATCTGCATGGCAGTTCAGAGGGTTGATGCATGTTGTTGCAACCAGTTTATTACCGTTGTCAAAGCCCGATGATGAGATCATGCCCGCTATTGTGAATCGGATCCCCAGCTCCTCACTGCTGAAGCCTCGAATGTGTGCGTGTACATCTGCAAGGCAGTCCAGAGTTTTGATGCCTGTCGTTACAACCAGTTTTTTCCCATTGTCAAAGCCGGACCTACAGGGGGAATTGCAGTCAATCAGTACCCAAATCGCCAGCTCCGCGCGTGATCCTCTAATACTAACGTGCAAGTGTGACCATCAGTCCAGATAGAATTTTGATGCCTGTCCCAGTCAATGCACACTCCGACAGCCCCCTCCCCCTTCATGACTGTCCTAGCCATCAATGCCAATCTGGCTCAGGGTCAAACTTGTACATCTGCACGGCGGTTTAGAGGGTTCATGCCTGTCAATTCACCAAGTGTATTGCCTGTGTCAAAGCCAGATGATGAGATGGGGCAAACGTGTACATCTGCAGGGCAGATCGGAGGGTTGATGCCTGTCGTTACAACCAGTTTATTGCCTTTGTCAAAGCTAGATGATGAGATGATGCCCGCTGTTGCGAACTGACTCCCCAGCTTTTCATTGCTGAAGCCTCCGTGTGTGCGTGTACATTTGCACGGCAGTCCAGAGTTTTGATGCATGTTGTTACAACCAGTTTTTTGTCTGTATCAAAGCCGGAACTACGGGGGCGCTGCAGTCAATCAGTATCCACATCGCCAGCTCCGCGCTTGATTCCTGCAATACTAAGGTCCAAGTGTGACCATCAGTCCAGATGGAATTTTGATGCCAGTCCCAGTCAATGCACTCTCCAACAGCCCCCCCCCTCTTCGCTGTCCTAGCCAGTGATGGCAATCTGGCTCACGGTCAAACGTGTACATTTGCAGGGCACTTCAGAGGGTTGATGCCTGTCGTTTCACCCAGTTTATTCCCTCTGTCAAAGCCAGATGATGCGATGGGGCGAACGTGTACGTGTGCAAGGACGTTCAGAGGGTTGATGCCTGTCGTTACACCCAGTTTACTGCCTGTGTCAACGTCAAATGATGAGATGATGTCTGCTATTGCGAACCAGATCACCACCTCCTCACTGACGGAGCCTCCAGTGCATACGCGTACATCTGCATGGCAGCCCAGAGATTTGATGACTGTTGTTACACCCAGTTTTTTTGCCTGTATCCAAGCCGGACTAAAGGGGTGTTGCAGTCAAATCGTCAGTACGTAGCGATCAGGTTGCCCGCAGGGACGAAGGCAGGGTCTTATGTCTCAGGATTTCGCAGCTTGTGTTTTGGAAAGTGATTTCTCCAAGTAAAACTAAGAGCGTGATGGTCAGTGAAGCACGGCTATTCCCCCCCACTAGTGCCAACACGCCCCCCCCCCCCCCCATCGCCAGACAAATAAACTTCTGACAGCCCCCGGTAGAGAATTACTTGTGGGGACGCCCCCGGCCTGTACCTTGACATCTGGCATCCCCCCGCCGGAGCCAAACACAGCCCCCCCCCCTGCCTGGAAAATGAATCCATATTTGACAGCCCTTTTGACAGAAGATTTACGTGTTTTGCGCCCCCCCCCGCCTACCTTTGCGACTGAAGACCCCTTCCACGTCACGGCAGTTTACAGACCCTCCCCCCCCAGCCTGAAACCATGCACGTACATCCTATCCCCCCCTTTTTGTTCTTGTCATCTCGATCCCATCCAAGGGTACATGGACCAGCGAGCGGATTGCGCCAGATACCCTCCTGCCATGTTAGGCTGCGAGGCCTTGTGGACGGCCGATGGTATCCCCGACCACGCTGATCCTTGCACGTCACCTTGAGGCTAGGCATGCCCGACACGGTCCCACCTAGCAAGGGTCATGACCCTATGGATGGCAGACCGCATCCGTGCCACAGCTCATGACTAGCCGTTTGTTCTTGGCTTCCAAAACTAATCGTCCTTACCCATAGGGACACGACGGCTCATTGCTTCTACACCCCGGGGTACCTGTATGATAATCAGTCCTACAGCTGGTAGTTAGTTTGATGAAGTGAGGGGCTAGGTCGGTAAAGCTCCATGTGGTGAACGGGAAACATCGGCGTACATGACCTCCTATGTACATAGAGCGGCTGTCCTTCGATGAACTTCGGCTCGTCACGAACGCTATGCCCGTGATCAGGCGGCTCACTTCTTTGAATTTGCTGTGTTTCAAAAAAAAAAGAAGAAGAAGTGCCGTTTTGAGGCTTGTCACCAGCTGTCGCATAGCGATTTGCCGAATGTAATAGTTGGCCATTCAGATATACACCTCTCGTCTCTCGATTGAATTCAATGCTGCAAGCACCTTTGTAGCAGCCATATGCTTCATCGCTTCCCATTCGAACGCAGTACATATGTTGTCCGCAGCCGCCAGCGATCCAAATGGCCCATCGCAGCAAAGCTTGGAGTGCCCTTATCTTGATTTTGCGCTTTGCGGTGCAAGAAGAAAACTTTGTAAAAGTTGAAGTGTTCTTCCTTGAGGGGCAGAGCGGCAAGCCTATCTAGTTCGCTTTGGAGTTTCGGTAGCGTATACCTCGTATTGCACCTACTAATTACGCGGCACACCAATTCAAACACGGCGCACCCGCCAAGGTAATTTTTATTGACGGCAGTGCAGAGCTCCTTAAAAAGTTTAGATGCGTGGCCTTGGGCGGAAAACCTCTCCAGGTTTTTGGTTATAGTATTAATCGCACGCAAAAGCCGCCCAGTAGAATTTCTTGGCGTAAATTTTCACCTAAAAAATTCAAAAAGATAAAAAAACGAAAAAATTCCTGTGTTCACAGTGTGCCCAAAAACACCAAATGAGCGTTCTTACCAATCCTTCTGCACATATGTGGCAAGCGCTTCTCGGCTTTTTGTCAAATTGATATTGTGTGTTCCCTCCCAATCTGCTTACGTTGTTGCGTGCAGAAAAATACTTCTGATACACGTTGGTTACGGTTATTTTCCGGGAAACGCTCTTCGGTTGGTAATTCATTAATGCAAAGCATTGCAATCCACCACTAATAAGTGGTACACTTCTTCGAATTGACCGAGAAACATTTCTTAGTGTATGGCATTGCTTTTCTTGTACATCCCTTTTGGATTGCTAGCCCTCGCAATGCAAAAAATGAAGTCAGCTAATCCTTCCGGTGGTGCATTATGAAACCTTGCATTCCAATTCTGTAAAACTCTGTTTTTTCCCATTCTCGGATATTGATTGTGAAGCTTGGCAATCATTGTTCTGCACCACTAATAAGTGGTACACTTCTTCCAGTTGACCGAGAAACATTTCTTAGTGTATAGCATTGCTTTTCTTATACGTCCCTTTTGGATTGCTAGCCCTCGCAATGCAAAAAATGAAGTCAGCTAATCCATCCGAAGGTGTATTATGAAACCTTGCATTCCAACTCTGTAAAACACTGTTTTTTCCCATTCTCGGATGTTGATTGTGAAGCTTGGCAATCGATGTTCTGCGGCATTCATCTTCATTACCCTTAATGAAAATCCTCACTACTTGCAATATTCCAAAACTACACTTCTTTCTGAAATGGATCGCAACTCCTCACAATAACACTAACAGGGGTCGTCCGATAGGCATTATTATTACTCTGAAAAAGGCACTTCATTGAAATGTCAAAACATTGAAAGCTAGAGCACTTTAAAACCGACCTTTTCAGCGTGGTCCTCAATAAAAAGAGACATTTTCGGCCTATTTACCAAGGCAAACAAAGTGTGTTCCGAAATAACAGGGTATTTTGCCCAAATTACCCACCAAAAAATTACATTTTTCTGGACATCTTTCCACCACCTTTTCAAAAACACTGTACCACTTTTGGCCACAGCCAAAAACTGTTACAAATTAGCTGTAGCAATCTTCCCATTGCAACTTTGACACGCTTTGGTAAGGGTCTGGCTTCGGCTGTCACTGCTCCCTGAGACACTAAGCCCGCAGCAAACAATTTGGTGTTTGCTTTTGCTTGAAAAGAATGTACTTTGTCAGTGCATAACACTGCATAGTGCAATCCCATTGTACTCTCTCTCTCTCTCTCTCTCTCTCTCTCTCTCTCTGTGTGTGTGTGTGTGTGTGCTTTCCTCCCTCCATGCACATGTGGTGTAAGCACCTTGATTCTACAAAACCTGACCGCTCTATCACCAAGACAGAAACCAGTACAGGAGAAATCTGTGACCCGAAGTCCATTTTGCGGAGAAATCCATGTCTATGACCTGACAGTATCATGGACATAGAAGTACCCCTCAAGGGGGACCGGGAAACAAGAACATACATAAACAGCCCGAGGGCATACTCAGGGGGCTCATGGTGTGGGTGGTTGCGGGGCAGCAAAGTCGGTGCCCAAAATGGGGTGCTAATTTGAACTCGTATGTGGTGCAGTCAGCAAGGCACCAAATGCACAGCTAAGAGCGAATGAGGGAGCCTTCCAGTTTGGCTGGTGGTGGGGCTAAATGCACATCTGGGCTCGAAAATATAAATCGGTTGCATCCCTTAATCCAACTTGAGACCATAGACTGTTGTGATGCAGTGAATGGTGTCGTTCTCATAAGGCACAGAGCAGATTCCATCTGCAGAATTGTCCCAATATGCAGTGAAAGCAGAATGTAGACCAGCACCCGTTTTTTGCACAATAACAGCGGTAACAATGTACTTGAATG